>JAASFE010004784.1:2824-46549 GCA_013365205.1 Pseudocercospora cruenta
TCTATTTTAATTTACGGAGCTTAGTATTAAGTATCTTAAAGAATATATTAAGTCGCTTTATATACCTCTTACCTTATAGACTACTAGCTTAGTATATTACGACCTTTACTATAGTAAGATTATTATCTCGAATCTTCCGCTTAACTTTATTATACTTCTCCTTCTCTTACTAGTAGGGTCTACGATATCTACTATAGACTTACTTATTACTACTTATATCTATACTACTATTTATATAGAGATTTAAGTATTAAGCGAGGTCCTTATCTTTTATATTCTTATTCTTAGAATTTTTATAGGACGTAAGACTCGAGAGATTAGATAATTTAGACTAGCGACTACTAGAGCCTTTAGATATTTATTTAGCTATAGCGGTCGAAAAGGATTCTATTATAGATAGAGAATAATTTATTATAGAGATAAGAAGAATTATAAATATACGCGATTAGTTTATTACTTCGACTTAATAAGTAACGTAATATATATAATACGACGAGGATATATTTATACTTAATTTTAAGCTTAGAAAACTTTATAAAAAAGATAGCGATATAGAGGAGGCTCTTTCTACTATAGATAGAAGTTTTTACTATAGGAAATTATCGGTTTATTAATAGAATTAAGGATAATATATTCTCTTATATAAATATTAGATATAGAGTACTTAAAACCCGATAGAAATAGTTTAAATAAGAATAGCGATTCCTATATTCTTTATATTAATTAGTAAAGAGTATTCCTTAGCTCCGTAGAGTTAGAGTCTAATCCTATAGTAGTTTAGCTACGGTACGCGAAGCGGACTATTATCTTCCGCGAAAGTAAAACTATATTTTTATACCTTAGGTACTCGAATGCTAGAATCGCCTAATTCTCGTCTAGTCTCGAGATAGCTATGTATGTGAATTAGAGAATTGTAGTCGCTTCTGTCCAAGAGGCATTGCGCATGCATTCTCTCCTATCATCGACAGCCGCAGTCGGCCGCAAGACAATAGGACAGCATCGGAAACATCGACCAGATCATCTGCCTTGTTCACAACGCTCTTTCGAAAAGTCGAGATGCAGCATGAGATTCACGCGCATCTCGTTCAGCTGTCCAATCAGCGAACAGGACGTCGCGAACTCTATACGAGTGAACGAGGTTCAAATATCTGGATCGCGTGGCAGTTGATGGAATCATTCTCAGACGTTCTTTTTGTCTCGCAGTTCGTCACATCGTGTGCATTTCATGAATAGCTCTTTCGTCTATGCTCATATCGCAGTTCCTCTCTCGAAGCTCTCTCTTATGTCGGCAGTGTACTTGTTGTAGAACCTCGCCAGCTTCAAGTTGAACTGCTTGTTCTTTTCGTTGATGTACGTGACGTCTCCCCCATCCTCGTCTGCGCGACCGCGCTCTCTTCGCTTCTTCAAACGAATCTCCTCCGCTTTCTTTATGTCATCCACGAGGCGATCCACTGCAGCTTTTGAAGGTTTGCTTTCGTTGAAGGACGTGCTGTCGGCGGTTGAGTAAAAGCTGCCGTCCTTGTCCACCGCGATCAGCTCGCCATCTGCAGTTTCGACAATTTCGAGTCCACCACTTGCGACAGCTCGATTAATTGCATCGCGCTTGTCTTGTTCGTATCCTTCCAATCTCTCGTCAAACCCAGCTTTCTGCATAGTGTTCAATTGCCGCTTGTAGACCTTTCCAGCCTCCTTGTTGTAGTCTGCAAAAGCATTATTGTCCTTGTTGCGCTCCTTCTTGGCCAGACGCTTGTCCCACCGCTCCGACTCCTCTACCGTCCAGTCCCATGCCCGCTGTCGTTCAAAGTCTCCACCAGCCTCCTCAATCTCGGCTTTCAGGAGCTTGTGCTGAGCAATGTCCTTCTTGCGGTTGATGTTTGTGAGCTGCGACGGGTCTATCGATGCTTTTTGTGCTTCATGTTTGGTGTCCTGTAGATTTGACTTTCTGCTCTCGGCATTCCGCGCGCGTAATGCTGCAAATCTAGCAGCTCTGTCGTTTGCTGGCGGTGCTGTCGTCGTTGCCGCTGACTCTTCTGCTGTCGACTCTGCTTCTTCTGGTGCATCATCTGCCTTCTCTGCTGATTCCTGGTCTGCATATTCAGCAAATCTTCGCTTCGAAGACTCCGACTCCTCCTCGAGAGCCGGCGAGCCCTTGCGCTTAAGTGTTGATGGCATATTGGTAGAGATGTGTTCGTTGCAAACTGCGATGCACTCACTCAAGATTTCTGAATCGCAACTTCTCAAGCTCCCACGACGTCACGTGCGTTCTGCCGCGATTGACCCGAGCTCTGCTCTACCGAGTTCGACTTCACTTCTCTTCCCACCAACATCAACAACACACTTCAAAACTCATTGCAACGTGCTTCCAATGCAACCAACCCCGCCGCAAGCTCGCTTACAGATCTCATAGACGGCATGCACACCTTCCATTTCAGAGATACTTTTCCTTTCCTTCTTGGCGGCGTGGCCTAATACACCCCTTCTAATTCGCCAGCATACATCCTGGCCAAGCGTTGCCCAGTCTTCGTTGTCCCGCACAAGCATCGTCGACAGGGACTGCACATGGCAAGCAGCCAGGAGCATGCTCAGGAACCTCATCACGATAGGAATTGCTACCGAAAGATTGATCGAATGCCCGGCACTTGGCGATGCGAGATCCGCGTCCACCAGCAGCCATAAAGGCATACCTCTTCTACATAGCTAGGATCGACCAGGTAGGTCGACTGCCCTGATACACCTTTCGTCTCAATTCTTTTGCGACCATGCATCTCTCTCAAGCTTTTTTCGCCTTCCTCGCAGTGGCAGCTGCAGACTGGAGCGGTAATATCAACTATGGCAGTCCCAGCAACAACCATAATCTGGGAATATCCCTGCCCAAAGTACGAAAGCGACAGGAGAGTGCATCGTACATGAACGCGAGCGATATCAAGTTCACTCACGGTGTAGCGTCCGGGGACCCTTACGCGAACAGCGTTATTCTATGGGTGAGCATCCTTCGAGAAAGCAGCAGCACATCTAATAATGCTAGCTAGACGCGTGCAAGTCCTGTATTAGAAAATGATGACAGCAATGTCACCGTTTCTGGTACTGCTGCACTCTATAATCATGACACGCAGCAATATGTCAAAGCCAGCAGCAACCCCGTCTGCGTGCAATGGGTCGTATCCTCAAATCAAGACCTAAGTTCGGCATCAGCACAAGGCAAGGCATACACTTCCTCGGACATTGATTACACTGTGAAGGTCGAAGCGAAGGGACTGAGACCATTTACGTGGTATTATTACCAATTCAGTGTTTGCGACAGCGAGAATAAAGGTCCGCTTGGCCGCACCAAGACCGCACCGGCGCCAGGTCAAGATGTTGAGAATGTTGGCGTAGCAGTCTTCTCGTGCTCAAACTTTCCTGTCGGCTTCTTCAATGCCTACGGAAATAGTGCTCGCAAAGACAATGTGGATTATGTCATTCATGTAAGCATGACGTGACGTTCAATGGAAAGCGCTGACGATGTTTCCAGCTGGGAGACTATATTTACGAGTATGGTACGACCACTCCAGAGCGTACAGTACACCCATCTCGCGAGATATTCACACTCTACGACTATCGCACTCGCATTGCCACTTATCGCACGGACAAGGACCTTCTTCTTTCGCATTCCCAGTTCCCGTGGATACCTACCTGGGATGATCACGAAGTCAGCAACAATGGCTTTCGCGACGGCTCATCTGGCCTCAACAATACTGAAGAATCGTTTGAGGAATTTGGCGGCGTCAGTGTCGACCAACGTAAAATGAATGCGGTCCGAGCATACTTCGAATGGATGCCAATCCGCCAAGTCGACATGGACAACAATCTTCGGATCTGGCGAAACTTCAGTATCGGCAGTCTCTTCGATCTCATCATTCTCGACACAAGGAATTATGACAGAAGCATCACCGACTTGACATGGAACGAAGACTACATCCCGAAGATCATGAACGATGCTGGTCGCACCATGATGGGCTCAATTCAGGAGAATTGGTTCTACAACAGTCTCAAGAGATCCACCGCTACCTGGCGTCTGATCGGATCCCAAGTCGTCTTTTCGACCATCAACGCTACATCCTGGCTTGACGGCGCTGCTTATAACACAGATGCATGGGACGGCTACATGGCAAACAAGAATCGCACGCTCAAGACTCTCTACGATAACAATATCGGCAACAACATTGTCATGGCGGGTGACACGCACGCGAACTGGGTTGCAGATCTCGTCTGGCTCGAAGAGAAACAATACAACTCTGAAACAGGTAGTGGAGCCTTGGGAGTAGAGTTTGCAGGCACAGCAGTATCCAGCACATCATCCTTCGGCGCCAACACCACACTATGGGAATGCAACAACCAATCTAGAGCTCTCATCGCCGATAACCCAGAACTACAATGGCAAGAGGGTTACTATCGAGGATACTACGAGATGCGAATCTCGAAAGAAAGAGTCCTTGCTCAGTATTTCGGCACGCCTTATTTGCAGACGAGGAATGGATATGAAGTCCCTCTCGCAAACTTCACGATTGAGAATGGTGCGAATCATCTCACAAGACCTGTTGGTGGAGGCAAAGTCGAGAATGGTGCGCTGCAGAATGGTGGACGTGTGGCTGTCAGTAATATCACGTTGGATACGAATACTGGGATGTGGTTTGAACATAACTATACGAAGATTAATTTGACGCCGCCGCCTAGTGGTGGGCATTAGAGGTAGACAACCTAGTGGCAGTGGAGATACACCAATCGGAATTGCCGACGCTTTTCTTCTCAAGAGCTTCAAAGGTCTGCTCATGGATGCGAAATGTGATTACGAGAGAGCGACATAGCGTAGAAGAAGCATCGCTCACGCCATCCCATCTTCTCTTGGCATGCCGAATGAGGAAAGTACCGAATCGAAGTATGCTTGTAGCACCGTCGTCAAAACCTCAAGGCTGACAAAACGACAATTCGTATAAGAATCATGGATCGGGACGAGGTGATGTTGAGGATCAAGCAAGCAAGATCTTTTTTTCTTCACACCGCCCGCGTATCGCCAACCAGGTCGATCCAAGGATTCCCACGACTCGTCGTTCACCGCTGCCCTGCAGGAAAGGTTAAATTGCGGCTCTGCCTCATCAAGATCTTGAAGAGAAAAAGATATAGATAACACGATATTATCTAGGCCGAAGGCGCTGGGGGTGATTCTCTGAACTTGTTCCGTTTCGTCCAGTGGAAAATGTCCTCTTCTCGTCCAACATACACTCCAGATCAAATTTCCCAATTCTACTCCCGAATCAACCTCCCGTCGAAATGGCGTCTCCCTCCTGGTCCCAAGTCACAAGCAGTCGCCACAGGGCCCGAAGGTTATGAATATTTGTATGCGTTGCAGAGATATATGCTGGCGTATATTCCGTTCGAGAACCTGGAATTGCATTACTCGAGGACGAAACATATCGATATACATCCTCAGATCCTTTTCCAAAAGATCATATCTTCCGGGAATGGGAGGGGAGGATATTGTATGGAGAACAACAATCTTTTCGCAACGGTTTTGAGGACTCTGGGGTTCAAATTCTACACGACTTGTGCGAGAGTGAGTTCTGCGGCGGGTCCGAATGGTGATGTTGTTGGTGGGAGGAATTTCTTTTATGGATTTGCGCATTTGTTGAACATCGTCACGCTGAGTGATGGAAGAAGGTATATGGTTGATGTTGGGTTTGGGGCGGGATCTTGTACGAAACCGTTGCCGTTGGAGGATGGGACTGTGCATCTGAATATGAGGCCTAGTCAGCAGGTCCGATTGAGGTATGATGTTCTTGATGGAAGCGAGAATCTGGAGTCCAAGTTTTGGATTTGGGAGAAGAGGAATAGCGAGGTAGAGCCTTGGGTTGCGATGACTTGTTTTCCGGAGGATGTGGAGTTTTTGCCGCAGGATTTCGAGATGATGAATTTATTTTGCAGTACTAGTCCGATGACTTTCTTCACGCAGATTGTTTTGGCTGTGAAGTTCATCTTGAGTGAGGATGGAGAAGAGATTGTTGGTGAGGATCTGATCATTGGGGGCAGGTATCAGAGGAGGATTAATGGAGTGAAGGTAGAGGTGAAAGAGCTGAAGGGTGAACAGGAGAGGATAAGCTTGTTAAAGGAGAAGTTGGGTGTTGAGCTGGACGAGCACCAGCAGAACGGGATTTTGGGAATGGTCAGTATGCTTTCATAGAAATGAAGAAGACAGTAGAGGAGGATGCTCTCACAGAGCAGTACTGGAGAGACGAAATCTGGGTACGTTGCATAGCGCCTGTATATCATCGATACTGCACCTTCTGTCCGCCTCTCTTTTCCAGCTTTGCCTGTCTCTTACTTTGACCAGCCGCAGCACCTGCAGCTTGTTGGTTGTCACCTCCCATCAATCCGCCCATACCTCCTCGGACGCCTGTGTAGGTCGTCCAGGCAAGGTAGACGGAGTACAGTGGCACGATCGCCCACAGCCACCATGCCCAGTCGCCGAAGAGACTCACAGCGCCGACGCAGATCCAAGTCCAGTACGTGACATCCCACATCCATTCAGTGAGACCTTTGGACTCCAGATCCTCACCAGCGCGCTTGAGCTCGCCATCGACGAAGGTGGGTCGGCCAATGCGCTCGAACCAGAATTCGATCAAGAGGGCAGGAGCATTCAGAACAAGGTAAAGTGTGAGAGATCGTTGTCGGCGAAGGATGTATTTCAACAGCAGGAAGAGCAAGTTGACTCCTAGTGCAATGGAGTGTGTGCGATTGAGGGTCTGGGTGTTGCGAGCAGCCTGCGTCTTGACGGCTTTCTTCTAAATGTTAGACACCATTCTGGTTTGCATATATTGCTGCTGGACATACCTGCGCCATTTTGAGTATCAATTGCCTGCTGGATTAGGGGTGAAGTCGACAATTTGTCCTTTACCAAACAATCATGAATGAAGCACGCGATCTGTACCACCATGTGTACCATTCGGACGTGTTCTTGGCGTGCGTAGCTTCGGCAAAAGAGCGTGGCTGGTGAGGGCTCGTGCTCCCTCCCTCCCGCCTTAGCGACGAACTTCAAGTCTGTTTACAGATGCGGCGGCAACTGCGATCTACACGCCAGCCCACCATCTCACCTGCTACGCCTAACACCCGCACGCTGCCATGAGAATCGCGTGCGATCAAGAAACCAGCCACTGACGATTCTACCACAGCCATGCGCGAGTAGCCCAAAATCGAGTCCAGCCACCTTGACTGGCACCATCACGAGTCACGACCTGCGCCTACAGCAAGCACTAAGCACTCCTTCTTCCACCACGAGTACGACTGCACGCAAATGCGCCCAGTCGAGCAGCACGCCTTTCCTTCGAGTGCCTTTTGCAACATCTTACCATTCCCAACCACCAATAATAGTAATAATTGCACGAGTTCCAATCCATGAACCACCACTTCAACCATGTCTCCCACCACTGGCATTGCCGCTTCACAGCTAAAGCAGCTGATATACTACCACCTGGACAATGAAATGGTCGACAATGCGAACTTTCTTGCCGGACGACTCTATGCTCTCGAGCCCAGAAGTCCCGACACTTCACACCTGCTCGCCCTTACATATTTTCGATCCCAGCGCTTCAAGGCGGCATACGATTTCAGTCAGAAATATGGCTCGAATGGTCGCCATTTGGGATGCGCGTATATTTTCGCGCACTCATGTCTTCATTTAGGACGGCACACGGAGGGCATAAGCGCTTTGGAGAAGGCGAAGAATGCTTGGCTGAGCAGGAACGACTGGAACAAGCACTCAGAGACGTCGCGGCGGCATTTGCCAGATGCTTCTGCTGTTCTGGCACTGCTGGCGAAATTGTTTCGTGCACATGGAGACTTGCGAAAAGCAGGAGATTGTTATATTGAGTCGCACAAGTGCAATCCTTTCATCTGGGATTCTTTCGAAGGACTTTGCAAGATCGGCGCAGATCTGAAGGTGGGGAACATGTTCAAGCCTACACATGGTATGCCGGGTGCTGTTGAAAGCTCGAGCGCGAGTGATGTCTACGTGGACGAAGATCCGAGACACCCCCCAGCAGCACACTCATCTCTTGCGAGGGATAATTTGTCTGCTCTGGACGACCCTTTCACATCCTCGCGAGGAGACTCTGAAGAGTGGCAGAATCGGGTCAAGGGCAAGTCCACTTCGAAATCAACCTCCGACTGGAATGATACACCCACCAACGATAACATCGTAATGGCTGATGATGTCAACATGGACGAGAGCGACGTCTTCATGGATCCACCAGCGGCGCCTTCGCGAAGACTGCGGGTAGGGCAGCAGTTCGAAACGTCAGACCGCTCACGGTTCCCGGCTTTGAGAGGCCAGACTGGTTCTGTGGAGCCACCAGAAGATCTGTCGCAAGCACCTCGAAAACCCAGCGTTGGTGGACAGAAGCGCACGATTTCAGGAGCAGCTCCTCAGACCGCCGCCGATTCGCTATCACAGCCTCGTAGAAGTAATCGCCTCTTCACGCAAGAGACCTCTACACGGACGACTCGCTCGGCAGTGAGTGCGACAGCTGCCTCAGCCGCAGCCCGTGCTGATAGGACGGCACGTACGGCAAAACCGGCGACAGGCACCAAAGGTCGGACTGGAATCGTGGGACGCGTGGTCAGTGGTAATCGCAAGATGATGCCTCCCGATGAGAAGGAAAAGGAAAAGGAGCGGCGCGCAGCCAGTCGCAACACTGATCGAAGCACAGTCGCTCCCACGGTACCTGGGGTCACTGCTGCGGCAGTACAGCTGCCACCACCAACTGGACCAACAGAGGCTGAGCTGCTAGCTGAGAAGCAAGCCATGTCCTCGCTCCTCGATAACTTCCGACAGTTGGCGCTCGGAGCAAATGCGGCATCCAAATTCGATTTGCAAGATGCCATCACGCATTTCAGAACTTTGCCTACCGCCCAGCGTGAGACGCCTTGGGTTCTTGCTCAACTAGGTAAAGTGTACTATGAGCAGGCTGAGTATCGGCAGGCGGAAGATTGCTTCGATCGACTCATTAAGATGCAGCCATCGCGCATCGAGGACATGGAAATCTACTCGACAGTGCTGTGGCACCTGAAGAAAGAGTCCACTCTTGCCTTTTTGTGTCGCGTTCTTCGCGACAACCATTTCGATGCACCACAGACATGGGTTGCGGTAGGAAACGCATTTTCTCTTTCGCGCGAACATGATCAAGCCATTTCCGCTTTCAAACGCGCGACTCAGCTGGACGACAAGTTTGCATATGCCTGGACTCTGATGGGTCATGAATATATTGCAAATGAAGCCTTCGACGCCGCGCTTGCCTGCTTCAGACAAGCCGTGGCCGCCGATCGCAGGTTGTACAACGGCTGGTTTGGCCTCGGCAAATGCTTTCAGCAGATGGGCAAGTTGGAAGAGGCTGAGCGACACTATCGTATTGCAGCGTCCATCAATCCTTCGAACCCGACACTGCTTGTGTGTATTGGAGTGGTTCTGGAGCGGCTGCGGAACAAGAAGGGTGCACTTGTCAACTATACCAAGGCATTGGAACTTGCACCAGGTCAAGCATTGGCACGGTTCAAGAAGGCGCGCGTGTTGATGCATATGAAGTACTATGATGAGGCATTGGATGAGCTGCAGACGCTCAGAGATCAAGCACCAGATGAGGCCAATGTGTGGTTCTTACTTGGCAAGTGCCACAAGGGCCTTCAGGATCGTGCTGAAGCTCTGAGGGCGTTCACCACTGCCCTCAATCTCGATGCCAAGGTAAGTCTGGAGGAACGCAGCGCACGGGACACATTGCTGACGCATTCTCATAGGCAGCGCCTTTCATTAAGGAAGCTATGGAAGCACTTGACGAGGATGACGAGGACAGTGACGAGGAGTAGGCTACCATTCGCTCTTCTGAAAATGCTTCAGATGATTCCTCGCATGATCCTGCATCTTGGACGGTTCGGGATCTTCATCCGAACGGCATTCCGCCTGTGGAGGAGAGAAGCTTCTGAGGTGTCTTTTCGAAATAGCAAGGCGAGCGAGCTCACGCGCCTACCGAGATCGAATGCGTTGTCACGCTGGAAGGAGAGATGTCCTTACCAGAGATTGGGTGTTCTTCGCGAATTGAAAGCCTCACATTTGGCAGAGGCACATGCATAGGGAGAAGCATTTCTGCATACATCGGCGTTTTGCATCAAAAAGGGGAAGCCTGGGAAGCACACGACATTGCGTCTGGTGCATGACGAAGCTGCATGATTTGCGGCAAATGATATATGATGTCTTGCGCGGTCTCGACATACTTCGCATTCTCTCCCTTTCACTTCTTTCTCTTTCCCTCGGCTCTGAATACTCAAGACGCTGCCACAATAGTGTCTAGAAATCCCTCGCGAACCATTTGCCGCAAGCTCATCCTCATTAATCCTTGTCATCACCTCATATCCTGGGCGCTTCCGAAAGTGTATATTGCTCAACTTTAACCTCACCCTTCTTCCCAACAACGATTCTTCATTCAATGCTGCACTATTGAGACGCTTCCAAAGCTCTGTACATCTGCGATACAAACACAGCTGCTTAGAGATGAGAAATGGCAATGCGAAGGCTTCGGGCGAGGCGCTTGCCGATCGCGGCATGCACTGCGCATCAAGCGAGATGATCTACCACTACGAGTTGCCCACCTCACGACTTCCATCGGACGAGTCCGCACGAAGATGCGAAACATCCACCACCACTACAACACCGGCCCCCAATGCCTCAACATGCGGTGTTCAAGATTGCGCCCTCGGGACCACCGCCGCAGTGCAACATTGGCGGCCACGAGCTGTACTCCATGCGAATGCGCATCCTCCTTAGAAAAAGCGTCTCCACGCCCTTGATAGGCAAAGATAAAGCTCCACTGGCTGGCGACGATTCCTTATCTGCCCATGCACACTATACTGTACTCTGCGCCATCTCCTTGCCTACGCCGCGATCCGTCGAAGGAAGGTCGGCGTTCAATCAGGAAGGACAGCATCTTGTTCAGTCATGCACTGGCGGAAATCTTCTAGGGCGCAGTCTGCTTGGCCGGACAGGCGCATGGCACGGTAGTATTTGCGATGAATACATGGGCTATAAGAAATGGAGGTGAGTCGCACGTGGTAAGAGTATCCCGGACGCGGTACCTCTCGTTACTCTCTTTTACGCGGCATAATGGTGGGCAAAGCAATCTTCTCCGGAGCTGCGATTGCTGTGGGAGTCGCTGCGAATGCGATTCCCAGATCAACCACAATCTCCTTTGAAGATGGCATTGTGGCCGAGGCTGGTGGAATGCACAATGTCAGAATCAGCTACAACTCACCTTTAGATGGCGAGCTTTCGCTGCACTATGGACCATGCGAAGCTGTCACCGAGACTGACTGCCACCACACGCTCGGTCGTACCCACGTAGGATCTCATCCTTTGGCGAAGCGTCATGAATTTCATCCGGATCAGCGCCCGAGCAGATTTGTCTGGCTTCCTCCCGCAGACATTACTTCTGGTGGCTGCTTGCATGCATTTTCTGATGATGTTCTGGTGGGAAGGTCCACACCAGTCTCAGTCAGCTCGCGGAAGCAGAAGCGATGGGAAGCAGTAAGTGTACCAGAACAGACCAGTCGCGCAACTACTAACATACATTTAGGCAGCTGACATCATGGATGCTGAGGGACCGTGGTTCAACGGTGTCGAGTATCTGAAAGAGAAAGAGCCAGATGAGGTATTCGTGGCAGCTACAAAGTCTCAAAAAATTGGCATCATTGGAGGCGGTATGAGTGGGCTCATGACGAGCCACCTGCTTACCAGTGTTGGTATTCACGACTGGAAAATCCTTGAAGCGTCGCAGCGTATCGGGGGTCGCGTGCACACCTCATACCTCAATGGTACAACACCTGATGAATATCAATACCAGGAGATGGGTCCTATGAGATTTCCAGTCAGCATCACGTACGACGATCCTGCCGAGACCATTCAGATCATGGATCACAGAATGGTCTTCCAGCTTGCCGATGAGCTGAACAAGCAGAACGGCAATGCTTCGGAATACCAGGTCAACTTCATCAAATGGATTCAATCGGCTGCAAATGATCCGGCCTCGACCAGCGCTCGCAGACCAGATGGCACTGTCCCTGGTGCCGCCGAGGTTGCCGCGAACGCGGCTTACCAGACCAGCTCCAACTTGTCCTACAGCAATGCGACCGCTGTAGCCTTGGCTAGCGATGCATACGATGACTGGATGGGACTCAACAGGGATGCTTTCAAGGCCATCGCGACAAACGTCTTCCAGGCGCACAAGTGGCCTGTTGATAACGGTTACTTCCACTTTTCCGAAGCTGGGTATCTGAACTACCAACTGGGCATAAATGCAAACATCACCGATCAGGTAGATGACATTAGCGATGCCTCACCTTCTTGGGCATATGACAGTGTCTACTTCTCGGCAACCGAATGGCGCACCATCGACAAAGGTCTGTCCAGGCTTCCTACTGCGTTCACTCCGGCTGTATCCAACCGCACTCAATTTGGGACCACCGTCCAAGGCATGAGCTGGAACGAGACTACCAAGAAGATGAGTGTTCAGTATCGCGCCCAAGATAACCTCTTCGCCATGGAGCCAGAGAGCCAGGAGTTTGACTACGTCGTGGTCGCTGTGCCTTTCAGTAGAGTCCGCCTATGGGATCTGCCCGACTACACCTCACTCCTTGCTCGCGCTATTGGACGTCTCAACTACGACCCATCCTGCAAGGTCGCACTTCACTACAAGACACGTTTCTGGGAACATCTCGAATACCCCATCATCGGCGGTTGTGGTAGCACAGACATTCCTCAAATCGGCTCCGTCTGCTATCCGTCGTACAAGATCAACAGCACAGGTCCTGGTGTCATCCTTGCCTCTTATCTCTCTGGCACCGGCGCTCGCTCAGTCGGTAGCATGACAGAAGAGCAACACGTCGCTCACGCTCAACGCGCTATGATCGAGATCCACGGCGACATCGCAGCCGAACAGTGGACGGGAAATTACGATCGCATTTGCTGGGAGTACAATGAGTATGAAGCCGGTGCTTGGTGTGGACCTCTGGTAGGTCAACAGGATCTCTACCTGCCAGCATACTTCCACACGGAGAAGCACACTGTGTTTGTTGGTGAGCATACCAGTTATACGCATGCTTGGATCTTCAGTGCGCTTGAAAGTGCTGTGCGTGGAACCACACAGCTCTTGCTTGATATGGGTCTCGTTGATGAGGCGAAGCAGATTACTGAGTTCTGGATGGCGAGGTGGATCGAGGTTTAGAGGATATGATGTCGACAGCTGCGAACAATCAATGCTATGAGTCCACGCGGCCGCCCTGAATTTCACGTCCTCATGATGAAATTTGGCTTCATTGTTGCAAGTCACCGATGTTCCGACCACTATTGATGCCTTGAGGCACAGTTCTGGCTTCCTGTCATGTGGGAAGAGGCATTCGCACACCATACCACTTTCGGACACGAAAGCGATCCTGGGAGCGTCACGCAAAAGCGATCCGCCAACCTTACTCAACTCTCTCAAGACAATATTCTCTCAAAGTTCATCGCATTGACGTCCTTCGCCCGGATCTAAGCGGTGCATCGGGTGCAGTGCCTAAAAGGCACTTGACGCATTCCTCACAGCTAGGAGAATGGCTCTTTCCGGGAAAGCAGCCTCAGATCGACCAATATCATACTGTATCGAACTCAGAACGTGCTGTGCAAACGAAGCGGCATGCGAACACTGCTATTCTTGCCCTCGGACGATAACTTCACGATGCTGTCCGCGACTTTGCCACGAGCTGGATCTCCGCCTTTCAGCACGCTGTTTTGAGGGACCCACAAGCAGACCGAGTTCGTCCGTATTGTGGCTGCTGTTCGTACAGCACCACTTCGTGTAGTCATAATATGGTCCATGCACATCATCTCCAGCTCCTGTTGCTGTCTAAGCATCGATGTACGGACTTTGTCATCAGATTGGTCCCGAAGAACATGCGGTCATCAAACTATTTCGTCAGGCGGCGAAGCATCTGTCTGGCAGTGCTCGCATACCACTCCATGGTCGCTCGACTCGACGTCAGTGTCCTTACTATAGCAACGGAGCTCCTTTGGTGTCGACTGGTGGTAGGTATATACAATGGCTCGCTGGAACGTCTTCGGTCCTCCATTTCCAGTACAACTCCACACCACTAGCAATCATGTTTTATCTCTTTGCAATTCTAGCGAGCGCCGTATTTACTACAGCTATACCGATTACGTCCAACAGTACGAACAGCACCTGCGACCCCCGAGCATCGGCAGACCCGGGACCTGGTGTCGAACATCATGATGTCGTCGAGGACGGAACATACCTCTGGCCTTATCAGGCCTTCAAATCATCACCTCTACACCCTCCGGTCATGGAGATCAACACTACTTCCAATGCCAGTCTTGCTCCAGGGCTGATCTACATCACAATCGGTGACACGACTCCTCTGCCAGTGTCCAAGCGGCCTTCGCCAAAGATCATGACCGATCAAGGACAATTGGTATGGTCTGGACCCGAGTCAAATGCTACAAACTTCAAATGGCAGCTATACGGTGGCCGACCGACTCTGACCTACTGGAGCGGACTCACCACATCTGGCGCGACCATCGGACATGGCTATGGCAACATCACTTTCTTGGATGAGACATACAATGTCACATCAGTACTCTGCCCTAAGTTCGACAATTATAATACAGCTGGAGACGGCACTTTTGCCTGCGAATCCGACATCCACGAGTCTTACCTTACCGATCGAGGGACGATGATTGTCAGTGCATACAATGCTACACAGACCGATCTCACATCCGTCGGTGGACCAGCAGATGGTAAGCCAGGCCTTGAATTGCACAGCCACAGCTTAAAGCTAACACTTCTCACCCAGGTTGGATCTGGGACTCCCAATTCTACGAGCTCAACGTCACAACCAACGAAGTTATCTTCCGCTGGTCCCCCATTGACCACGTTCCAGTGAACAAAACCTTCATGCCAATCTCCACAAACGGAAACTCCACTTCTCCCTTCGACTACTTCCATCTAAACTCCGTCGTAGACATCGGCTCAGATTACTACCTCGCAAATTCCCGTCACACCTGGACAATCTACCTCATCTCCAAATCGTCCGGAGAAATACTCTGGGAATTCAACGGAAACGACGGCGGAGACTTCCAAATCCCAGAAGACTTTGTTCATTTCTCCTGGCAACATTTCATCAGACCACACAATATCACATTCGAAAGTTTCGACGTTTCAATCTACAACAACAACAACTATTCTCCTCAAGAACCTCACGCCAACGCTACGGATTTGCTGGTTTATACCTTACCCATTCCCTCCGGTTCCGACATGAAAGCGACTTTGAAATCCCGGATTCAGACTTCTAAACCTCTCTACGATGATTCGCAAGGTTCTTATTTTCCTCAGTTGAGCAATGGGAATAGTTTTGCGGATTTTGGTCAATTACCAATTCTGAAAGAATTTGATCCTGAAGGGAAAGAGATTTGGTCTGCGCAGCTTGGGGTTAAAAATCTTGCGCAGATTTATCGCGCGTACAAGTTAGATGGCTGGTCAGCTACACCGTACTATAAGCCTGATTTTGTGGTTGAAGATGGAAAGGGATATGTGAGTTGGAATGGTGCTACGGATGTTGAGGGGTGGAATGTGTATGTGAGCATAAGATGATAACGAGAAGATGGAGTTGGTGGGACAGAGTGGATATAGAGGGTTTGAGACAATGTTTGATGTGCCCTGTTGGGCGAAGTATGTGCAGGTTGGGGCTGTGGAGAAGGGAAAGGAGGTCAGGAGGAGTGAAGTTGTTGAGATTATGTGAGTTGTGATGAGATGACACGTGCCGTGGGATCGAGGCGTTCGATAGACCGAAGGCATGTGCAGGTAGGAGGTCGACTTGTAAAGCATCGTCGGATACTTTGTGCTTTCGTATACCCCTGATGGATCACCTAAGTTTGACCTCATCCGTCTCCACAGCTCGTTCGTTCACTGCTGATATCCATGATATGATGTCGTTGATTTCTGATCTGTTGTGGGCTCTTAGTGCTGAAGCTACGCCGCTAATGTTCTCCTTGAGTGTGGTTTCTTTCAGCTTCACAGCTCGGCTGTTCACTGCCGTCCCACGGTTCTGAGGCTCATGTGCTCTGCCCTGACTTCCAGTCCTCATGACTGAGATTGCCAAGTAATTACTTCTTGATATTCTCAATCGCGTTCCTGAGGTCCAACGCATCGGTTCCTCGCAGCAATCCGTCCCTGACCATGATAGCATCAACGCATTTCTGCAGCCTTGAAGTAGCATCGGCAATGCTCTTCTCTACCTTCTTCTTTCCCTTATCATCGTACCTGTCTCCGTGCCCAGCTTCAGCGACCCATGTGACGCGGAGTTCTGCCTTCTCAGCATCAAGGTCGACCAGCCAGGTGCCACAGTCCGCACGAAGGTTCTCAATGAGGCGCTCATAAACCTCAGGTGACACGAACCTGCAGATAGCGAAGCGTCTGATATTGATCGAGTACCTTGAAGGTGCCTTCAGGAACTTGTTGGACGCGTTCTTCTTGCGGCGAATTGTGCTTGATCCATGTTGAACATAGCTGAGCCCCGGAGCCGGAGGAGCTGGAAGCAGCGTTGGGTGCAGGCTTGGTTCCTTCGTGAAGGTGTGCACACCAAAGTCACGGTTGAAGAATATCCGAAGCGACTCTCTGCGAACCATGTGCGATGCTTGAGTAATTGCAGGTGGAGCCACAAGTGAAGCGAAGCCCAAGACGTCGCACATTTCGTCGAAGTGCATCTTGTAGATCTTAAATCTCAGGCCGGTGGGAATTTTTAGGAACTTTTCGAAGGTGGTGGCAGCTTCACTGCTCTCCAGAGCTTCGACGAGACATGTATGTAGGCGTCTGAAGCTTTCTTGAACCCATGAATGCGATTTTGGACCGGGATAGATGTCTGGCATGTTTCGGAGGGAAACGCGCCTTTCTTTGCAAAGCCTTTGCAGCTCTCTGATACTGTGTTTGTCGTAGATGTACCTGCCGCTAATGTAGCGAATGTAGACTTGATATGAACGAGACTGGTCGTAGTAGGCAACGCCAATGTTTTGCAGAGCGCTTGGTATGTCGACTTGATGTGGAGGCTCATCATGGCCAGTGTCGCGGCCAGCGAAATAGATGACCATATTGCAAACTCTTGATTAGGATATGTGGTCGTGAAGAATGCCTCAAAGAGTGCTTTGAGGAACACGTGTGGCGATGGCTGCTGGAGGGTCGATAGTGTTGGTTCAGGTCAGGTCATTGTCACATGTATCATCTACTTCATCTATCAATATATAATCTCACGCATGTGGTTGCGCAAACCTCACTTCAAAGCTTCGATCTGATGTCCAAAGCTCTAAAGCTCTCAAGTCGCAGTCCTGTCGCATAAGGATGGCCTTCACCTCTTGACACAAGATAATCCAGATCCAAAGTGCTCACTAGTCCTGGATGGCAATGCTTCACATCCGTGATGCCAATCAAAGCCATCGCCGTAGCAAGCTCAGTCTTAATGATATCAATGAGATGCTCAATGCCTTCTTGGCCGTAATTCGAAGCGAACAAGAACAGTCGGCCCAGACCGACAGCTGTCGCGCCTAAGCAGAGACATTTGAGAACGTCACTCCCTCTTCGGATGCCGCTGTCTACCAGAACTTCCAGCTTCGAGAATATTTCCGGGCAGTTCGCTTGGCATTCGAGCAGTGTCATAATGCTCGGTGGTGAAGTGTCGAGGTTCCGGCCTCCGTGATTGGACAGCAACACTCCATCCATACCAGCATCAGCACACATCTTCGCATCTTGCCATGCCTGAATACCCTTCACCACAATCTTGCCATCCCACACTTTCCTCAGCCAAGTGAATTCATCCCATGTGAAATCAGGCGCGATGTAACCTCCCATCAATCGTCCAATGCCACCACCTCTTTTGTCATTGCTGCCTTTCATCCCACTCATAGGCGTGCTTAGACTTTCGTCCATCTTAACGCGTTCATCTGCTTCACGCTTGCCAGGCATTGGCGCATCTACTGTCACCATAACCACATCTATGCCAAGACTCCGTACATGCTTCAACAAACTCTCGCTCTTCGCTCGATCTTTGTTGACATAAAGCTGAAAGAAGAACGCATTGGAGCCGGGATCTATACTCGGCACAATCTCTTCGATCGGAAAGCTAGCGTTCGTGCTGATGCCCTGCGGCACGCGTTGTCGAACACAACCTCTCGCAATCGCCTTCTCGCCATCTGGATGTATCATTTTCACCATTGCTGCAGGAGCCACGAAGATCGGCAGCCCTGCCTTGTGTCCTAATATCGTTGTTGCTGTGCTCACATTCTTCACATCTCGTAACAGTCTTGGTCGGAACCATATTCGGCTAAAGTAGTCCTTGTTGCGATCTCTGGTATAGCAGCCTGTATCTGCGGAACTGTAGAAGCCCCAGGTCTTTTTGCTTGCTGTTCGTTCAGCCACATCTTCGAAGTCCTGTGCATTGATGATCGCGCTGAGTGGTGGCTTCTCGTTCAGGCGAAGCTCGGGAGTCTCGGTGGGAGGAGGCTTTTGGAAGTCTTCGGTGATCGTTCTTCGATCGATATCACCTTTGATCTTGGAGGCATTGAGCTCTTTCGTTAAGAGCGAAGGAGGATGGACAGAATTGTATGTTGTTGTCGCGTCACGACCAGCGTGTCGCCATATTACTGGAAGAACGGTTAGTCCCTAGCCACTGTATTCCAGACTGTTGATTCTGCTTACTTTCTGGTGCTCCAGGATGTTCTGGAGCGAACTCAGTCATATCATAGACCTTGCCATCGACCACGATCCAGCAGTCTTCTGGCGTATTGTGCTTGGAGATCTCCTCAACTGAGAGCAGTTTCTGGTCCGCCATTGTCTTTCCATTCACTCAAGAAAAGAGATCGAAGTCTATAGGAGAAACGCCACCTACCAAGCAGTACAAATTCCCAGCATTTCACAGTGATGGGATAAGCATATATTCAAATCGGAAGTCGTCGCCGGCATTCACCAAATATCTCGGAGCAAGGTCGCCGTTGACATTTGCCTTCCGGGTCATTGGCTGCCGAGTGAGAAACAGCGGAAGCAAGTCCGCGATGGAGGAGGAATCGTTGCGCTGACTGTACCATCACGTCCATCTTCTTCACGCGTACTCGCGACATGGTCGCACGAAGACAGATCGCCTTCGCAGCCCGTAGATCACAAGTATGGTCGTGAAAGCTCAGGGGAGAGCACATCGACAAGATGCGCAGTTCCCTACCGCCCAGACAATGACGAAGTTGCCGAGCTCCTTATCTCTACACGACATCCATCTTCTTCCGTAATATCCTCACGAACCATCGCTATCACTACGAGAACTGCATGAACTCGCGATGGCCGGATTAAAGGCAAGAACCTCCAAGAGACGACAAGTAACTTTCTTCACCTTGGTTGATGCTGGAGAACCATACACTGGACACCCATGGCCGCGGTCCTGGTCTCAAAATGCGTTCCCTCTGGTTGGCACGGACAAGCGATATCGCACTTGCCATGCCTTCTGCACTGAGAATCGGCTCTGGCATGTCTAGGCACTTCTGCAGCACGTCTCGTGTGTGGATTCGACGAGACTGTTATCATACCAAGCTCTCGCGAAGTCTACTGAACGAGATCACGACCATGCTTGGAGGACTTGTATTGCCGGTTTGGGACGTCTCTCGAGCCATGGCGGATTGTTTACCATGTTCGCGCTGTAGGTATAACAGTGTCGCTCTTCTACTCCCGCCAACTCTTCTGGCTCCTTCATACTCCTGGGCTGCGCTGCTTTGATTGCAGCTGTTTGACGTATAGCAGAATGTCTTCCGTTGAGAATGCTCCCCCAGCGGTAAGCTCAATCTTCATCAGGATTGATGGATTGGACGACTGACATTCTTCCACAGCCGGAGTATGACTCCACTTCTCCAATGGGCGGAGATCCTTTGACAACGAATGTCAATGATCAGTACTTCGGTTATGAGTTCCATTTCGTGTACCTCGCCGTGTGCGCCTTCCTGGTCTGGCTTATCATCCCAGGCATTGGCTTGCTTTACTCCGGACTGGCACGTCGCAAGAGTAGTCTAAGTCTGATCTTCCAGAGCTTGAGTGTCATCGCGGTTGTTACCTTCCAATGGATGTTCTGGGTATGCTTTTCACCGAAAACTGATGGAATTACGCTGACCACCAAATCAGGGCTACTCTCTGGCCTACTCGCGTACGAGCAGCGCATTCATCGGCGACTTGCGCAACTTCGGTCTCATGGACGTCCGCGTCGCGCCGACAGGTGTCCTCCCAGAAGTCATCTTTGTGTTTTATCAAATGCTCTTCTGCGCTGCAACAGTTGAGCTTGTCATCGGAGGCTCATTCGAACGTGGAAGGATTTTACCCTCGCTGCTGTTCTCCTTCATCTGGGCCACGATTGTCTACTGCCCTATTGCCAGCTGGACGTGGAATGCCAACGGATGGCTGTACACTCTAGGCGAGCTCGACTTTGCCGGTGGCGGGCCTGTCCACATTGCGTCGGGATGTGCAAGCCTGGCATATGCTCTTGTGCTAGGCAAGAGAAAGTCGAAGACTGACAAAGGACATTCTAAGCCTCACAACATGACTTTGGTATTTCTCGGCACGATCTTGATCTGGTTCGGATGGTTTGGGTTCAATGGAGGCTCAACTTTGACCTCTTCCGTTCGCTCCCTCTATGCCGTATTCAACACCAACGTGGCTGCCAGGTGAGCATCATCCTGTCAATATCTCAACAGAAGCCTCGAGCTAACATACTACAGCTTCGGCATCATCGGCTGGGTCATGGTCGACCTAATCCGCAACAAAGGCAAATTCAGCTGCGTCGGCGCCTGCGAAGGAGCGATTGCCGGTCTCGTTGGCATCACGCCAGCAGCAGGCTTCGTACACTTCTGGCTCGCAGCAGTCATAGGTTTCATCACCGGCGTCGTCTGCTCCTCCCTCCAAAACCTCAGCGAATGGATCCACATCGACGAAGGTCTCGACGTCTTCAAGGTTCACGGAATCGGCGGAATGGTCGGCTCCTTCCTCACAGGAATATTCGCAGACCGAGTCATTGGATCGCTTGAAGAGCCTGAATATGTAAGTGAAGGTGGAGCCATTAATGGACACGGTGTTCAGATTGGATATCAGCTTGCTGGAATTGTCGCGATCTCGGCTTATAGCTTTGTGGTTACGATCATAATTCTGCTTGTGCTTAAGTATATTCCTGGGCTTGGATTGAGGGTATCTGAGGAGGCTGAGATTCGTGGTTTGGATCTTGATCAATTTGCTGATGAGGAGATTGGTGATTGGTCTTTCTTCCATGAGAATGAGGCTAAGTACATTGCCGGTGTCAATCCGAGCACAGCTTCTAGTATCACGAAGGAGAGGGATGGAGACTCTGATGGAGCAGCTGAGAGGAAGGTGGAGACTCAGATCTAGACGACTAATTTGAGGCGATGACCAGATGGAAGGATGATCTATTGGACTCCGCAAGATACCCAAGAACGTGACCGACAATGCGAAATAATGGAAGATAGTTGGCACATATCGAGAAGTGCATACTAATGTATATAATATGATTTTACATATGTCTTCCTTTACTCTTCTCGGCCACATTCATCTAAACCCTTTTGTGGTATCACAATTTGAACAGATAGCAGAACGCCAGTTGAAACACACAATCATCGAAGTACCAATCAGAAATTGCACTGAATGCTGGAGTAAACGCGAAGCAAAACAGATGAAAGCGCTCTTCCTAAGAATGCGCTTGCTTCTGTTTGCGCTTCTGTTTGCTCTTCTGCGCCAGCAAGTTCAGTGCCGATCCTGCCAGAATGAATTTCTTCTGGTCGGGAGATAGATTGTACTTGACTGGGACGCGATGAGTCTCACCAGAATCTTTCTTCTTGACGATCAGCGTAACAGGGCCATCGCCTCCTTGAAGCACATCGTAGAGACCCTCAGTCGAGACCTCGTCGCAGCCGGCCATCTTATCGTAGTCTGCCTCGTTCTCGAAGGTGAGAGGGATTACACCTTGCTTCTTCAAATTCGTCTCGTGAATACGAGCGAAGGACTTGGTCAGGATGATCTTACCACCCAGGAAGCGAGGCTGAAGTGCTGCGTGCTCTCTGGCAGATCCCTCGCCGTAATTGTGCTCAGCGACAACGAGCCAGGGCTGGTTCTGAGACTTCCATTTCTTGGCAAGCTCAGGAATGGTGTAGGTCTGCCCATCAACATCGCTGACCTGGTTTACAACCTCGGTCTCGGCATTGACAGCGCCAATGAGAGTATTCTCGCTGATGTTTGTCAAATGACCTTTGTACTTGAGCCATGGTCCAGCAGCAGAGATTGTGTCGGTAGTGCACTGGCCCTTGACTTTGATGAGTACCTTCAAATCGGTAAGCTCGCCTTCTGGGAATGGCTCGAATGGCTCTAGCAGCTCAAGTCGGGTTGAGTTGGGGTCAACAGAGATAGGTATGCTGGCGTTAGGTACAGGCTCAGTAGGGCGGAAGAGAGCATTGCCAGAAGCGTAACCGGCGGCCGGTAAATCAATACCTGTCGGTGGCTGGAAGCGGAACTCCTCGCCAGAAGGTGTCTTGATGGAGTCCGTCATCGGGTTGAAATCAGTGCGGCCGGCGTACGACATGGCGGTGACAAGTTCGGGTGATGCCAAGAAGTTCATGGTCTGTCGGTTGCCGTCGTTTCGACCTGGAAAGTTACGGTTGTAGGACGTGAAAATGGCGTTGTCCTTGCCTTTCTCGACACCATCTGTCCTCGTCCACATTCCGATACAAGGTCCACATGCATTGGCGAGGACAACGCCGCCAGCTTCGGTGAAGGTATCAAGAGTCTCGTCTCGCTCTAGAGTGGCTCGAATTTGCTCGCTACCAGGCGTAATGAAGAAGTCAGCCTTTGGCTTGAGACCAGCAGCATGTGCTTGCTGTACGAGGGACTCGGCGCGAGTCATGTCGGCATAAGAACTGTTGGTGCAGCTACCAATAAGACCAGCACCAAAAGTGGATGGCCATCGATTCTTCTCCACCGCCTCCTTGAACACCGAAAGAGGAGTTGAGAGGTCCGGCGTGAAAGGCCCATTGATGTGAGGTTCCAGTTCAGAAAGGTCGATCTCGACGACTTCGTCATATTCGCAATCTGAGTCAGGTCTGAGGAGGTTGTGCGGTCCTGGCGAGGCCGCGATCGCATCAGCTTGTTCGGCGATCGATGCACGATGCGTGGACTGAAGATACGGGCCATGTGAAGATGGGGTATATGGGAAGATAGAAGTAGTAGCACCAACCTCGGCACCCATATTGCTAGAGAGTGTTAGCACTTCGTGATGTCTCAGGCTGATGGATCACTTACCAAATGGTGGCCATGCCAGTACATGACAGTGACTCTACACCAGGTCCAAAGTATTCAGTAATGTATCCGGTACCGCCTCGCACTGTCAGCTTGCCAGCAAGCGCAAGAATCACATCTTTCGGCGAGGCCCATCCACTTAGCTGGCCAACGAGTCTGACACCACGTATCTTGGGTGCCTTAAGCTCCCAGGGAGCACCGACCAGTGCATCTACAGCATCAGCGCCTCCCACACCGATCGCGATGGCACCAAGTCCTCCTGCATTGGGTGTATGACTGTCTGTGCCAAGCATCATCAAGCCGGGTGCAGAGTAGTTTTCCAACACTGTCTGGTGGATGATGCCTGCGCCCGGTGGCCAGAACTCGATTCCATACTTCTTGCCTGCGCTTTCCAAGAAATCATAGACCTCCTTGTTGCCCTTGATGCTATTCGGCACATCGATGTCTGCTCCCTTCTCACCAACGATCATATGGTCGCAATGTATACTCGCAGGTACAGCAGTCGTAGGCATTCCGCAGCTCATGAACTGCAACAATGCCATCTGAGCACTAGCATCTTGCATAGCAACTCTGTCTGGGTTGAGCTTCAAGGTGGCCTTGCTCCGTATATCCGTGCCATTGTTTGTGCCTTCCAATAATGACTCTTCGGCATTGTCAAGATGTGAGAATAAGATCTTCTCGGCGAGAGTAAGAGGCCGCGTTGGTAGAAGTCGTCGTACTTCGTGCAGATTCTTGACCAGCTTGGAGTATGGCGGCGTTCGCGATTCGACACTGCTGGCTGCCGGCGAGGAAGAGTCCACCGCGGTCGCAAGGGTGCGTGAAAGCACTTGTCGAAGCGGGCTGGGCAATGAGAGGATATTCGTTCGTGTTTGTGGTGCAGCCGAAGCTGCTCTCCGTGCCGCCAGCATCTTGCTATTCAATGGCAAGAATGACCAAGGTTTCTAGAGGCACAATAATGAGATCTTTCTGAGCGTAAATTCGCGCCGATCCGAGATCGGACGTTCCCGGGCAAAGCACTCCTGGAACGAAGCCGATTTGCTCCAAGGCAAGATGCCCCATTAAAAAGTTCTACCTCGGACTCGACCAAAACAATATTGAACATCAGACTAGAACACCCAACGCAAGAGTCATTCGCATCAACATGTCGTCCACCGGCCAGAAAAGGAAGTACACATTTATCGTCGAGCATCTGGATCCCGAGCTCGAGGATTGGCAAGCACTGGAATACAACACAATTTCCGAAGAGAGCACTGCTTCTGGCTACGACTTCCTCCTATCAGGACTGACATCTTCCTTCGACTCTTTCGAAAAGCTGAAAGTCCCTGCAAGTAGCAAGACCTCACAGTCTGTCGAGGCACTGTACGCCACACCAGAAGCCAGACAGAAGATTTGCCTTCTCGATCCGAAAGCCGACAAGGATATCAGTCCCGAAGATGCCGACCTCTTCGATGGATTCTTGTTTGGTGGTATTCTGGGAGACGATCCGCCACGCGACCGTACTGGAGATCTGAGGAAGCTTGGCTTCCCCGGTCGCAGGCTCGGCCCTGAGCAGATGACCACAGACACCGCGGTAAGGACTACGAGGATCGTCGTGCAGGAAGGCAGTGGGTATTGATATCTAAGACAAATGACTAGATACTGATTCTGTCTCAGAAAAGCTTGAAGAGATTGAATACGTTGACCGACCGGATATCGATGTGCCTTCACAGTCAGATGGCGATGGCAAAGGCCCCACCGAGAGTATCAGCATGCCATTCAAGTACGTGAAAGGACCGGATGGCAAGCCGATCATGCCCAAAGGCATGCATGAATTGCTTGCAAGTGACGCCGACAAAGACATTATGGACCTACTATGATCTGTGACGATTTCTGCCTAGAGCGATCGTCCGCGCTACGAGGTCAATTTGAAGGGCCGACATGGTCGTCGCATCAAGTGGGCCATTGTGAGGATGGCCAGTAGCAAACATAGTTGAGTGTAATTCCGCGCTCAAAATCCAAGGCTACACTGTAAGTGCTCTCACATGTTCCATTATACCCAACACGTGCTTGCACAGCGCGGTGTTCCTTCGCGTCTCTCGCCGCATTATTTCCGCCTCGCCTTCACTGTATCGGCGCAAGTCCCGACTGGCACGTGAAAGGTTGCCTCGATGTCGACTCAGAAAACAACTCACATGCTTGGTCATGTGCTTCGACACTCACTTTGCAAAATTCTCCCTCACATGCTGGTGGAGCTTATTTCCATGCTATACATTTGCAACCATTTCTACTCCCTCCGACCTTGATACAAACTCCAACCTACTTGCATCTAACACGACCCAAACCTCTATCGATTACAGGCATCGCCATTCGAGACATCATCCATCCATACGCCATATACCATACCAAGCGCCTGCCACCAGCTCATCCGCTACTCAGTGATTGGAGCCCTTGGAACACACGCAGGCTCAAGTCAAGTCATGGATCCTGGAGCCGCCCTTGCGATTGTCCGCCAGTACGACTTCGACCGGACTGAGCAGAAAGAGCAGAAGAAGAACCAGAAGCAGAAGTTGATTATTTCAGGCCCGACGGATTTCCGGAAGAATGTCTTCTCGAACCCCAACTTGACAGCAATGAAGAATATACACAATCCTAGCCACAACTATACATCGACTGCACCGACGTTGACCGCAGTAGCAGCAACTAGTGCTAGTGCTCCGAGCCTTCTTGAGGATCATGCCAAGGCTGAGCCACAAACACCCTCAACCGTGCTCCGTAGTGGTCGAGGTCCCAAGCGAGCTCCTAGACGCCTTCGGAAGAAGCGAACTTCCTTTGATCTCCGACAGGATGCGTTACAAAGCTCACCGTCCGGGAGTGTGGCGAAGTTGCAGCAGACCGTAGACGACACAAGTCTCACCTCGGTGGATGGAGTTGAGGCAAGCCCAATAGTTGAAAGGGCAAAGACGATCAGAATTCGATGCGGCTTGAGCAGACAAAGCTCGACGTTCGAGATTCTGACGAGAAGCTCCACATGTGTTAGAGGCTTGACTCCAGAACAGCCAGACGTGCATGATGCAGCTGAGGCTCGCACAGGCAACGGAACAATACGCGTCGACTCTGTCATTCCAGATCCTGTGGATTTCGCTGTTAGCAGAATCCTCTCACGAACCCAATCTGGCTTCGAGCTTTGGAGAAGAAGCACAAACATCCCAACTGAGGATGGCTGTTCCACCGGAGGTAACTCGGCCCCTACCATACAGCGCTCACGATCCACCTCTGGTGTTCCGAGTTTCGATGCAACTCTCGGTGGCTCGCCCATGTCAGATGACGGAGTCATCGAGACGTTCCAGTCTGTCAGTGACCAGGTCAGCAAGCGTTTGGCCAAAAGAAACGCAAATAATTGTTCGGTCATTGACCATGGTAGAGCGATTCAGGACGCGAGGACCTCGCTGCCACAAGATCAATCAGAGGCATTGTCCAACGTTCGCGACAACATGGCCGATTACAACTCATCGCTCTACCTGAACGAGAAAGCGACAGCTCATGCATCGAATGCCGCAGCCAGAGTCTTCGCCATCGAAGAACTCCTCGAACAAATCCTGGATGGTGTCTCTTTCCGAGATCTGATAGCCTTTCAACGCGTCAACAAGACGCTCCATCATACCATCACCTCCACACTGCTGTACCGCCGACGACTCTTCATTGCGCCATCACCCCAAGCTAGCAAAAGCGACTGCCACCTAAATCCTCTCCTTACGACCCTGGGAAGAATCTCCCGAATGCACCCAATTTACCAATATATCAATCTCTCCGACTACCTCCCACCCCCAGAAATACATGGCGAACCAACCGGCCCTGTCCTCGCCCGGCATGGTCGTTACTACTTAATCCAGCGCTTCTACAGCCATGCCTCAAACCCAACACTTACCTACGACTCAAAGACAGGCTTCCCATCCCTCGATCTCGAACTCCGCGAACTTTCGAAGCACGAAGCCTCTCAACGCTCCCTCCACACCCTTTTTCCAGGAGAAGAATCTAGCATCTGGAGAATGTATCTTTGCCAACCACCACCTTCTGAAGTGCGAGTCACGATCTGGAAGAGAGAAGGGTCGATTGCTACGGTCAGTGAGAAGTTTGTGGTTAGAGGCTGGACTGTTAGGGAGATTTTGGAGAATGTTGAAGAGGCGAGGAGGAATGAAGGGCCGAAGCAGTTTGCGAGAGGTGGAAAGGCTGAGAGCGTCAAGGCTGGGAAGGGGGAGAAGATGGCTCGGCTTGCGAAGGCTATGCTGGCGCCGAAGTGGGCTGAATGGGGAATGTAGGGGAGGATTTTGAGCTTGAGTGCACCATTTGACTGCAGATGTTTATGATCTGCGGCTGTGACTTGAAAGAAGTCATCATTCGGAATAGCGGTTTTTCTTTTAGCGTCCAAGGTTGCAGTCCAAATTCGGTTCATTCAATATTCATGGTATCTACAGTGAGTATGCCTCGAGTTTGGGCCATGCGGTATTTCCGCGTCTATTCATGCTATCTTATCATGTCATCGTAGCAAGCGTTCCATCTACAGCTGGACATCGTTCTGTAGCAGCCTGACTTCTTCTCCGGGCTTGAAAGCAGGTAGACCAATGTAAGGACATCCATCGCACCTGAAGGCGTCTCCCAATGCGCAATTGCCGCACGAGCCAACCTTGCCCTGGACGGTGAAATCGACTTCTGCGAGATCGTCCTGTCCCAGTGTTGGTGCCGCTACGTTGAGCTTTTGGAGGTTCTTGTCTGCTTCTACGCGCTTGGCCTTGTCCTCGGCCTCGATTCGCTCGGCAAGACCGCATGTGCAGTCTTTGCAGGCTCTCCGTCGCTTTGTATTTGGCTTGCATGCCTCAGCTAAAGTCGCAGAGTCAATACTGATTTTGATCCTTCCGTTGCTATTCCACAACTTACGAATATTGAGCGGCTTCTGCCTGTCCTCCTCGGTCAACAGAGTGTCCGGGTCAATCCTGTCGGCGTTCGCAAGAGCTTCGTCGCTCGGAAAGTCATCCTCATCATCTTCATATCCGTCATTCAGGTCGTCCGCTGTGTCAATAAAGCCCACGCCAGCAGGCGCGGCCTTGACCTCAAGATCTGCCACCTTCCGCTTGCCAGTATTGATAGCCTCCACGTCGTTTGCTGGGATCGCCGCGGCGTCCGCCTTCTTCTTCCGGAAATTCAGCTTGACGGACTGCCCGCCAGCTGAATTGTCAGGCTTGATCATGCCCTCTCCACTTCCACTCGTCAAGCCAGCAAGGATGGCCTCAGTGTGCTCTGCGCCCTGTGCTGTCCCAAACGTGCCGTCCTGGCTCTTCAATCTGCCACCAGGCTTCATGCTTGCTACTATCCGGCTCATAACATCTCGGTTGAGTAATCGCGAGCTCTCTGTTCGTGTGCGATCTACATCTGTGAGAATGAGGACGATGTCATATGTGGAGTCCGGCAGGGAAACGAGTCCAACTGCTAAGCGGTCAAGCATCTGAATATCTGTTTGTGATCGGTCGTATGCCTCTGCCACTTCGCTGAGCGCTGAAGGATGTGAAGCAACCGAGGGCGGTGCGAGGAGTAGTGTGCGCGTCGAGGAAATGCCATTCTGCTGTTTGACAGGCGGGGAGAAGTCCATGTCGAGGTCAGGCGTCGTGTCGATTATGACTGCGGGCGCCATGTTGTGCAGTGTGCGATTGGAAGTGTTGCGGTCAGTCTCAGGTTTTGAAGCAGCAGTTGTAGTGGTCGAGGGTGCAATGCGTGGAAATGTTATCTGAATTGAGATTGCTCATTAATAAGGCGGGCACGTGAAGATGGGCCCGTGCGCAGCTTCCGTCATCGCAGCACCAATCCTGCCACCAATCATCCCACCTTCGCCAGGGACCTTTTCTCCTTCGCGGGGGACAAATCCGCGGCGAGCTGTTGTCATCAAAACACGAACAGCTCAGCCTTACCAACAACGCGTAGTCGATTTGTTTCAGCTTTGCGGCCCTAGCTGGGACGCGATTAGGTGGCAATGATTTTGCTGGACTTCTATTGTGCAGATGCCCTTCATGGTTCCGCCTCGGGCGCGGTCATGTGCCGTCGCCACCAACACTACTGAAGCTACGGGAGATTCACCGCATCGTACTGCCGAAGGAGAATCGTAATAAGCAAGCTAGCAAGACCATTGCACCGCTTCAGAGTGGCTGCAGGCCTGAAGAATACGCCAGAGTCGAGATCTGCAAATGCTGTTCGCGTGTCTGGCCTGATTCTGGACCTGCTCTGGTTGATGGTCGGTTGCACGGGCTTGGCTCGGGCATTGGCTGCCTCCCTCCTTCAGAAACCGCGGTCAAACCAGAGGCCACGAATCGGGATCCTTGTCAGACATGTGCGACACGCGACGAGGAGAAAGCAAAAGATCCATGGCGGAGTGCATCACACAAAGCTTGGCTCTATTCGTCCCTCAAACGCCAGTGATGAAGCTTTCACCACAAATTGCGTAGCTCCTTGCTTCAAAATTCTTTCTTGTCGCGCTCGTCACCCTCAAGCCTACCTATGCCTCAGGTACCGCATACTGCTTTGAAATTGCGTTTCTTGTCTTTTGTTAGCCATACCTGTCATCTTTCCAGGCCACCATGAGCGATCTTACACCAAGCCGAAGTGGCATTGCTGCTGAGCATCCAGAAATTATCGCAGGTCTAGAAACGATCTACGAAGTCCTCATCGAGATCGGCTATGTGCAGAACACAGACGTCCAAATACCACCTCATGGAGTGCCAAAAGATCCGGTCAATGTTGCTGGCCTCAGGGCCATTGGAATGGACCCGCAGAGTATCGAGCTCATTGGTCGACTGCCCTGCTTCACGGACGAGATCATCATCGAGCATCAGAAAAGGTCAGATACCAAAGATGCTATACCAATTGCACCATCGAGCAGCGCCGTTTCGTATCTCGTCGGCTCTGACTTTTCTTCTGGTGTAAGAGAGACTGATCCTGGGAATGGAGAATTGTTGCCAGCCTGGGCTTTGAGAATTACAAGGGCAACTAGTCCGTCCGGATTCAACATGGCATATGATCTGAACACGAGCAAGTTGAGCGCCATGAGATCTCACTCCTCAGTGCTGACTTGTCTACAGAAGCAGTAATCGAATGGCATCCAGATCACTGGGCGAGCAGGAAATTCTTCCCAGTACAAGAATACTTCGCGCAGTGGACTGAGAGGTTGCGAACCGGGCAATGGATTGCTCGAAAGGACGACTCGGGATGGCATGTTCTTCAGGCATCAAGCAGACCCGACTCAGTATTACAAAGGGGAGACAGCGACAAGCAGTAGTCAAATATCACCTGACCCTCAACTCCGCATTGGCCGGAGACTCCACGCCTATCGATGGCATACCCCGACCTTAGTGATGTTGGCCCGCGGCCAAGAGCATCAAGCGAAAACCAGGGCCAAGATAGTAAACACCCGTCGATGAGCCGCAGCAAAAGACTCGGCCGACCATAGGTAATGCACAAGACGTTCGTTTGTCTGATGCCACCAGGGTCCCTTCAATTGTTCAATAGACACGATGCCGGCAGCACTCACACGAGAGCATGACGCCGTGGATGGCAATTACGTTCTTCCTAGCAAGAAACGACCAGTCAGTAGGCGAGCGATACATGTATACACTCTAGACGCCTACGCTTATCCGCCGATCTTCAGTTAGATTATCCCTGTCCTGCATGCGATATACCTCGAGCCTCACGTCGTGGCTTTCTGATAGCAACATGTTCGGCAATACGGCCTGCCACCTTTATCAGGCTCGATGTTATGGTTGACTCCTCCCGTTCTTATTGACCCAATTCCTCTTCGTCTTTACTACAGCAAAGATTGACCACCGCCATGGCCATCACGACATGGCTCCGAGAAACGAAAAACGGACTTGGCCGCGATGTCACCACGCCATTGCTCATGGTCACAATGTATGCCTCATTGGCGGGTATGTCATATGGCCTTGACCTCAACTACTCCAGCGGTCTGCTCGGCATGAAACAATTTCAAAAAAGATTTCGGTGTCTTCGATACTGAGACCCAAGCTTGGGAGATTCCGGCTACATGGCAATCGATCGGATTTGGGACACCCACGGCCGGTATTGCCATTGGTACTTTGATTGCGGGATATGTTGGAAACAAATTCGGAAGAATCAAGGCTTTTTGGTTTGCAGCTGCTATCGCGCTTGTGGGAATTTTGATCCAAGCGACGAGTATAAGTAGCTATTGGCAATTGGTGGTCGGAAGAATTGTTAATGCTTTGAGTATGGGGATTATTTGCAAGTGAGTTATTGGATCTAATACAAGAAAGATCTTTACTGACGCTTCACTTGACAGCATCATCCCTATCTACCAAGGCGAAGTCGCACCCGCATCCCTTCGAGGATCGTTTGTCAACACCTACCAGTTTATGCTCCTCTTCGGTGGACTTATTGCAGTCATCGTCAATTGGGCCATGAATGAGCGGAGTGATCAGTGGGCATACCGAGTTGTGATAATTATGCAGTTTGTGATACCGACTATCATGGTTGTAGGAGGCTTCATCTTGCCAGAGAGTCCAAGATGGTTGATCTCGCAAGGTCGCGATCAAGAGGCAATAGAAGTTCTGAAGTATCTTCGAAGAGGCACACCAGATGCCGTCATTGAGAAGGAGGTAGTGCTCATCGGACAGAGCGTTGAGCTGCAGCGGACACTGCATAAAGAGACTGGATATGTTGACTGCTTGCGGTGAGCCTCATGCTCCCGAATACGGCAACCTTGACACTGACATTGCATAGCGGACCAAACCTCCGAAGGACTCTTATCGCTACCGGTGTACAATGCCTTCAGCCATCAATGGGAAACTCCTACATGACAACATACTCCATCGTCCTTTTCCAAGCAATTGGCATCGCAGACGAGTACAAAATGCTCATCTACCTCTACTTTATCATGATGATGGCCGACTCCTGCAGCTTCATCATCGCAGACAAACTTGGTCGGCGACCTCTCATGTTCGGATCTGCAATCTGTGTCTCAGCCTCCCTGTACGCTATCGGCGGATTGACTGGCTACGCCGACCAAGACAGTAACGCTGTCAAAAAAGGAACACTAGCAGCAATATTCCTCTACTACTTCATCGACGCCATAGGTTGGGCGGGATGCGTGTGGATCACCTGCGCCGAGGCACCTACTACGGCATTAAGAGAAAGAACAATGACTATCGCCACATTCTGTGGCTTCGTCGTCAATCTTCTCATTCAATATGTCTCGCCTTACCTTCAGGACGAAGGATATGCGAATCTGCAAGGCAAAATCGGATTCATCTGGGGTAGCTGTGCATTTGTCGCAGCAATGTGGGTACTTTTCGTGCTGCCGGAGATGAGTGGGAGATCTCTTGAGGAGCTTGATGAGCTCTTTGAGAAGAGGGTCAATGTTTGGAAGTTCAAGAAGTTTAAAACTGAGGGCATTGGTGCCGAGGTGACTGCGTTGGAAGCTGGTCGAACCACGGGTATTGATGTCGATTCCAAGGTTTTGATGGGTGTTGAGGTGAATCCTGTGGAGAGTGATGGTGAACATGAAGATCGGAAGAAAGCCTTGGAGGTGTAGACTCGTCGGAACAGAGCTTTTGAGAGGCATTTTGTATGCCTTGCTTCGCTAAGCGGAGTTGCTGTAAAGGTGTGGCCGTTAAGCGAAATTCAGCAAAGGATTCGAGAAAATCTATGCGAAGGCGTTGAAACAGCTAACGCTTGGCGAGCACTAGTAACTACCACATGTAGACAATGCCTCCTGCCTTGCATATGAACGCGCACCACGCACTCCCCGGACTTCCGGGCCACTTTCTCGAATTGCTTCGAAAATCAGTTTTCAACTGTTGTCCCCGCTGGCTTTTCGCCTTCTTCACGACATCATCCTGCTCAGAATGAAAATGGCCTTGAAATTATGGATGACTCTGCTTATGCTGGCGAGTTGCGCCTTCGGAGCAAGCGACTCGGTGGAGCTTTTCATCGACAACATGAACCCGGACGTCCAATGGGCAGCATCTGTCCAGAACGCATGTCAAGGATCGACGACTTATGTGATCAGCTGCACGTCAGCTGCAATGGGTTGTAGCGGGGAGGTGAGAAACGATTCGAGTTTGAGGCAACCGCACCACTAATGAGGTTCCCAGACTGCCACCATCACAGAAGGCGCTGACTTCTATATGGCGACGACAGCAGCCATCTACTCAGAGACAAGCGCAATGGTCACCGAATCTTGCCGCCTCAACACTGCTGCTTCCTCAGCATCCTGCATCGAAACAATCGTAGCTGGGCAGTATGGCAACGACATCTCGAAAACAGTCAGCTTCAACCTCACTGGCACAAATTATTATCGGTACCAGGTTGCGATCACTGAAGGCGCGAAGCACACCAGCAGTGGAGGCGCATGTCTTGCCCACGTCAGTGCAGCTAGGTCAAATTTCGATCTCTGGTTTCCTGACATCGTTATCTTGGGCGGTATCTTGCTTCTGGGCTTTGGTGGTGTCATGATGCTATGAATCGTTGGAAATAAGGCGAGCTTGGAAGAACCTGGTCGAGGCTTCCCTTGCGAGACGGTCACGGCAGTACGCGAGCAGAAAGTGGCCCAATACGAACAGATCTCAGACTCTCATCGTTGATGCATATGCAAGCAGCTTTCGACTGGAGTGCGCTGGCGTCAAGCGGCAGACACACACGAGACATCGCAATCCAAGATTCGAAACATGAACCACATACCAGCGTTCGAGACCACCCGAAAGCTGAAGCAAGGGATCATCAGTGGCGTATAGAACCCCAGGTTCCAGCAGCAAGGCACGATCTAGCAGAGAACCAGGTCTTTGGAATGTGATCGGGGCTTTACTCGTTGCAGAGTGTTTCACATGGTCCTGCTTCACACGTTCATGTCAACGAACAGTGCTCAGCCGAGATCCTCCAGAAGTTGCCGCTCTCGATGTAGGACGTTGGCTCGGCCAATGCCAAGAGATTGCCCAATCCATTTCAGGTAGCGCATCAGCCATCGATACATCTCCGGAGATACTCGCTTGCTGTTACAGGCAAAATATAGCGGCATGAGCGTGACTGTCGCAGCATGCATTCCTGCTCGAGGCTTATCGCTGTTCTCGCCCTGCTCCTGAACATCAAGGTGGCATGCTTCTTCTCCAAAGAAGAAAGGGAGACTGTAGGCTATGTCTTCTGACATCTTGCCAATGGTGATTGATGCAAGCTGACACTGTTGATCCACGTCAACGCCAGCTGCTGTGATCAAGCCCGGTACCATTTCGGACAGCCTGATCATTTCTTCGTTAACCACGATCCGTACACTGCGATATCGATTCACGCACGAGGCCGCAATGTGATTGAAGTATGTATCTTGGTGACGAAGCGGTATTCGTTTCACGGACCCTGGATTGTGAAGCGGCTCACGTCTGCAATGATAGCGGAACGAGATTCTTTGCTCCCAAGTGGCGAGCTGTTTCTCCAAGCTCATTAGGAAATTGAAGTGATTCACAGCCTCAGCAGGTTCTACTACCGTTGTCGAAGCGAGGATGTCGCAGAGCTGTGCAGCTATTGTGAGCAGTTCCAAAGCCAGCATTTCTTCGGTGTGAAGATGCTTATGCATGCTATTCGCAAACGCGAGCAATGCTTTTGGTATTCTTTGTCGACGATGTATGCACCCAAGTATGACCTGCGAACAAATTCTGTGGAACATCCGCGTCCCGCTCATGTGATCCATACCGGAATCACCACGCAGCTGAAGCAATTTGATGGAACCTTCAAGATGCATGGACAACCGTGAGGTAGTGAATTGCGGCTCTTCGGTGTCAACGAACTCATGCAGACCGAGGAGAAGGACAGTTGCTAACGTTTCATCTGACGTGGCACCGTCTGGATCCTGCAGGGCTTTCTGCGTCTCTCTCACCGCGGATACATATCGCTCGTTGGCGAGCATCAAATGCGATCGTGTCCTTGATTGCGGCGGCAATGCCATGAGACCTAGAGCAGTGACCATAGAGGCCAGCATACCATGAGAAGGAACGTCGCCATAGAGCAGCGCCACAAAGTCGAGCTCTGTTTTGGGATGTGCAGATGCGACAGAGATGAACTGATCGAAGAACAGGAACGACGCTTCTTGCGATGCCCAGAACTGCGGATTTGTGAATGATCTCACTCCAGATACAGCCTCAAGAAGATCCTCTTGTGAACTTGGCGAATTCGCAGGGGATGAGCTGGAACCGGCATAGCCAGAATCGCCGGAGTCCGGAGAAGCGACGATGCTCGCTGTATCACCTAGAGCTCTGGTCTTTCGAGAGCTCTTCTGCCTTACATGAGTGGTTTGATCAACCACTCGGAGCGCATCCAGGTCTCGATAGCCTGAGCACTTGCGGCCAGCACGCTTACACTGACCGCACGAAGGTCGAGCTGCATCACACTGCAAGCCTTTAGCATACTGCATGCCTGTTTCAGCACCCATGCGACAACTTACTCTCGTCTTCTTTGCTCTGCATTCCGCGCAACCTTTTCCCAGACGACCTCGATGGACCATCTCCGATATCTATTTCGGGGTGAAACGAATGTCAGGTGCTCCAAGAGCTCCGAGAGCAGTCAAGCCGGCGAGTTGATTGACCTGGTAGAATGCATTGTTCGCCAGAGTCAAGAGACATCTTGGAAGTGATGGGTAGTACCTTGTGGCACAGAAGTTCAGCTGCAAACTGCATGCCCTAAACGGCCTAGCTCGATCGCCACGTAGCGTACCAATTTGGGACCACTGCCGAGTCGATGAATCCTCCGACGGAATACTCTCTTTCAGTGCCGTCGAATGCGAATGTCGAGTGCTTAGAGCAGCTTGAAACCCCTGGGAAATGGCTTGTCCCCGAGCCATGCCTCCACAAGCTCTGCAAAAAGTGCAGGATCCTGTCTCGGCCAAGGATGGCGCATCAAGGGATGCTCAATAGCAAGAGTGTCCGGATTCAACTCTGCTCCAATCTCAGCCATCTTCCTTGCAACGGCCACATTATCATTCGATGGCACGATCCCTCCTCTGGTCGCTGCAACTATGAGTGTCTTCGCCAGCCATGACAATGGCCACTGATCGGCATCGCTGCTGAGAGAATCTCCAAAAATCTGACGAGCAAGCTCGATGTCCACAAGCGACAAGTTAGGTCGCTGCAGGTCTGTACCGTCCATGAGCCATCGTGTGACCGCTCGTGGTATAGCATATTCCACTCGAGCATTAAGCCAAACAGCGCGGGGGAGATACGGGGTGAACCATGATCGTGGCAATTTTGTAATTCCAGAGACCAGCACCAAGCGGACGAGATCGGAGTGCCGTCTGGCAAGACGAATAGCAACACTCGCTCCTAAGCTGTGGCCGATGACATGCGCTTTCTGATCATGTGCTTGACTTCTGATCAGGTCGGCCAGTAAGTCAGCCGCGTAGTCCAGCGAGAATGGCTTGAGTTTGTGAGAGCGACCATGACTTGGTAGGTCTGGCAGTAGTAGATGGTGCTCCTTCAGATGTGGAGTCACCAGGTCCCAATCTAGAGCGCTACCAAATGCGCCGTGAATGAACAAGATTGTCTCTGTGCAATTAGGGTGGATCGTGTCGTAGGCGAGCTGTCCTCGTGCCATGTCCTTTGGCTTAGTAGAGCCCTCCATATCTGAGCTTCAATCTGCATACACGAGGACGAGTCCTTGCCAAACGATAAGTGGATGTTGATATGTTTTGCTGGTGCCTAAGGGTATGGCGTTTTTGTTGTGAATCCTTCGACCCCAGGCTATCGGACTTGTGGCTGTGCATCGCCCTGGAAGTCTAAATGAGAGCTTTGAAATAATCGTGGATCTCAGCCAGCGGGAGAGACTTCAAGTGTCTCGAAGGCTCTAAAGCGCTGGAGATACCGTTCACTCTTGCGATATTGTCGGAGAAGCCATCGAGCTTTCCAGCCATTGCAATTGTCTTTGGCCAAAGGTTCGGACATTTTGGACGGCGCTTGCCAGGCGGGATCAAATGTTACGAGATATCTCTTACCTGACTTCGTCCGCTCAAAGCCGACTATCGTCAGCGAATGCTGAGGTCGCTGGAGGAAGACGGGTGGAAGATCCGTTTGAATGACTTTCGAGCCAGGAGGACGAGTTCGAACTTTGGACGACGTGAAGTATGTTTCCATAGCTTCTAGAAGTTCCTTCCCCGCATCTGGACCTGCGTACGCCCTTCCTCTGCAGGGAATCGAGAGGCTGAGAAGAAGTGCTTCTGCTTCAGATGTGCCGATGTGTTTTCTTGTACCCTGAATGCCACCAGTCAACACCTTGCCATGGGCATTGTAGCCATCTTCCCAAGCATCCTCGATCATTTGCTGGATCTCAGGAATGCTGCTCTTCATGTTTGCATCACTACAGCTAGTTGCATCGCTCCCAGCAAGCGCCAGAAGCAACATTTGTATGTTTCTGTATCCGCAGAAATGGGCACCCTCATTTGAAAGCTTCGACACTTGGACAGCGGACTTGATGCACAGGTATGCCAGTTCTGTATTGGGCTCATTCTCGAGGAGCAATGCCAGCTTCGGTATAACATCAGGAGTACTGTTCGATGTGTTCTCGCTCGCAAGAAGCTTCGCTACGCGGTCCGGCATTCGACTTTCGAATGCATATCGACCTAAATCGCGCTTCTGCATTACGAGTCAATGATTTGGTCGTTCCATAAGCATTCATGCCTCTTAAACCCAGCCGCTGAAACTCATTCCCTGCACCAGACATGATGAAAATGCCTCATATACATTTTCGCGATGGCGTGTTTCTTAGCCAATATCTCAGGCACGGGTCTTCAGTTCTCGTATCGCAAACAAGAGTATTGAAATCAGGTGCCCAACATAGAACGTATTGTACTTCTTCATCATAGCTGACGCCTCTAAACGTAGCTATGAGCCACATCATCGCTCCTGCATATCTTGCTGCCGTCGTACAGATGTCCAATCGAAGAACGCGTTGCGCAGCCAGCCACATTGGGGTGGGCCGCGCGTCATTCACCAAGGGGAGGCTTCCTTGTTTAGCTCTGAACCAAGCATTACTTGGCTGACTTGGCATAAAGCTTAGCCTCTTCAGTAAGTGAACTCTGCGCTTGATCATCAACCTGCTTCCCAGCCTTCCTGAGTCCGTCTTACTCCTCCAGCAACTCACCGACATTCTCTGATTCCAAGAGACACTTCTTCCTACGAAGCATCTGAAGTTGCGCCACGATGCCTGCTCAAACCGACGTTGAGATGCAATATCAGAGCCCGGCCGCTACAATGCGCCAAGAGCAGCCAAGCAACGACTCCCCTGCCGAGCAACAGGTACGATGACGCGAGCGAAGGTGACCGTGGCATCGTGATGGCTAATGATGAGCTGCAGACCATTAAGGAAGAACCACCAAAGAGGACTTTCCTTGGAATGAGAGGTGGCGGCATCATCCGTAAGTGACCTGCCATGCGCCGTTTGATACCAAATATACTGACAAGCATCATCTAGTCGACCTCTGTGCCTGTTTCATCTGCTGCGAGTGCATGGAGGGTTGCTGCAATGCCATCGATGACTGCTGCTGCTGCTAGATGCGAGAGAAAGAGCGTTGCTGAAGTCAAGATCGACGAACGTAGAAGAGTGTCAATACACCGTCGACGTGGGAGAGAGGAGATATCCATGGAGTATGCAGTTTAACGAGATATGAAAGGAAACAACAGAACATACCAAATTCACTAATCTGAGTTTGGTATGATTGCAGTCCCAAGGCTTCATGTCACAAATCTGGCCATGCCGTGTCCTCGACGCGATATACGAGCTTCTCGCCGCTCGGTCCAGCGCCGCTTCGCATTGCCTCCATTCCAGTCAGAGCACCCAGCAAGCCTCCTACCCCAACATTGGCTGGATGAGGTTTCCATCTCCCTTCGGCCCATAACTGCTCTGCGATGGCGTAGTGCTTTCGGCCAAATTCGAGAGATTCTGGGATGCCTTCGTAGTGTTCGTCTTCGAAAATGTAGCTTTCGCCGGAGAGCTCATATGCAAGGAAGAAGATCGACTTGACATCGTCTCGTGGACAGTCAATGCCAAGGAGGTTGCAGTAGATTCCACCCGATGCACCTATGGCTTTGGCACATATCGCTGCAGAGCTCTCGACTGCCACAGTGTCCAGCACTAAGCCCAGCTCACCATTGGTATCCTCTCGAATCTGTTCTCCAACTCCAGATGAGCGCTGGGAAAGGTCAGTCTGACGCAAGCCATATCAACGTGCCAGGCTCACATAATCGTAGACCAAGTCCGCTCCCCGACCCTTCATTAGTTCGAAATGTTTAGGAGAACAAGTCGTCAAGACCCGGAATCCAGATCTGAAAACGGTCAGACGATGTTGCTCGAGCTGATCGACCGGAAAAATACTCACAACTTTGCAAATTGAATAGCAATGGTGCCCGTGGCGGTGCTGCCGCCGTAGATGAGTATAGATCTTTGAGTCTCATTGTCGCGCTCTTTCGGAAGCTCAAGTCCCAGGTGTTTGTACAGAGCAAGCAGTGTCGTGCCGACTCCAGAGCCTACTCCAGCAGCAGCCTCGAAACTAACGCCGTCTGGAATATGCATTGCAAGATCTCCTTTAACAGCAATGAGTCTGGCAAACGCTCCGTTCTGAGGATTGGCATCATTGGCACCATGCGCGAGACCAGCGACGCGGTCTCCTTTCTTGAAAGGCCGAGTGACTGCCTTGCCCACTGCCTCAACTGTGCCGGCGAAGTCGACGCCTACCAGCGTACCATTTGCTCCCTCTGCATCTATGGTGGTCCAGTCCGTAGGGTTGAGAGCCACCGCAACTGTTCGTATGAGCATATAGTCATCTGGCACTCGCGGGATTGGAATTGTCTTGAGCACGGCTGTGCTGGTATTCTCCCTTACGAGGCCATAGTTCTGCGGGTAAGTAGCTGCCATTTGTGAGCCAGGTGTAGGTTATGGACAGAGATGAGGTTTGAATTGGAAGAGTCGAATTTTGCTCGATTGACCTACCATTCTATTTTAGTTTTTGCACGTGCATGTTTTATGTCTTGCTACGCCAACTATAGCCATGGTGAAGGGCTATTGTTCGAGTTCGAGCCGCTGCTGACATATCTGTCGATTACCAAATCGCGTGCGTTTCGTCGCGTCCTCCTTCCGAGCGTAGCGTTCAGGATTACAACGCCGTGAGCTCCGGACTCCGCACCTTGACTCCGTTGCTCTTCAATGACAGTAGCTCAGTTCCCGGCTTCAATACTGTTCTCCGCGAAGGGTAATATGGAAGCAGAAGCGGCGCGGAAAGTTCGAAAGTGACAAGTCGTTGCTCAGCTAAGAAAAGCTGTGGGACGCCCAGCCACGTGTTTTGGCAGGATGGCCTGTACCTTGTATTGTGTCACGATGCTGCTCCCGAATATCCAATGCATCGCTATCCTCCATCTGAGACTTCACCACCGACGTAAAACCTCAGAATGATCCGATGATCTCGCATCTCACGAATCAAGGGGCTGACAAACACATCGCGGCATCTCACGATCCAGTTATCGCAGGAAAGCGGGCCAACGGTTCACTCGCACTTCCACGACAACTTGCACCTTTCAGCCCGCACCACCAAACTTGTCGCAGCATACATCCTCCTCCAAAATTGCACAAGCAGCGTGATCTGCCAAGGAACGGAGAGTATTGATGCGTGTAGGAGACCCGACCGCCACTTCTATGCATTGTTGGCCCATTTCGAGAGAACAGGTGCCGACGGCATCCCAAAGGCCGTTCAAAATACACTCGGAATCCTTACCAGAGTGTGTACATAGCGCACCTTGTCTGTCATAGAACACGGGAAGGTCATTTTCTGAGCTTTTGACCAATCTTTCCGCGGGCATAGATTGGGAATTATGGCCTACAACGAGATCCTTTGAGCAACACAGGCCTCACGTTCTTCCTCAACCGGAGTGCCATCTTCCAATGCCATGAGATGATCATCTTTACGGCAGTGATGAGACTGCAACATGGTAGTGGGACCCATGCGTGCAGCTAATTGGTTCGAGATTCCGTTCTCTGGCCTGTGGGCAATCGAAGTTCTCCTAGGACGACTTGAGGGGCGCGGGCTCGCCAGATCCTGCAGGATATACCACGGATGAATATCGATCGACTATGTGGTACGAAAGTGCACATACTGGGCTTCGGCATTTTCTGCTCAGCTGTGCGGTCTACACTTTACACTCTTCCCATATCTGGAAGCCACTTAGCAGCATGCTCATCGCCCGGGGTTGCGACAACGATGTGCAGTACACACACACCCTATAGCTGGAGCATGATCAGCGAGCGAGGAACGACAAAACCTAGTGTCAATCCTACAGGAAGAAAAGTAGCGACTGGGTCTTTCAGGGTGGATTATGCCATTTGCAAGACCGCCGCGGCCCACCTGACTGTCAATTTCCAACCTCACGGAGCAACTTCCTTGCCCTCGATGTGAGAATCGTCGGCGTGTGCTAGCCAAGTCCTTCGGATTGGTGAATTCTCAAATGCAATCACCAAGTCCACGAGGTATTGAAGGCCTAAACACGGCTAGTACAAGAGCATCATGCTCATGGATATCCGGGGTCAGGCTGGGATACCGTGCCAGGATGTCAGGCTGAAAGCCAAATCAAGGTTCAAACCATTGAGTAATGGTGTGACGGCCTTACAATACCCTGCACATTCCTGGCTTACTAAGAAGTACGGAAGTTGTCCGGCTGTATTAGTATAGGCAAATTGTTTAGGTACGTATATAATATCTATAGGCTATATACAACTATATAGGCGGTACGACGATTCTACTTTAGTATATAATTCGACTATACTAGATCTAGACTTAGATCCTCCTACTATTCCTAACGTTATAAATCTCTTTCTTATATACGTCTCTATTATATATAGCGTTTAGCTAATAATATTTAGATACTATACCTAATTAACCTTCTAGTTTTATATTAAGCCTTAAGAGTATAAAGTTAACTAAAGAGAGTAATAATAAAACTACTATATCTATCTATCTACTATACTTATCTATCTAGATAAATATAGTAGAAGGTACTTTAGGAGTATATAGATTTAACTCTAGAATCTATAGTTAGCTATAGATTTAATAGGCCTTATTCTACTTACTAGATAGAAGAATTAGTATCTCTAAGATTTCTATATTAAATATACTACTAAGAAGATCTTAAAGATAAAAGGTAGATATTAGGATATATACTAGTATTAAAAGAGTTTTATAGTTTAAATAGCAACTTTTTAGATACTAACTAGTAGAGCGCTCTAAGACGAAATAGGATACTAAGTTGCCTTTATTTAGGATAGTATAGAATCGTAAAGGATCTATATACTATACGTCTATTTATTATATTAAAAAACGAAGTAGACTAGCTAGTAGATTCTAGTAGGCTATACTACTTCTAGATATATTATATACTAGATCTAGTATTAATACTATAGCTCTAGCGCTAGAGCTATACTATTAACTTAGTTAAAGCTATATATAGACTATATATAGTCTATTACTATATTAAGCCCTCTTAGCTACCTATTTAAGCCTAGAGCGCCTTATAGAGTATAGTAGTACTTTAGTACTAGATATATAACTATCTTTTTTTAGAGGTAGATACTTCTAGTATATAGATAGCGCTGAGTATATATATTCTTAAGTATATTACTATTATTACTACGTCGCTATCGTCGCTATATTATAGTTATTACTCTATTATTATTATTACTATATAAGTCGCTATTGTTACTATATCGTAGTCGTCGCTATATTATAATAATTATAGTTATCGCTCTATTATTATTATTACTATATTGTTCTTAATATAGAACTATTCTATTCTTATAATATTAATATTATTATACTATTATTATTATTACTACTCTATTTATTACTACTATACTACTTTTATAATTATACTATTTTTATTACTATTATTATTTCTATTATAATTAATAATAGTATATAAATAAAATTATATTTTAGTTTAATAAAAATTAAAATAGTTAGTTCTTTAATTTATACTATTAAAAGATTCTAGAGTATTAGCTTCTATAAATAGAACTAACTAGTAGATCCTATTCTAGTAATAATAAATAGATATTTAATTTCTATATAATACTAATTTTCTATAATAGACTATTTTAATAAAATAAAATTTAAAAAATTTATAGTAAAATATTTTTATATTAGTATTATACTAATAGACTAATTTTAAAACTAATATATATAATTTAGTAAATTTCTAAACTCTATTTAAAAATAAAAAAA
>JAASFE010004784.1:46674-134584 GCA_013365205.1 Pseudocercospora cruenta
TAAATAATTATATACTAATTCTAGTTTAAACTAAATTTAATCTTAATACTAAGATAGAAAATAATTATTTAATTTATATAAAATTTTATTTAATATAATTAAAAATAAAAAGTAATTATTTAAATTATTTAAAATTTTGTTATATATAATTAGAAATAAAGAATAATTATTTAAGCTATTTTAAAAATAGTTTATAAACTTATATTTTTAGTCTCTTTTAAATATTTTAAAATCTATTTATAATAAAATTCTATAAATTCTATAAAGTTTTTATATTATTAAACTAAGGATCTATATAATTCTATATTTATATTTTTAAATCTATTAAGCTTAGACTTAAATAGTAAGATTAATAAATATTTTATTATATTTATTTATAGTTTTATTTTTAATTTTCTAGAATCTCTATATTTTAAGAACTTAATATTTTAAAAATCTTATATTTTAAAAATCTTATATTTTAAAAATCTTATTATAAGTTGAAATCTTATAAGTTAAAAATCTTATATACTAAAAGTTCTATATATTATAAGTATTATATATTATAGTTTTATATACTATAAATTTTATATATTATAGATCTCGTATTTTAAAAATTTTATATATCGCAAATCTCGAATCTTAAGAATTTTATATATTATAAATTTTAAGTCTCGAGAAATTTATATATTACAAATTCTATATCTCGAGTATTTTATATCTTAAGACTATCGACGATAGCTATAGAAATCGCGATAATAGAGCGACGAGGATAGCGATATAAATTATAATAGTATAGCTTATAGAATACTTTTAATAGTCTATATTCTTACTACTACTCCGCTTCTAAAAATAGATAGTTATATATCTAGTACTAGAGTACTACTATATATAGAGCGAGTTACGAAACTCTTCTATTAGCTACTATATTCTAATAAGGGAGTAGTCTTACTTATAAAATTGTCCTAACTACTCTTTAGATAGCTATTAAGTATTATTCTATTAACTATACTTCTATTTATATCTATACTCGCTTTAATAAATAGATACTCTCGTTCGATAACTATATAAGATATAGCTTATAACTATCCTCTCCCTTATTATAGCTTCTACTAGTATAGTAATTATAGTAGTTCTAGGTATTAAGCCTATATACTATCGTCTTAGTATAATATATAAACGTAATCTAGAGGCCTACGTATCTAGAGATAATAATCTACTAAATAGTAAGAGATACTCTAAGCTAGTAAGTAAAGCGAGGTATTAGCTATTAATATATATACTAATCGGCTCTTTCTTAATTCTTATAGGCTAGTCTACTCTTAATAGATCGCTAGGCTATAAATATAAATACTATAGATCGATAAATAGTAATTAATATATAAGTTATAAGCTTAGCGAGTAAGATCCTTAAATTATTCTATATTTCTAAGGCTTATTTTATTAATTATTCTTCTATAGTCTAGTTATTATCTTTAGGATTTAAACGATCCTATATATATCTATAACGTAAAGATCTTAGATAAATTTAAAGATAATATGCCTTACCTTATAGTACTATCTTATAAAGATACTAATAGTTACTAAATAATCCTATTTAATAAAGCTATCTATAAAGAGCGCTTATATATAATTATAATATAAATAAAGAAGGGAAGAAGAATATAAGTTTCTATTAATTAATTTTAAAGGTTATAGTACGATACTATAATATATATATCTATATATCTATATACTATATAGGATTTTATTCTATTATATATAGATTTCTAGTATTAAAAATAGAGAGATAGTAGTTAGCTTTTTTATATAAAAATTAATTCTAAGTATCTTTAGTTAAACTTCTAAGTATTCCTTCTTAATCTACTATTTAGATTAAAGATAGATATTTATATAAGACTCGTAATATATATACTATTATATATCTAGGTAGATAATTCTTAAGACTTTATTATCGCTACTACTACTACTACTACTCTATTTCTTCTACTCTCCTTCTACCTATTAAATCCTTTCTAAAGTTTAAAATTTTAGATTCTAAGAATTTAGATATTTAAAATTCTCGATTTTTAAAGTTTTTAGATAGTAAGATTTTAAAGTCTATATAAGCTAAACTTTAATAAGTCCTAGATTAAGATTTTATAGAGGTCTTATTAAATTTTAACTAATAAATTTCTAGGCTTTATAAAATAATAATAAAGTACTATTTTATCTATATTTAAATAGATAGAGGTGTCTATTTAAATATTAATTCTATAATTAATAGTATTAGAATTCTAGAAAAAGTCCTGCTTCCGAGTTGATGCATCTTACACCTGATCTGAGTTAGATCTTAGTCATCTTGATGCCTTAGGCAGGGGTACTTGGAAGTTCGACGAAGGGTACTTGGAATTAATTTTTGCGCTTTTTTGGCCGATGGCGTCTGTCAACGAAGTTGCTTCTCGTCTCGGGTGTTTCTATCCCTCCTTTCTTCCTCGCACCAATGATAACACTGCCATGCCACCTGTGCGGACTGTTGCGAACGGTCGAGCATCCAGAGCATGTGAGTCTTGTCGCAAGGGCAAGACAAGATGCTATCCGCAATCAACCGGCATCTGCTTGAGGTGCACCACGCTGGGTCTGAAGTGCTCGCTATGTGGTAACGCAAGAGAACTGACAGCGCCCGAGCGGCCGGCAACCGCATTGCACGACTTCACTGCTGCACGTCATGATTGTGCAGCTGTTGAGCAAAGGTTAGATTTGGGTAGTTGACGATTGGGAAAGCGCCCAGACACCAGCTAAATGCTGCGTGTAGGGTGAATGCACTTGAAATTACTGTTGAACGGCTAGCAGATGCAGTACAACTGGACTCACATCCAGCTACACGACCACGTAGCGTCATTAATAACGCTGTGCAAACGACGGCTCTGCCAACGAGAGAGGCACCACTTTTGGTCTTGCGCGACGCGGCATCTGACTCCCAAGGCTTCGAGCCCGCCGTTTCCAGTCACCGACAGAGCATCATCGAGAAGGGCTATCTGAGTGCTGCTGAGGTCAGGCAGCTTCTAGATTTGTTTCGGAGCCACTACAGGCGCTGGATTGCGCTCCGCGAGAATGCAGACACACGGGACGACCTGGACTTCACTGGCTCACCGCTCCTGCTTTGTGCCTGCTGTCTAATCGCCGTGAGGCATTGGGACTCCCTCAAAGCCGGGGAGACTGCTGCTATCCTTTTCACAGAGGCCAAGGACCTGCTTCAAAATCAGCTGCTGGAAGCGCCACAAGGTCTGGCCTTTTTCCAAGCAGTACTGATCTTGTCGCTCTGGTCGACGACGATTGGGCAGAAGCCTCTTAGCATTGACTCGTGGCTAACAAGTGGATTCGCCATACAGCATGGCAAAGCATCTGATGTGTTTAAAGACGCAGAGTATAGTTCATCTCTGGCGTCGGAGTACACAAGCACAATCGGAAAGCTTCTCCTGTGGTCAAGATTATGTCTCGCACACCTTCATGCTTGTGTTAGCATGCGACGAAAGGCCGTCTTTGATGCGAGAGAAATTGATCGAATTAAAAAGACTTTGCCACCTGGAGAACTCTCTAATTTCGAGATGCGAATGGTTGCCGAGCTGAGCTTATACTGGGATCTCTACGAGAATGCTGTTGCTGCTCCAGTAGCTCTGCCGCAAGCACAGGCAGCATTGCAAAGCTGGAAACTGGTCTGGCAATTCCTGTTCGATCAGCCGAGGTCACAATTCCTGCAAATGGGGTTTCACTTTGCACAGCTTCTGATCTTCGAGCAGTCGTTGAACAACAAATCGGCGGCAGTGCGAGAGTCCTTAATCTCAGAGATGGTGCGCCTGAGCTCTGCTGTTCTACAGCTCGCGATGGAGACCGCAGACGAACGCACCAAGCACCTGACTGACCACATATATCATATGATCAGCTTTGCTGCTGTCACGCTTTGCCGATTGCTATGCAAATATGAAGAGCAGGTGCAGGCCACTCAGTACACCGCGGACCACGACTTGTTGATTATGAACACCGCCAGCTGGCTTCGAACCCTCGGTACACAGCTGCATGTAGGCCAAACGATGGGGAACGTGATTGATGCGGTCCACAGAAAGCTACGTCCAAGTGCTCATAAAGCGCATCGAAGGGGCAGCGAGCCTGAAAATGCCACACCTGACCAACTGACATTTCCCGAATTGCTCGGAGTAGACACATTCGATCTCGATTGGGATGCCATAATACCTGACTGGCAGTCACTGGCACCCGATGAGCTCGCACATTCAGCGCATCCGGCCTGAGTTGACGCACTTCATTTCGACAGTCTTCCAAAAATGCTGTCTACTTCCCAGACCAGCGCTTCTCAGTCCACCGAAACAATGGAAACGCTACTGCAGAAAATGCGAACGTCAACTCATGGCCGATGTTGCCTCCATTCTTCCCAATCAATGCAGCGATGGGCGCTCTGTACCAAGTCACTTTCATTCCCAACGCGGCCCCAAGAAAGCCGAATACAAATGCGCCTATTGCACCCCATCCGAACGGCAGGAGTTCTGGCTTGTCCTGTCCATCCAACATCAGCAGTGGCCTTGGCGCAGAAGACAGCTTTCGTACTTACCCAAACGTCCCAATTGTACATGCTCCACCTACATCTCCGGAAAATGATGTGTTCTTCTGCTACGACCACCAGATGCACGACTGTCCAGTAACCGACGATCGAAAGCACGGTGAGAAGCGAACTTTCAAACGAGATCGAAGCCAGACAACCGACGACTGTTGCGACAATAAAGCCCGATGTCACGAAGGCAATGCGTGGTACCTTGATTGCCCACGGTCCGAAGTTCTGAGCGTGCAGGGCGAAGCTATAGTTGTTCGGAATGTTGTTCTGATCCAGCCCGTCAGCATGGTCTTTTGACCCAGTCGCGACATTGCTTACAGGGATAGAGCTGAGGCCAGCAAGGACGAGGCAGAACTTGCCGAAGCCACCTGCTGGCTCCAAAGCTTTTGCGAGCGGCCCGCCAACTCCATATTCCGAATAAGATTGCTTCCATGTTGGATGAACCTAAGCACCGGTGTAGAGCGCCGCTCCAAGGGTCATGACAAGGATGGAAGGCAACGTGATTCCAGCATAGGTAGCAGCAAAGATCTTGTACCTTGCTGTGGAGACTGGCATCCGCACATTGTAATCAGCTGCACAATTGATCCACGAGACTGCGAACGAGAAGACCACCGCAATGTAGGAGAGCGCAACCGCGGTTCCGTTTGCTCCCTTTGGCGATTGCACTGCATCGCCATGTAAATGTCCAGCTCCCGTCCCGGCGGCAACGCACCACACGACCAAAGGTGAGATCCACAAGAACGAGTCGATCTTGTGAATCCATCTGATACCGCCAACGCATAGCAACCAGACACAAACAGTGATAATGATCACTCCGGCCCATGCAGGAAGAGCACCTCCCGAAACCGCAGCCAGACAAGAAGCGCCAGAGATGGAATTGATTGCATTCCAGCCTGTCGTGGAGATCAAGGAGAACGCGACGCAAATACAATTGCCCCAATACCCGAAGGAGTACCGACTGAAAGTCGTCATGCGAAGTCCCGTTAGGCCAAATGTGGCGGTCCATGCTGGTAGCATGCAAGCAAGCACGTTGACGACCACGATTATTGCAAAACTGTCCCAGAAATTGAGGCCCATACTTGGCCCGACCATTCCAGTTGACAGAGTCGCGACTGCGAAGTTCGCGCTGAACCTGACGGATGTCAGTGTGGGCTCAAGGAAAAGCAGAGGCTATACAGACCAGAAAGTCGTCGCGTTCCACACGTGAGTCGTGTTGTGCTGCCTCTCCTCATCGGTCACCCGCTGTATGCCACCAGTCTCAATTGACAGCTTCTCGGCATAGCGCTGCAGCCAGGACATTGGACGGGATTCTCCAACATTGTGATCCGATGACGCGTGTGAGCTGACGTCGAATTTGGACTTGTTCTCCATGCTGGTGCTGATCGTGTATGAAGTTCACATTGTCCTGTCATTTCGTCGATTGTCGCTTTACTTGTATACAGCATACTTTGATGGTGCAATCACTCGCTATCAGTCCCGGCGGCAATCCGATGGCGTATCGGGTATGGCGTGCTCGACGATATGCAGAGTTGACAGCTCCATGCAGCGCATCAGGATGTGGTATGTATCAACCGTAGGCAAGCCGTCGGCAGATCCGACGGATGTACTGCGCTGAGCTCCGACCAGGTGCACATGCAAAGAAGCCTTAATATACATCTTCATCAGCTTACGAGCATAACTAAGAAGGGTTCAAAGCATCTCGTTAACAGCAGAGAGATCGAATTGATCACATCACCACTATCCGCCAAGCAATGGAACAAAGCACGCTGCATCGCCGTGGCGTCGGGCTTCGAGGCGTGGACCAAAGCTCTGTTTCTCCAGGGTATGTCCTCTTCGCACACTTGACAAGCCCCGGAATTGTGCGTATGCTGGACACGAGTGGCAAAGAAGTGCATCGATGGAAGCTGCCAACAAGACCAGGCCGACATGCTCGACTCTTACCCAACGGCAATCTTGCATATAATGGCGTTCATCCAGATGCTCCTCGACTCTTTCCCCTATTGCAAAAGTATCGTGGCGGTCTCATGCTTCAAGTTGACCCAGACGGCAAGGAGATCATGCGATGGGAAGACCCACTGGCTCATCACGATCAAAATCACCTCGACGATGGCACCATTCTATACACAACACTCGAGCCATTGACCGCCAAGCAAGCTGCTTCAGTACCTGGAGGAATCCCGGGCTCAGAAGCTCCAGATGGAAAAGTGTATTCAGATTGCATCAAACACGTTGACCCTCGAACTGGAGAGACATTATGGTTCTGGAAACTGATCGAAAACATCAATCCCTGCGACTTCCCACTACAACCACACTACACACGAGATCATTACCCCTTGATCAACTCCGTCTGCTTTCTCAAAGACGGAAACATCCTCGCTTCTCTGCGGAGCGTCTCAGCAGTCATCATAATCTCGAAAGAAACAGGCAAGGTAATATGGCACCTCGACTCCACCGTAGTAGCACAACAGCATCACGCGACAGAAATGGACGATGGATCGATCCTAATCTTCGATAATGGCGTCTATCGACACAACGAGTCCTTTCCATATTCACGTGTGATACAAGTCGATCGAGCTTCGAAGGAGATCGTGTGGCAGTACAAAGATCCGCACTCTATGACTTTCTTCAGTCCATTCATGGGTGCTGCGCAAAGATTAAAGAGTGGTAACACTTTGATTACAGAAGCTGCGCTTGGGAGGATATTTGAAGTGACACCAGAAGGAAAGATATGTTGGGAGTATGTTGTCGAGGACTTTGCGACGTACCGAGGACTCGGAGCAGAGGAATTGGAAGGTATATTTGATTATCCTGCCAACGCTGTGTTCAGAGCCTACAAGTATACACCTGAAGAAGTGCCTTGGTTGGAGAGAAATTGAGAAAGCAGGGAGGGAGAAAGAGCTGGCTACCGTGGAAATCATGATCGCAAGGTCCTCATTACGCTAAATCTATTTCTCAATCATGATTTACTCTATGATGTGTCCCACCGTCGCTATGCCACAGTGCACCGCCATGCACATCATTAAACAAACAAATGCTCGGATTGATAACGCCACCAGTGCTCTCTAGAATCTGCCTGTCGCCAAACACCAATGCCGCCCTCCACGCCTTTAGAATTGACGCTCCAATGCCCACTTTCGATATGTCCCAGCCAATTCTCCAGTACAGCAACCAGCTTTGGTCCGTGTCTTATCACAAAAGGATTGATACCAGTCTCGTACAGCTCAGAATGACTTTTGATGATCGGCCTATGATCAGAAGTTCTGGCGTACCGTCTATCACCGAGGCGAATGGGCAGGACCAGTCGACAAGCGTCTTCGAAGGGATTCTGCGCATTTGGGAATGCGTCCAAGTATAGACCACAAGGTACGGACTCTACCGTTGAGAAAGGGTATCGAAACTTCGCGTCTTTGGCGCTTACTGTGCCGGGACAACGCAAGAAGAGGAAGGGTACCTTCATTGCTTTCGTCTCTTCGGGGTAAAGTGTTGGAATGTGCTTGAAAGGTTGCTGAAGGAATTCCTCAACCTTTGGAAGGCGGACTCCAGGTGCAATAAAGGTCACTGACGACTGCTGTGCATGGGAGAGGAGCTCGTAGGCAAAGCCCTTTGGTACTCCCGCAATATTCAAAGCTATTCGCGATACGAGAGGTGCATCGTCTTCTGGATCGTAGTCAGGAGCGTCTGGGTCGTTCTGTCTGGGTGGGATGCCTGCTTTCTCCTCAACTGCGTCCACCAGCCGACCCCAAGCGTCCAAACAGGCATTCAAATCGCTCAACGTATACGGTTGCAGTAGCCAAGGTCGCGTTCGATATCTTGTAAATGTCTTGTTAATCTCCAGATCAGATTTTGCGGAATTGTCCTCCGGTCCATCTTGCCCAATCGCATCGTTGATCGCCACTGCCTTCTCGACTTCGATCATGTCAACATAGGCACTGAGAATTGTTTCCAGTCTCTGCCACGGCAGATGAGAACTGTTGAAGTCGAACAGGTGGTGGTACGTAGGCATCAGCAAAGCGTTTCCAGTTTGTTGATCGAACACAATTCCTGCTCCCTGTGACACTAGAGCCGGAGACGTCCTGTATAATACAATGAATCGATATTTCTCTTTCCCGGCCGGAGTCAAGTGGTCGTTATCCTCCAGGACTTCTCCAAGGTTAAGCAACTCCTTCTCGCTCGCAATGGCCGAAACATGGTAGAAGAAGTTATGGCTTCCAGGTACATCGAAGACTTTTGATAAGAAACGAACGACTTTCGGTCGTAAGATCTTGCTCAAGTGTTCGTTGCCATGCTTGCCCCACCACGACCTCTTCTCAAGCTGATTGATCTTCTTCCCAGAGCAGACCCAACCGTACAAGAGTAGTGTGTTGTGAAGTGCAGCACAACGCTCAGCATCTAGCTCGCTTCCAGGAGTGGGTGGTTGCTTCTGTGATACTCGATCCTTGGCAATTCCGTTTAGCAGCACTTTGGTCGCCATTCAAGTGATCAACAAATTAGGTTCGTATGGAGAAATTAGAGACCGTCAGCCACGAGTGTACTGCTGTACGGGAACTTCGTTTGCAAGGAACAATTCCTCCATGAGCAAGCGAGATGATGAGACGGCCCTGGTTGGGGCGATTTTGCAGAGAATGCACGATGCGAGCCTTTTCGTCATCGTGCCGACGCGACTCTTCAAAATTTGACACGAGATTCGCTGGAGAATTAAGCGGGCAAAAAGTGTCCTGGGTGACAACCGCCCTGAAGGAAGGGCCGTCTCGAGTGAGGAGCACGTACCTGCCCCATGGAGTATTCTTGCGTGTTCAGACAGCGAGTCGCTTTGTGCAGCATTTCGCTCGCAGTACACGGATGCTTCACCCGATTGCCGCCATATGAGTAGGCAGGATGTCTTGAACGGTCTTGATCACGTCAAGTAGCCCAGTTTCGGGCTGAACTCCGGCTCGCAAAAGGACAACCCCATGCTGATGAGAATCGGCAGGAATAATATGCGTGCTTCAGGAAAGGTCGCTGTGGAGGGATGCAACGGAGATGCTGTCGAAGGTGGACTTTGAAGGATTTACTTGGCAAACGCCGCGTGAGGCTGGCCGCGGACGCCTCGCTCGTGCTGGTGGCATGACTGTCGGCAGGCACTTACCGGGAAATGACGGCTTGCGAAACAGGGGCAACAAGAGATCGCTGTCCATCACAGACTGTCTCGAAAGCTGCAGCGAAAAGACTCTCTAGGAGTCATTAGAAGGGTATGTACAAATTCTGTATAGCATATGGCGACTGGTGCACCGACCGAGAAGATGAACATGGAGATATGCCGTGAAGCAAAATTTTTAAATTGTTCCGCTGCGTTGATGCTGATGCTTGAGATACGAAATGCTGTCGATAGCTTAATTTCTGATCCCTTTACTCGCCATTACCGTTGACACCGTATTCCGCTGGAATCGGGCCTACTTCTGCCAGGTCGTCAAGGAGCGCAACAGCCATTCCACCAGTCAAGTGAGTCTGGATGTGGCAGTGAAGCAAGAATGCTCCTGGGTTGACAACGTGGTATCGAACTGCAAGCCAGACTGGGGCACCCGCAGATGGAGCAGTAGCGAAGCCATCACGGAGCTGTGGGTTCGCGAAGTTGAAGTTCTGCGGCTGGGCAGCAGCAGCTTCAGCGACCGAGCTCCATGTGAAAGCTCCAGTACCGCGTCCAATAACGTAGGCCTTGTTGCTGTGCTTGTGCATTGGGTGAGGTGGACCGAAGGTGTCTGGAACAGTGAAGATCAGATCAACCCAGGTGTCGTTGGTGGTCATGATTGTAAGGTTCTGGTTGTTTGCGTTGGCGCTCTCTGGGAAGTAGAGCAGTGGTGCATCGTCCGAGTACTCCTGTGGGTGCGATGGGTACGAGTCACCACCAACCTTCCACATCCATGGAGCAGTGGTGCGAGACATGCTGAAAATGTGGGTAGCAGAAACGTTTTGCGATGGTGGAACGTTGACGAATGGAACAACGAAGGTCTCGTTGAGCTGAGTCACGTTCTGGGAAACTGGAAAACCACCGTAAGTGATCCATGGAGTCGAGGCAGAAGGAGCAGACTGGCGTCTCCACAGGTTGCTGCGGAATTGGTCTGATCGCTTCGCGTACGAGGCAGCAGCCTCCGTCGACTTGGACTCGGCAGTGCAGGATGTGGTAGTGGCGACTGGCTCCTTGACCGGAGCAGATGTGGAGGTCGAGTATCCGGTTGGGGCAGCGTAACCAGCAGCAGAAGTGGTGTTCTTTGCTGGGTAGGTAGCTGGCTTGTCGGACTCCTTTGGCTCGTCCGCATCAGGTCCGTAGGACTCCGGTGGGTGTGGGTTGTATGCTGGTGGGCTGACTTGGCCTGGCTTGGGAAGCTCTCCGTGCCAGTCCCAGTTGGATGGCACATCTGGCTGTGGCCACGATGGGACCTGCTTTGGTGCTCCATCTGGCTTCTTACCGTATGGCTTGTTGAATCTCCAGCCTGGAATACCGCAGTCAATGCCTTGATGCTGGTTGGGGTTCTCCTGGCCTTGGCCTGGAGAGTAGCCACCGTTGCCGTTGCCGTTTCCTCCACCGTAGCTTGGTGGGCTTCCTCCGCCGTATCCTGGAGGAGTTCCTGGGCTTCCACCGTTGTTGCTGCAGGTTGGTGCGCTGCCAGCCTTGTATGTGACGGAAGCGAATCCACCAAGGAGCTGGTTGAAACCGAAGTGGTTGGCACGGAAAGTGTAGGTACCGTTGCTCTTGGTCAATGGGATCATGACAGAGTAGCGGTCACCGTTGAAGATCTGGACTGACTGGACCTTGTATGGCTGGATGTAGCGACCATCAATGGCGTAGACCCACATGTCGTGCTCGTCAAGAGAGACAACTGGGGCGTTGATGGAGGCAGAGCTCATCAAGTGGATGTTGGCCCATCCCTTGGTTGGGTCGACATCGAAGTTGTGGAGATCGCTCTCAGTAGGTGTGCAGCCAGTGATGGTGTCTGGGAGACCTCCTGGGTTGATTGGACCAGGTCGCTGTGTGAATGGCACAAATGGTGCGCAACCAGACGCGGTCAAGTTCAAGCCAGCCAGTGGTCCACCGGGGGCGTAAAGGGCTTGGAATGGTGGCGCAAGCGCTGCCTTCTGCTGATCTGGGCTCAAGCAGTTGACACGACCTTGGCCGTTGATGAGGATACTCTGGGCGCAGTAGACATCAATGTTGTTGCTTGACTCGATCTGGTAGAGCTCCTCGGAGGTAACGTGCTGCCAGTCAGCGATCATAGCGAACTGCGGGTTCTCCTCAGCGCAAGCGATAGCGGCCTGGTCGCCGCCAATGGCAGCAAATGGTCTCTCGACATCGTCGCGAGGGCGAATGTAAATTGGTCCGTAAAATCCATCGCTAACTTGGGCCTGGTAGTGGGCGTGGTACCAGTAGGTCTACGCAACAGCAAGTCAGTAAACATCATGGCGAAACAACAAAGCTAAGAAGACATACACCGTACTCAGTGGCCTTCCACTTGTAGAGCCAACTGCCGCCAGCGGGAATGGGTTTTTGAGAAAGTCCAGGAACACCATCAGACCATGGAGTGTCTAGCATCTCAATACCGTGAAAGTGAACAGTCGCAACAGAACCAAGGTTGTTTTGAACGTAGAACTGCGATCCATGTCAGTGCTGGCAGTGAGCGCCATTGTCAAAAAGCGTACTTCGACATCGTCACCCTGATCAACGATCAGAGCTGGTCCCGGAGAGGTTCCGTTGACCAGAATGACCTGCCTCTCGAAACCATCCGGGGCGCCTGTTGCCCATGAAGCTTCAATAGAGAATTGTCTGGTCGCGGCATTAACGAGTGAGCCCGCGGCCAGGACAGAGCCCAGCAAAAGGGAAGAAGAAAACATGGTGAAAGCAAGGTATACTGCGAACGAAAGGCTTTGGAAAGGCTGTTGTTGTGGGTGGCCCAACACCCATATAGTTGGCAGGTCGCCGTGGAGTTCTGGCTAGAAACGGGCTGCTAAAGAACCAGCGTACCTCCTAATGCAGGCACTTTACCTCCAATTTGCTGAAGACTTACTTGGCAATCGAAATCAGCTAGAATCAGGCGACGTAACAGGTCGATCCATCCGTCTAGCGAATGTGCCCAGCGAATCCTGCGGCCTTCCAATTTGGATCTGAAAGCATGGTTACGCTAGCCCCGACCATGGGGCTTGCCAAGACAGTGCCGTAAAGGGGAGTGAGCGAACCTCGCATGATGTTTGTAAGATGTATATCGCTTGCGCTGCAGGAACCCGCTTGTTCGACCGGGTTACGCGACGCTGCACAGCAACGCAGCGTGTGTCGGTCACACACTGTGTGTCAACAAGACTCAGCATGCTGTGACCTATAGTAGATCCTCATCGTATTCGTAGGGGACGTGTGAGTCGAGGTGATCCTCATTGGCCTGAAAATTACGTAGCGGCAGAGGATCCAATATTGCCTTATGCGTGTTTGAGTTTGTGGCTGCTTCAGCCTCAACCTAGTTATTAAAAGGACAAACAAGAGATACTTGGCAAGCGAGCGCCACGTGAGACCGGGGAATTGCAGCGTGGAGCGTGGTATGGATGGCGGTCGTTCTGGAATCGAGGTGCAGCGGCATGGCGGCGAGAGCAATAAGCATACTCTTGGGCAACCGTCGAGTGTCATATAGTTGCTGCCATGCGTCGGTTTGAGCAAGATTGAGCGACATCTGCGGATTGGCGTTGCTATTACGCTCTGGTCCACTCGTCAGGCCTTCTGTCATTTCGCGAACCCTAAGTCATGACCCTTTATGAAGATGCGTGCAGCCTTTGCCTCCAGCTCGTGTTGCTCCTTTCGAGGCGCCATCCTCTTAGGTCAGTGTTGGCAGCAGCAACGAATCAAGCAGGTCTCGGTCGTCCGAGTCTCGCGGCGACCGGTGTGCTGTGCTGTGCTGTGCCGCTGCGCTGATCTTGGAATGAGAATGCGATTGCGAGTCGCCAAAACCCATCCTCAGGCAAAAATTTTCTGGGGGAAAGCGCGACCGGCGCGACCGAGGTAAACGTTCGGCATAGCAACGTGATTAGACGACATGGCCGGACACAGCATCGACACGACTGTAACACATTCCTATACTTGTACATCTTCTGTCCGGTGTAAGACGTGAGTGGCATTGTGTTTCCATAGTCTGCGTGATTTGCATCTGCCAGCATGGCGGAGAAATATACGGACATCGTTGTTACCGTTGCGGATGGGATTGGTACAATCAAAGTAAGACCGTGGCATGACTTGACAAGATATGAGGCTAAGCAATTCCAGTTCAACCGTCCAAAGCAACTGAATTCGTTTGGAGGCTCGCTCGTGGAAGACACGATTGCAGCTTTGCGAGAGTTAGATGACCACCCTGATACTACCTTCACTGTTATCACTGGCGAAGGTCGCTTTTTCGCCGCAGGTGCAGACGTTACTGCGATTGCCGGAACGCCTGACGAGTTCAAGAATGATGGCCAGAAGAAGGTCTTCTGGGCACAAAGACTCGCTGTCGGAATGGAGCTTGTACGCTCTATGATTGACCACCGCAAGGTCTTGGTCCTCGCCATGAACGGCCCTGGTGTGGGTGCCGGAGCGGCCTGGTTTCAAGGATCTAGCGATCTCTTCTACGCCGCGGAGGATGCGTGGGTGCAAGTGACATTCTCACAAATGGGCCTTGTGCCAGAGAATGGATCTGCCGCCAACTGGGCACAGTCTATGGGTGTGCATCGGGCAAATGACTGGTTACTGTTTGGTGGCAAGGCGACCTCTCAGGAATTGAAAGAAATGGGTCTTGTGAACAAGATCTTCCCCACCAAATCATTCCATGCTGATGTGCATAATTATCTCAAGGAGATGCTCAAAGACCGGAGCGGGAAATCGATGATGGAAATGAAGCGACTACAGAACAAGGGCACTCGTGACGCCAGGATCCTCAGCTTGTTCGAGAGTTGGCAAGCGCTTAGTGAGAGGTTCGTAGAGGGCGAACCCATGCTGAGAATGAAGGCCAAGATGAACGAACTTGCCGGTGAGTCTAATTTTGTAGCTGACACAGAACAGTACTTGCTGACAGTGTGTAGCGAAGCGAAAGGGTCGGGAATCCAAGATATAGAAAGTATATTGATACCACTTCTGAACATATTCTCACTCACCTGACATGTTGCCCTAGTCGCACTATGATGTTCGTGGCACAAGGTGAAGCTGACACAGCATCGTGTCACCAGCCCTTGCCGCAGATGTTCCACGAAGGCTCGTGAAGCTACACAGCGCAAAGCTACCGGTGCAGCTGTGTCGCCTCTGTCGACTGAATTGACAAGCGCCCTAGACAGCGGCTGTGACAGTCTGTGTACCTGCATGTCTCCCCAACGAGCGCGATGCGAAACGCAATTGCATTATCCGTGACCATGACTTTGCTTCGACTCTAGGCCAAGAGTATTGCTCCTATCCGTGTCAAGCCCATTAAGTCATGTCAAGAGCCTAGATTCCATACGGCGTAAAGCCCCCAAGCTCTTCTCCATGTCCACGGTGATTTGTGCGCCAGAAGCGAACCTGCACTCCACAGCGCCTTGCGGCGCCTACGGTTCGTGTCAGGATTATGAAAGGCTGATATTCTTCTCTGCTCACGGAGAATAGACGGTGACCAACGTGTTTGTGATCAGCTCAGGGTATTGGAGCAAACTTTCGATGAAGAAGAAAAGGTCTCTCTGTGAGCTTCGCAAGAATTTGACCAGGCGCGCGGCGCTAGCGGCCAGAGCTCTTGGCAGCACCAGCCACATCTTACCAATCTTCTGGTCCTCTTCGCTTTCTCCGCCCGAACACGGACCAAGACTCAACGTCTACGATAGCACTACCATGGTTCTTACTCTTCCATTGAACGCCGAAATTTTGGTTCGGTGCCATACTGGATGGTCACCTCATCCACTCCATGCCATCGAAACGCAGCGGAGCGGTGGGGAATGAAGCGGAGGGCCCTCAGCGAAGGAAGCTACGGAAGGGAACGCAAAGTTGCTGGGAATGTAGGCGACGGAAGATGCGCTGTGTGTTTACATCTCAGGATGTAGCGTGTGCTCATTGCAGCCAGCGTGGCCTTCAATGCGTTTCTCAGGATCTTCCCGACATTGGCCGAGTGTCCCAAGGAACTGATAGAATTGCCCGCGTCGAGAACCTGGTAGAGGAAGTCCTGGAACGACTTCAAATTCCTTCAAATGTCAAGCATCACCCGCAGAAACAACCAGATGATGATGGTAGTATCGTCGCAGGGGGCGAAAGTCCTGACGAACCTGATAGCATTCTTACTGGCGTGAATGTACAGGGTACCTCGAACCATGATCTACCACGAAAGCCGAGGACAGATATGAGTTCCTCAGAGCACGTCGACCAGATTCGGGCAGAGCTATTGTCCCTTTTACCTAGCGATCGCCAGCTTGCTATGATCTTAGCCATACCTTTGAACATACCGGGCTCGCTGATGACCCTGCCCTCTGTCCAGACCTGTCTCGCAGAAGGTGCTGAACAAATTTCTCTCAAGACATTCCTACGACTTCCGACCGTCAATGATGCACCGCTAACTAATCTTTCAAGATCTATATTAATGCTCAGCTCGATATTGCAAGGCCTGCCGAAACAATCTGCAAAGCAGCTGGAAGACGCCGGTATTGACCACTACAACATGAAAAAGCGTGGGGTCCGGCAAGTCCGGCAGCACTTCCTTTGCAACGATGAGCTTGTCCAATCGAGTGATGGTGTCGAATGCCTGGCCATCGAAGCCATGTACTGGAATTCGGCAGGAGAGCTGCGAAAAGCGTGGTTAGGAATCCACCGCGCGATGACGATCGCACAAATGCTTGGGTTTCACAAAGGCAATCAAGGCCGCCAAAGTAGAGAAAACAGTGCTGACCGGATTTGGTTCTTTCTCATGTGCTCAGATCGGTATCTATCGCTCACGCTCGGCCTGCCACCATGTACGCTGGATGACAGTGGGTTGGCTGACCCAGACATTCTCGCTCAATCAACACCCAGGCAGCAAATGCAGCGATTGCACTGCGTAGCATCTGGACACATCCTCCAGCGCAAGGCAGCTAATAGTTGGGACGTAGAATCCGTAGACTTCGTTGACAGGATCCTAAAAGATGCCGCTGCGACCATGAGTCCGGAGTGGTGGGCCTTTTCAAACTCTTCAAATTCGAGCGAAGACGACTCGGGCTCAGGAGCTGAACTCCATCGACTGATGGACCAGATGGTGCACTATAACCTGGTCTCTAGGTTACATCTGCCATATTTGCTTCACTCAGGAGACAACTGCAAGTACGATGCGCACAGATTCGTGACGGTTAGTGCCAGTCGCAACGTTCTGACGAGGTATCTCTCGTTCAGCAGCCTTACGAGTACTCGCAACTACTGCCGCGGGATCGACTTCCTTATGTTCCTCGCAGCAGTCACAGTGTGTGTTGCACACATCGAAGCGAGCCGTTGCAATCAAACCAATTCCTCGTTTTCGTTCAGCTATCTAGCTCATGAGCGCCTTGGAGACCGAGGGCTCGTCATCCGCGTCCTCAACATTGTCAAGCAGTCAGCAAACGAAGCGCAAGACAGCATTGGCGCCCCAATGGCTATGGCAATCAGCCATCTTCTATATTGCGAGGCTCAAGCAGCAGATGGTAAGCTGTTTGCAATCTCTAGGTCGCAACACCGTGTGCCTGCAGAGAACATGATCGGTGAGGTAAGTGATGCTGGCGACAGACTCGACGTATCAATCCCTTGGATTGGAGTCATCCGGATAGAGCCTGATCGCATCATCGATCAATCTCAAGACAAATCCCACGAGACCGCACACCATTTTGAGCCTGACTTAAGCTTCTTTGGCGATGATTACTCCCTGCAAGGAGTGGACGCTGCTTTGTTCGAGGACCTGTGTCGAGGCATTGACCCTACCCTATTGGACATGTAACGCCATGTTCAACACGTGTCCGTGTCCGACGACTGTCCGCTTGAGTTCGATAGCCTCTCGCTTTCGCAGTGCACAATGCAGCACTCGAGTAACCATCGTAGTCTGGACAAGTTCGACAAGACCACAACGGCGGATTCCGTGACCGCACTCGAGACGCATCGTCGTCCCTACCACTTATGGCGCTGCCAAGAGCTTCGTCCGTCCGTTCGGCCTCACGTCTTGTCTACTTATATGCTCCAGCATCCACCAGCCCTCTTTCTCGCAATCAAACTCTTTCAAATCTCGAGAGATCAACTAGTTCTCTCAACCGAATATCAAAATGGTCAAGGTCGCGATCGTCGGCGGTACTGGTGGTGAGTTCCAAATCTTTTTACACCCCAAACTCAAGCTTGCGCTAACACAACGTCACACCAGGACTTGCCCGAGAGGTCACTGACACCCTGCTCGCCACGAAGAAGCACGAGATAATCTTGCTATCGCGCAAGGTAAACTTGACCAAAATTCCTTCCTGAACGCGATCAACTGATATCCCAACAGGGTGCTCCAGATACTCCACAGCCTCCATCAACGACTTGGCTAAAGGTCGACTACAGCAGCGTCGACAAACTAACAAATACCTTGAAAGGCATCCACACCCTCCTATCATTCATCACCCCACAAACCGACGAAAACAACCTCGTTCAAAAGAATCTAATCAACGCAGCCATCAAAGCCGACGTAAAACGTTTCGCACCCAGCGAATGGGTCGGCGCCGGCTTGCAACATATGGAATGGTACTGGGGCAAACAAGCCATCCGCGATTACCTAGTCGAGATAAACCGCGATCGAAAAGTCCTTGAGTACTCCCTCTTCCAACCCGGCTGGTTCACAGATTACTTCGCCTATCCAACACAATCAGCAAAATACTTCCGTTCATTCCCAGTCTGTATATCCTTCGAAGATTGTCGAGCTTTCTATGCCGAAGGATCTGAGGACTCGAAAATAACTCTCACGACAGTATCCGACTTTGCGAAAGTCGTGGCGCAAGCTGTCGGATATGAGGGTACATGGCCAGAGGTGGGAGGGATTAAAGGAAGTGAAATGACAGTTGGGCAGTTGATTGGGGTTGGGGAGAAGATTAGAGGTAAGACTGGCATAGCACAGACAAAGAAGGAAATGGACGCTGACAATGTCTAGGCAAGAAGTTCGAAGTCGAAACGCTCAAACGCAGTGATCTCGAGCAAAATAAAGTCCTTTGCTCTTGGATTCCAAAGGTCGAGCATAAGGGTATAGGAGATTATGAGAGCCTCGCGGAAAGATTGAATGCAAGCGTCTTGTTGAGTATAGCAGACGAAGACTTGAATGTCGGGGATGAGTGGAATAGACTGTTATCGACATATGAGTTCGAAAGCGCAGAGGACTTTCTAACCAAAATCTGGACCGATGGTCAATAAGCAGATCTAAAAAGAAATGGTGGACGAAGGAAGGCAAGATTCCATATCGCTACACGTACATGCACATATACACATTTCCGATTTTTCATGTCATACCATTCCATTCCGCTCCTCTAAAGTAAACCATACAATGCATGCCTTCGATCAAATAAACAAATGCTACCGCAACGGTCGACTGCTCGCCATTTCTCCATACCGTCCTCTTTCCCTCGTGGTGTCGTAAGCCTGCAAGACACGTGCTTGCGACTCGTCTGTTTGCGAGAAAGCATAGCCTCTCTGTTTCCGCATTCGTTGCACTTGGCGAACTTTGCGGATGGCTTTTTGAAACTGTTCCATTCTGTGAAAGAAGATATTAGTACGTATGCGGAGAGAACAGGAGGGTCAGTGCGACGTACCTTGGACGATAGTCCTGAATGTTGTACTTCTGGATCTCTTGCACATGGTGGTATGCTTGAGGGTAGTACATTCGTTTGGCGTACTTCCAAGCAAAGTCGCGCAGGAGGCATAATGCTGGGAGGATGACCAAACTCATCAACCAGAAATTCGGATCTGTCAGGAGGATTGGCAGTATGTTCTTGTATTCTGTACTGAAGCCGAGCATGGGAGCCACTGTCGCGTATACAGGAAGGAAGATAAACCAAATGGCCAAGGAACCTGGAATGGCGATGACGGTGTATTTGGTCCAGATGTTTGTGATCAGAGCGGCTTTGCCTAAGACAGTCACAAGTCCAGCTGTATACAAGGCAGTACCCCATACCCAGTGACCAGCAATCTTTCCGTCTGAGAGAACGCCATCACGCCACCAGATGACTTGACTGACGTAGTATAGGATGATAGAGTGGTAGAACCCATTGCCGACCCATGACCAGAAGTTGTGAGTGCGGAAGAAGACTCCTTTCTGTGTGAGTTGATAGAGTTGCGGGTACCTGTCCAGTAATCGCGCGTTGACGAACTGGTCGAAGATTCCCAACACGAATGGCGGTAGGGCAGTGAAGATGACGTTGAAGAAGGACAAAGTCCAGGATTCGTAGATGACCTGTCCGGAGAAGGCGTTCTGAAACGAGTACCAGAACTGGGTGATGAACAGCGCGGTGTTCTTGTAGTAGAAGTACAAGATAACCTTGCTGATACGCTGGTACGACCATGCTCCGTGGACCAGAAGCAGTTTTCGTAGGAAACGGAACTGCGCAATCGATACGTCTGCACTTCGAGCAGCCTGTAGACCTTCGACACCGCTAATGCCAATGCCGATGTGTGCGGCTTGAATCATCGAGACATCATTGGCACCATCGCCAATAGCAAGCAGAATGGCTTTCAGATGTCGCTTTACCAGCTTGACGACAAGCGCCTTCTGCAGAGGAGACACACGACAGCAGATGACGGCCTTGCACATGACAGCAAGGTCCAGGAAAAGCTTTTCAAGGTCCTTCTCCAGAGCGTAGGTAAGCGACTTGCCGTCAATCACAAGTGCAAGCGTCTCCAACTCCACGCCGCCAGACCGTTGGCTGTTGACAGCGTCCAGTTTCTTTTGGATGTTCGCCCTCGTGTCTGCAGCGTTTTCTTCGTTAACAATAAGCAGAGTCATGTCTTCGCTGATGAGCTTGCAGGACATTCCGATATTGATAGCAGTCTCTTGTCGATCTCCCGTGAGCACCCAGACCTTAATACCAGCAGTCTGCAGAGTGTGTATAGTGTCTGGGACACCGTCTTGCAGTTTGTCTTCGATGGCAGTGGCGCCGAGAAGGGTGAAGTCATGCTCAATGAGTTCCGCCGCCTTGTCGAGCTCTTCCGCTCGGTTTCCACTGACAGTTGTCTGGGCGGTATTAAAGATATCCCACCACTCATGGAACTCAGAATCAGGGATCTCGCGCATTGCCAGACAGAGTGTTCGAAGACCTTCGGCGGCATACTCTTCTAAGTGCAGCAGTGTCTTCTCCACCATATCGTCACGCTGTCCTAGTCGCTCGAGGATAACTGTATCGGCGCCTTTGGTGTAGCAGCGAATCTTGCCATCTGGGCAGCGATATATACAACTCATTCTCTTTCGAGTAGAATTGAACTCGCAGACAGCCAAGAGCTCGTATTCATACAGTTCGCCATCAGCTTCGATGGTCACCATTCGAGGCTTTCGCGCTACGAACTTGTAGCCGAGCTGCACGGCACCTTCCACGAGCGCAGCTTCGTCGGGCGATGCCGCTTGATATTTGATGGCATCAGGCTTCTCGGCATTAATCTCGGGAATGACCGTGTGGCATGTCGAGAGCAAGGCGAGAAAGTGGTGAATTCCTGCTCCATTTTGACCTGAGCTGCGGTGCTGTGCAAGCCCTTGGAAGTCGTAGATGCCATTGCCGTCCTCGTCAGGTCTGCGATCCTCCGGCACCTCATCGGCATATTGCACCCCTCCAATACTGCACTGCCTAAACTCCATCATATTGCAGGTTAGTGTGCCAGTCTTGTCGGAAAAGATGTACTCGACTTGTCCCAATTCTTCGACCAGTGAGCTCGTTCTGCAATTGGCAGGGGTATCCGTCTCCGGGTAGTAAATGTCGAGGTCACTACTTATGAGGAAGGCTTGATAGTACTTGATGATCTCCACTGTTACGAACAGGGAGATAGGCACCAGGTTAGAGTACAAGATCCAGTATGTGAAGATGTCACCAAAGAACTGGCCAGCGACATTGACCGAGCCATATTGCAAGAACCACAGCTTGGAGCCAATAGTCTGCCTGACGACAATATCGCCAATCGAGGAGATGACGGAAAGGATGATCAGGACACCACCAAGCATGAGAATCTGCTTGTTGACGCGGTGCTCTACATTCGTGCGCTTGATAGGAGTCGCGGTCGCATTGCGCATGAGCTTCGTCTCATGTCCCGTAAACACCACGATTCCGTGAACATAGGGAGTATTGCGCAATGTCGCACCTCGAAGCAGGAGCTGATCTGGAGCTAGTGGAAGCTCTTTCTCACCTCCTCCAGACTGCATCGTCAAAGTAGCCTCGTACGTGTACAGACTGCTGTTCGGCTGTTCGCTGCGCACCCTGCCTCCAAGTCGAGCCAATTCGGCTGCAGAGACCAAGTGAGCCGTTTCGGGAATTGCCTGCTTGATCTTCAAATTCGTCTCACCATCAAGGTTTGCCGTTTCAATATAGCACAAGCCTTCCGGTTCTGATGATGCCAACAGCACCACGTCCGCTGGAAAAGGCTCCTCCGACTCAATACGGATAATGTCTCCAACTTTGATGTCAATCCATTTTACGTCTTGAAAAGTGGTCCCTCTGAGGGCTCGCGCGGGACTTCGATTAAGCTGCGTGTCCTGGGATCGTCTTCGGTTGTCTTCAACTGCTTCTTTGATGGCAGAAACTAGTAATACAATGCCCAAAGGCACAATGGTGGTGTATCTGTTCGTGGGACTGATGTTGGGTATCTGTTGCAGAATTGCAGTGAACAAGAAGAACAAGTTGGCGTACTTGCTGAATTGCTCGAACAAGAATTTGGGCAAAAAGGTCACAGCATTGTACTTGGTGGTCGAAACGTGGTTGTCGGCATATTTGTTTGAAGCATTGGCAGGCGGGTTGTTCAGATGTATTATTCTGGGTCCGAGTGTAGATGGATCCGGCTTACTTCGTCCAGGCAGACCAAACTTGAACTTTGCGCCAGGCGTTTTCCTCGGTGATTCTCCAGCTTCTGGTTGCATCCGAGCAGCGCCCTGTTCCGTCAAAGGCAGGTCCATCTCGCTGTACTCTGGTCCCATGCCCATCGCGTGTTTTGCCTTTCCAATCAGCCCTCCACCCAGACTCAATATGCTGTTACGATTCCTGTGTTTGCTCTGACCGTGCTGTATGGGCATGGCATCTTCATCGATGTTTCCTCCCGCGGCGTAGTAACCTCCCTGCATTGAAGCTGTGTCCTCATAGTCCAGGTCGGAGTAGCGCTGGTAGTTGTTCAGGCCCGAAGTCTGCGATATCTGCCTTCCCTGCTCTCCCAATGTCGGAGGCGCCTGCAAGCCTGAAGCAGGAGCGTAACCTGGCCCGCCAGGTAGCGAGGTGGTCGGATGCAGTCCATGCTGTGAAGACGACCCGACAAAGTCATCATGCGAAGTGCTAATGCGGCCATGTGTATCGTAGTCGTGCAGTATGCGGTCGTCGCTTACGGGTGGGCGACTGCCGCTGCTGTAATATGGCCCCTCTTCGTCGTCCAAGCCGAGCAGATCATCGTCCTGCTGGCCTTGGCTGCGATTGTTGTAGCCAGGCCTGCCTGCCATGGTGGCTCAAGGCACTCGGCCGATGGAAGTTTTTCCGCTATTGCTTGACCATCAGACTCCACGCTCTTGCGCAGCTTGCCTACTCGGCCGTTCGGTGTCTATGGCAGTGGTATAGCGACTGTCGACAGGTGCGCAGCAGCGCTCTCGGGGTGTGTTCCAGAGTCGCTTGGGGTCTTGCACAGCAGTCCGGCGGGCCAAGCCAAGCGCGCTGTGGTTGAAAGCGAGCGACGGGAGTGTACTTGGACTCAGTGCTGCCTGCGCGATCTCAGCCGGAGCGTCGTATGTGGTGCGAAATGGTCGTATTGCGCATGGAATGAGCATAGCCTACTTTGAAGGCACTTCAGCAGGGAGAGCGTCTCGCACTCGTAAGCTGCAGTAGTTCAGCACCAGGAGGGGCCATTGAGGCTGCGTGGCGAACACGGGTTGACACTTCTCAGCCACGTGCAAATCGCAACGGCTTTTCGGTACACCCATCCGGGGCACCTCTCTCTTAGATCACTCTTGACGACACTTCACTCACCCATCTACCGTCTGTGAGATTGCCATAGCCACAGCAATGGCATTTCTACCACGTAGCGGCGTCATGCCTGCACAGCGACCTTACAGCTTTCACCAACGCCGCACATTTCTCGGCCTTCAAAGAACACCAGCACCTAGCACTTCCAAGATGGGCTTACTTGTACTTCAGGGACTTGGAGTCGTCCTTGTTGCGGATCTGGCCATCGCGACCGTCCAGGGCGAACCTACAACCATACGATCTGTTGCTCAAAGCGCCGGCTTTTGGAAGCAACCTCCTCCTTTCGATCAGACTCACCATCCAAGCGACGAGAAGTGATAGCATTAGGCTTGCATTGCCAAAGCTTGAGCATTGCGAGCACCATGTTGAGGAGTTGCAGTTTTGGGCAAATGAGCACATTGGCTTTGCTGTATACGGCTACAACGAGCATATCACGCGCAACGCGGTGAGGAACGTAACCACGTGCACGAAGATGATACTACTGCCATTTGCAGCAAGCTGTGACCATCACATCACTCACAGCAGTCTTGTTTCAAGGACCTATGCTGCACTGCAGCACGTATCATCTTTCAGGATCAGGACCGTCAAGACAGCATCTCGCGCTCGTGCCCAGATCCTTGTGAGGTTCTCAAAACCTATCGAATTGTCGGTGGCATGATTGAAGAGGTCACTCCAGTTCAGGACAGCGTTCGGGAGACTACGACGAGTGGATGCAAAGAGACATTTGCCGCACCAACACCGCAAATTGCGAACGTGAGCTATAAGGTTCTGGCCGCCAAGCAAGGTGTGGTATGGCTGTAACAAAGACGAGGCAGCGCAGAACAGGAGACTGTCGCGCGTGTTTCCGAATGATGCCGTTATTGCCAACAGACGGTCACCGATATCGCATTATTGGATGTCGAGACATGTCACACAAGGGTCTCCCTAGGTTTTGACAGTAAGCAAATCTCCCGAAATGGGTTGACACACGCGTCGAAACCTTGTAGGCAATCGGCTGTGACCGGCTACCCAGGGCATCAAGAGTTTTCAACTGAGTCTACATAAGAAAGTCTCTCCTGCCTACTACAGATTTGATCGCCCGACCGACTTTTGCTCGGCAGTCATTCCTTAGTATTCGCCGCTTGCTTATAACGTCGCGATTCTCGACAATATCTGCGCTGGAAAGCTCATTACCATTCGAGCTTCAGTTCCGATATATCTTATTCCCCATAGCCATGGACGACAGCCCAAGGACACCGACTTCTTACGAAGACGTCGCATACAATAATGCTTCTGCGACCGATTCCGCTTCTCAAGTCAACCTCGCCCTCACGCGCATTCGAACCGTGATCAATCGTTTGGAAGGCCGACTTGAGCAAATCACTGACCAAGTTGCTGATGCCGAGCGACGATATACGCACCTTGAAGACCGCTATGGAGATGCCGAAGCCGCCTTTCTCTACCATGACGCGCCTAAGTCTAGGATATGTCATGACATCAGCGAGGATTTGAAGAAGGCCATGTTCGAAGTGACAGTCGCGAGAGCTCTTGCTGGTGTTGCCAAAAAGATGGTTAGTGGTCCTGCCGGGGACGGCTTGGGCTGTGAGAGATGCGGAAGCGCTTGTTCTGGCTGCAGCTACTCGAGACGAGATCGCTCCATGGATATTCGCGCTAGGGACTCGTCAGCTTCAAGCAGGTATTCGAGCGAATGATGAAATTCACGTCGAAAATATCAATTCTTGCGCCGCTTTGCGCTGGACCTTGTCGTTCTTGGACTGGCTACCGCCGCAGCCTTCCGCTTAGGTGTCCGTCTGGACATGTCGATTCGAGTGGTGGATTTCTTGGCCACCGTGGTTGACTCTCCGGACTTCGCAACATCTCCGATGACTGTCGCGGCCATGCAAAGCTCATACTCCTTCGGCAACACCTCTTCACGAATGGCGAAAGTACCTTGCAAAGCCACCGGCTGGTCCCCGACATTCTCACCAAATGCTGCAAATCTAGCAGCTTCTCTGTTCGCTCGTAGACGCTTGAGCGCGACTTTCTCCGATATGCTGGGACATTTTAGCATGTGACATACATCGCGTGAGCCTGGCAGTTTAGCTGCTCACCTTCTGCCTATGGCATATGAACCAAGACAGGTCACCGGTTTGCTATCTCTTCTCCTCGACTTCAATACAGTCATTCTAGCGGGACCTGGAATGACTTCTTGCTTCTTGGCATCGTAGATTAGCGGAGTCTGGCCTCTATCAAAGCGCTGGAGAAGGTCTTGGGCTTGCTGCAATGTCGGCTTAGCCGGCAGCTTGAGTTTTGCAGTTCCCGACTCGATGGGAAGAGGCGATGGCTCTTTTTTGGAGTTTGCTGTTGGATATGATGATGCGTTCAAGGCGCCATTGTTGCTTCGCTTGATGATGAGCTTGATCTTGGGTTGGGGTAGTGGAGACATGGCGCTGTACTGTTGTTCAGGTTTGGCGACTCAAAGATGAAATGAAGACTACAGAAGGCGACGAAAAGAAGATAGAATGCACGAATGAATGCCTTATGCTCTGGAACCTGCTCGTTTCTGCATGTGAATCGAGTTCATTGTCCAGCGCCGCGCTTGTGAATGAGGATGCATTTCGTTTCAGACATGTTGATTCACTCTGTGTTCTACCTTGTGATATTTTGGATTCCATCTCACATCTTAGCTAGTCTCTCTGAGCTCGATACAGTCAGCCATCTTTTGTTCGTGAATGGCATATCCATCGTCAAGCATTTCAACATTCTAAGTCTCTTCAAACCTCTAACCCTTTCGTACCGTTCTGCTTGTCTCTCTACTCTCCCTTCTTCCCAAACCACGTCGCCCCCTTATGCCTCCCATCGCTATCCTCCAGCCCTCGATACAAATCCACACCCCAACTCTTACTTGGATTATTATACCTATGATGATATTTCCCCAATTTATCAATCTTGTCCAAATCCTTCTTCTTGAGCACACATTCCACAGCCCCAACATTCTCCTCGATATAATCTTTATGGATACTCTTCGAAATCACAGACGTTCCTCTGCTCATTCCCCATTGTAGAGCGACTTGCGCGGGCGTGCAGCCTCGCTTTTTCGCGATCTTGTGGAGAACTTTGTTCTTCAGAAGTGGGTCGGGTGGAGGTGATTCTTTGTAGGTCGGGTTTGTGCCGCCTAGAGGACTGTAGGCTGTTACGTGGATGTTGTGGTGCTTGTGGAAGGCGAGCCAGGAGGTTTGAGGGAGGTAGGGGTGGAGTTCCATTTGGTGGACTTGTGGAGGGACGGAGGTTTTGTTGAGGAGGGAGGTGAGTTGGTCGGGAGAGAAGTTGGAGACTCCTATGTGTCTGGATTGCAGTATCAGTATGGTGTGTAGGAGCCCGGCGAGACGTGGTTCTTACCTAGCTTTGCCGCTCTGTTGGAGTTTGGTCATGGCTTCCCAGGTATCGTGGTATGAGATATAGCTGTTGCTTCCAGATCCTGCGACGGGCCAGTGCATGTGATATAGATCAAGGTAGCCTACGCCTAGCTTTGTCAACGAGCCATTGATACCGGCTTCGACTTTGTCGTGGTGGTCGTTCCATAATTTGCTAGTGATCCAGATATCCTCTCTTCGAAGACCAGCCTTAGCGAGACCATCCGCAATTCCCTTGCCTACTTCTTCCTCGTTGTAGTAGGCAGCAGCACAGTCGATATGCCTGTACCCGACCTGGATGGCCCATGAGACGGCATCGCTGGTGTTCGCCTCTTTCAAGTTCCATGTACCAAATCCCAATAAGCTCATCGAAGCCAGTGTCAGAGGTTGAGCATCCTGGCTGGTCAATGGGATCTGATTCTCTTGAGATGCTACAAAGGCTGCCAATGGCAGTAGGGCCGTGAAAAGCTTCATGCCTGCTTGAGATGGGAAAGTGAGAAAGGAATGAGATGGAGATACTTTACTGATATCGATCACCTCATCACACTTCGATGGATCTGGTCCCGCCTTGCTCTTCGTTACAATGGCTACATGGATGGGTGATCATGATGCAAGACTTGCCGTGCACATGCAGGTGAGCTGCCAATTCTGGGGTCGCGTCAGTGCCCGCTCGGGCAAGCTTCAGAAGCTCGAGGACTATCCCGTGATTTCGTGTGCTCTTTGCTTTCCAAGACACGTCCCGAAGGCCATCGGTATATGAAGGCTACAGTCATATGCGATTTCAGGAGTCGTGAGAACTTCAGTAAGGCCAGTAGACAGAAAGGAGCCTGATACTCTGAAGCCCTAGTTGGGGATGAAAGGGTCGCGTCCCGTAAGCATTGTTCGGTATCGCCCAGGCAATGCAGGAGTCCGACTTCGATTCCTGATTGCGCGTATTGCTGAGGGCGACGAGTCCTGACCGCAAGGTGACCGCGAAAGCGAGCGCTGAATTGTCCTTCATGTGGAAAACGCGAACAAGTGAGTGAAACGGCGTCTTCACATGCGAGAAAGTGGTACTCGAACTGGAAACAGGCTAGTCTGTGGGATGAACCTTAAAATTCCCCGCTGTCGCGTCTGCTCTGGAAGCGCGACTCGGCCAAATTTCTCTTCTCTTCTTTCTTTCCGCTCGACAGGTTCGAGTAAGGCGACGACAAGGTCAAACTCGACAAGATGAAGTACGTTCTGGTATCTGGAGGTTCGTAACATTCTTTTGATCCAATTTGGCGACTATCATTGACTCGATGTGCAGGCGTAATCAGCGGCGTGGGAAAGGGCATTATTGGTATGGCATTGAGGCATTCTGGACTGCGAATTTCTGCTCACATTCTCAAGCCTCTTCTGCAGGCCTGCTGCTGAAGACTATGGGTCTGAAGGTCTCCAGTATCAAGATCGATCCTTACATCAATGTCGACGCTGGCCTTATGAACCCACGAGAGCATGGCGAGGTTTACGTTTTGGATGACGGCGGAGAGACCGATCTCGACTTGGGAAATTACGAGCGATATCTCAACATCACTTTGACCAGAGATAATAACATCACTACGGGCAAGATCTACGAGAGAGTCATTTGGAAAGAGCGCAATGGCAAGTACCTGGGCAAAACTGTCCAGGTGGTGCCGCATGTCACAGGTGAAATCGAGGATTGGATCGCGCGGGTCGCGAGAATTCCTGTCGACGACACCGGAGAAGAGCCAGATGTTTGCATTGTCGAATTGGGTGGTACCGTTGGTGATATCGAGAGCATGGCCTTTGTCGAGGCTCTCTGCGAGTTGAGAAGGAACGCTGGTCGCGATAATTTCATGCAAATTCACGTTTCGTACGTGCCGGTGGTGCACGGAGAGCAGAAGACGAAACCTACGCAGATGGCGATCAAAGCCGTCCGCTCCGCAGGATTGATCCCGGATCTCATCGCTTGCCGTTGCGAGAAGCCATTGGATGCAGGCGCAATCGACAAGATCGCACGTTTCTGTCAAGTGCAGAATGAGAATGTGCTGGCAGTCCGAGATATGCCATCGACATATCAGGTGCCAATCCTCCTCCACGAGCAGAACTTGGTCAGGCTGATGACATCCGCTCTGCGATTGGATGCGCTCAAGCTCGCGCCGGAGTTGAAAGAAAAGGGCGTCAACATCTGGGAGACCTGGCGACGCCTCACTCTGGGTCTTGAGCACGTCCACGAGACCATCGAGATTGTTCTCGTCGGCAAGTATCTCGATCAGCCGGACGCTTACTGTTCGGTCATCAAGTCCCTAGAGCACGCAGCAATGTATTGCCGAAAGAAACTGAAAGTCAAGAACGTTGACGCCGAGCATCTCGAAACCGCCACCAATAGAAGCGACCCTGCAGCGTACCACAAGGCGTGGCATGATGTTTGTACAGCTTCAGGAATTCTTGTGCCGGGAGGTTTTGGCAACAGAGGCACTGAAGGCATGGTCGCTGCAGCGCACTGGGCAAGGACGAATAAGACGCCATACCTGGGCGTGTGCTTGGGAATGCAAATTGCCGTGATCGAATTCGCACGCAACGTGTGCAACGTGCCCCTCCCAAAGGCCACCTCTTTCGAATTCGATGGAAGTGATGCGGACCGGGTCGTGATCGATATGCCAGAGCATAACCCTGGCCAGATGGGCGCAACCATGCGGTTGGGTGTCAAGCCAACATTCTGGCAGCCCAACTCGGAGTGGAGCAAGCTGCGGTCCCTCTACGGCGTGAAATCTGACCACATCAACGAGAGACACCGTCACCGCTACGAAGTCAACCCGGAATACATCACCCAGCTTGAGGAGGCCGGTCTGACATTCATTGGCAAGGACGAGACAGGCGTCAGGATGGAGGTCATCGAATTCAAGGATCATCCGTGGTTCGTTGGTGTCCAATTCCATCCTGAGTACCTCAGTCGCGTCTTGGAACCATCGAAGCCGTACTTGGGATTCATCGCTGCTAGTGCAGGTATGCTCGACGAGGTTGTGCGAAGGAGCCGAACTGGATGAGTGCCGTTTTAGCCATGGATTCTTCCGCATAATCTACCACCTGACCGACCTTAGGCACCAGGTGGTCTAGGTGTTCCAGGTGGCGCAAATTCCCAAACAATAGATTTAGACAGGCAGCTTGGGATGCCCGCAGATGGCCATGCTCTTACACAATCACTCCGGCACCTGGCCGCCTCTCAACGAGGAAGACATAGCATATTGCGTTAGTCGGAGTAAATGGGAGGCTTCAAATAATGATCAAGCTGGGCACGAATAAAATGACTTGGGAAGTGACGAAAGGTGGACTTGCATGAATGGAGTCAAAAACGTGGTAACGCAGAACTGTACTTTTATGATATTCGGTATTTCACGAGGGCAATGGCCTTAGTCCAACTTAGGCCATGAAAGAAACCAACGATGGTACGCGGACTCCTGTTACCTTCTCCTCAATCATTACATCGCTTCTGGTCAACTATGCAGGCTCGCGTTCTTGCGCAGTAGTTATCACGGCCTGGTCGTCGCTGGCCTGGAATTGGCAACAACCATGACAAAGTCGCTTGCGGTACAGCGTCCCGGCGCCGAGGGGAAACGGGCATCCCATGCTTTCAAGCATCCCTGCGCGACCCTTGGAGACGCACGCGCACAATCTGATCACTATCGAAGATCGTGGTTTTCCGTTTCCGCCCCCAAGATACGACTCAGGATCAAGGATTCGTTCGCAATCCAGGCACAGCTGAAAAAGTGCCAACTCGAACGGTAACTCGCAGCATGAATGTGCTCAGAAATCGGCATGCTGCCATTGGAGATTGCAATCACTGGATCGACCAGCTTCTTCTGCTGCTTGTTGGTGGTTGGGATCAATTCCGGCACGGTATTCGCAAGTCTTCCGGCTTGCGTCACCTGGACATCGCTGCGAGAACCTTGAGGATTAGGACAAAGTTTCAGTATCCCTGCCATTGATGCAACCGAGAAGGAGACGCACGTCCAGGCTACCAAAAACGCTTCCTCAACCCTCACGCAGGTTCTCTCGGGGAAGAAGCGAAGAAGCTCGGGCTGAGACGGTCGAGGTCGATGCCAAGCAGAATCAAAGTCGGTACGAGAGGGATGTTCCATGATGAGTTCCCATCCTGCCGGAGTCTTGTTGTCAGTGGAGCAACCGAATGTGATAGACTCGAGATTGGCTATAACGTTAACTTACTGCTCGGTATTCACTTGTGTTGGCTCCAAGTGGGATAGGGATATGTTTGCATGGTCCATGGTCGGCGTTGCCTAGGATCGCGCTGACCATGAGATTCCCACAGACTGTTGCAAAGCGCAGGTGAAGGATCAGCTATCATGTCGCGGATCTTCGTATTTGGAGTCTCGGTAACCATTTTCCTTCTTGTGCAATGAGACAGCAGACTGGAACTCCGCAGATGCGAAAGGATTATCCATACAGCTTTGATAACGCGAAGGCGATCGTTCTTCGCTATTCAGGGACCATGGCGATTGCAGTGCCTTGTTGATGTTTGCAAAGGGGACTATGTCGAAGTTCGGGACCACGCCCACCTGTAGAACTCAAGGTAGGAAGGTGCGACCACTTCTCACGTTCCCAGCATTGAGCAAGGCCGACATGCGAGCTCACAAGTAAGAAGCATGAGACCTCCCGCAGGGTGGTCGACGATGGCCTTCTAATTTGATATCGTACCTTCAGTTTCTGCTTTGATAATCAAGGTCGCACTCGGGGTGCTGTCCGGGCAGAAGATTTATATTCTGTTCGCCGTGTTCGGCTTCGGTACAATACTCGGCCCTCACCTTGAACACCATGCTTGGGGATCACGCAAGAGAAGGTCATATTGGCAGCAGAGCTTGTTCAGAAGGGGCACAGTGGACAGGCACCCTAGCAGTGACAAGCTGGATTTGCAAAGTCATTGCATGCCTCACTTTTACGCGCCCTGTGCCCTCGTTGACGGATATTGTACGCGCCGACATTGAGTAGCTGGAAGTTGTCGTCGCACATTGGAGCAACGATAATAGGAGAACCATTCCATTGCTCTAGACTAAGGTTACATGTAAAACATCCTCGCCCGCCAAAGAAATACCAAACATCATGGGCCTCTCTTTGAGCCACTATGCATACCTAGAAATTATATCTCATTTGGTCATCAACAGTCTCTCATCGTTCAGGGCGGATTCAAAATCGCCGACATCCTGGAACGCCTTCATACCATTACTCCAACACTCGAAACTTGGGCACTGGAGGCCCTGCTCAGTCGTTCGCTTTGCTGCAAGGAGAAAATCGAGAATATGCAATGCTGCCTGACCATAGATTGGATAAACAAAGCTGATCCTCCACATCATCGGCTGATTCGAACGTCTGTGCAACAACAGAGTGTCGCACATGGGTAGGTCTCGCCCGCCGTGCGCGGTAAAGATTGACGGCTTAGACAGGCATGAGCTGCCGCACCATCAATACAAAAGCGCCACTGCTAAGACCACACTATTCATCGTGCTTTCTCCTCTTACCCTTCTTTCTTGATTTCGACTTCGAGTTCGGGCTATTACTGCCAGAACTGTCCGAGTCACCGCCATCAGAATCGTTGTCAGAAGATGCAGAGCTCTCGATTTCCTTCTTCGGTTTGCCTTTGCCTTTACGTGCCTCGGAGCCTTTTTTCACGCCAACATTCAAGCCTTGTCGTCGAAGAGATTTCAGCAGAGCGCTACTTGCGCGCATTCCGGGGAAGTCTTTGGCAGTGTACACGCTGAAGACCTCGGTCACGATGGTTGCGACATAGCCTCCGGTGTTGACGCCTGGCACGAGGTTTGTGGGGTCTATGCGCAAGAGTTTGAACTTCAGACGATACTTTCCCGGTGATCGACAGCTCAAGTCTGGGAAGACGAAGAATGTGCCAGCGTGGTTGTTCTCATCCTTGGCTGGATAAGGCGATGCGACGAGTGTTCCCATCAATCTTCGAGTCGAAGGCATCTCTGGATGTGCAGGTGGCAGCTCCGTCTCGTCATCGCTACCGTCAGGGCTCAACAGCGTGCAATTAAGTGCGAGCATTCCAGTGGAATCGCATTCTGGAACACCGTCACGATCGGTAATCTTGAGTTCAAGAATCGGAGGAGGATCGATGACTCGACGATCACGCTCACCAAACCCACATGCCCGTGCGGCGGCTGGCTGTTGACGTATGCTCAAAGTGTAGTTGAGTGGAGGTGGCTGTTGGACCTGGTTTCGCTGAGACCGACTATAGCTTGACGGCGCAAGAGAAGACCTTGGAGATGCTTCTGAATGTGTGTAGCTTGTCGGCGATGAGAAAGAGCTAAGGGCTGGACTATACTGTCGTGGTGCACTGTGGTCCGTGATCACCGTTGGGCGAGCATTGGGATACTGCGATCTTGAATACTGTGCGTTGGCGTATGGCTCCTGCTGAAAGATTGGTTGTGGCTGTCTTTGCGGGATGTGCACCTGGTCGTAGCGATATTGAGGTGCTTGTTGATATTGCTGAGGTGGTATGCGAGGCTCCAGTGTTTGGTTACCAGAGCTCGTGGGCGAGCGGCGGTAGACTGGTTGCTGTGCTGCTATCGCTGGCTGTGATCGTGGTGGAGAAGGTGGGTTGGAGGAAAGAAGTTGAGCGACCGGGATCGACCTGGTGGGCGCCCTCGATGGCGAGGACGACCCAGGTGGTGCTACTTGCATTGGTGGCAGTTGTACGGAAGAGCCACCATGTTCTTGACTGGATCGATGGACCGGCACCGAGTGGATGGGAGGCAGCTGTGGCTCTGAGGAGCGCTGTTCTGGTCTACCCAGGAAGTTTGGTGGCGGAAAGGTTGACTGATGCTGTATTTGAGCCATACTGCTCGGCTCACTGCTCATGAATGGAGGCTGGAGAGGTGACGGTCGGCCTGAATGCGACATAGATCCTTGAGTTCAGGTATGCAGTGTATGCGCGGCGTCATCTGACGACCCTTGCGAGTAATTTGAGCGCTGTGTCTCGATACAGTCGGTAATATATGGTTGCCCAGGAATGATGACCGATGTGGTAAATTTCGGGTTGCAGAGCTGCGGTGAACGTTTGGAAGCCTGTGTCGAACGAACGATTCGCCAACCAGAAAGGCAAGAGAGCTCGAGATATGTGGCTATCTGCCCACTCATGCAGTCGTAAGAACGATGTTCTCTGGCTCCGAAGCACGGTATTTGAGATGCAATGATCGCCTGTTGCGGCAGAATGCAGTGAGACCGAATGCTCACTCTGCAGGAATAATGCTGTGTTAGATGGGGCACCCGAAGATCATGCGTGCGCTATGAGACGAGAATTGGCACTGTTCGTTTGCACCGGTTTTGAGCGAAGATAATAGAGGGCGTAGCACGAGGTTGAAGCGATGTCGTGCACATAGACAACGAGAAAGAGCGGTCGGTACACTGTGACCGCAGGGATAGTCCCGTATACTTAATGTCTCTGGTCGCTACACACACGGCGAGGCGCTAAGGCAGGTAGGAGCGGATCAAGATACCCTGGTATTGAGCGTGCTGCACCTGCACGAAGGCGTCAAGACCGGCGACAAAGTAGACGGCGTTTTGGTAGCGAATGAGCAAGGGTTTTACAGGCTGGACGTTCTGACGAAGACGTCAGAATAGGACGTTCCTGCTCTGGCATTTTCCGTGTGCCAACGTGCAGAAGGACCCAGCAGCGAGAGGAGAGGGTCAGTCTGGGTTCCAGGTCCCAGGCGGGCGTCCCACAGAGCACAAATAGTCGCCTACAGTCCCATGTGCAATTAGCCGTGTACATGCTGTATACAACCCGATGGGCAGCACTGAAAAGGGAATAGGGCAAGCAGGGAGCGCTTACCGCTATCAAGGTCGCGTCCAGCAACAATAACCAGGTTATCGGCAAAGCCAGCTCGCCGTTACAAACCCGTGGCCGAGCGCGCTACCAAATCTTAAATTACTGTCGTGCTACTGTACCGCGTTCTGAGTTGTACGCATGAACCGTTCCAAGGCGACAAAGTCAATGTTTGTTTCCAAGTACCGGCTGCCAGCTGGAGAATGAGGCGGCCGACTGCTCGATAGGTTGTTCCACCCTGAAGTGAGCAGCCTAAGCTCCTTCAGGCCGCGCCAAGCAAAGCTAGCATTGCTGGCTGAGGCATCGGTCTCAAGTTCGTTTCGCACCAAAGTACCAGATGCCTGACCACCTCAAATCATGATCACCCGCAGCAAGGAGCCAGGTCGTCAGGAATCGGTGCGGGTTCAAAGTCGGATTTGGTGCCTTCGCCGCAGTGCTCACGCGGAAAAGCGCTCACATTTGTCAATTGTCCAGATTCACAGTCGTATTGTGCTACCCACCTCTACCGAGTTACGCGCCCCCGTCTCCGCTCTCAGGTCCGCTTATAGAAGGCACATCGGCCCACTGGTGGTGTTGCGGTGTGCTGACGACTGCTGAACTGGTGGTCAAAGGATCTTTCCACCAGGTTCCAGATCTGGTCACAAATCGCCTTCACGAGGAACATTGCTGTGGTTGGTGTGCAATGTATCCTGTGTTGAGAGCGCGGATGCTCAGACAAACGCCGGACCAGGGATGAGGACCGGAGTCGCAGTACCTAATATGCTGATCCTGGTCACACTCCGGGGAATGAAAGTCAAGTCCTCGCGTTTTCGTACGCGCAGGATTTGACAAGGCACGCAGCTGGAAGGAAGATTCAAGAGAAATGTCCCGATGCGTCAATCGATCAGAGCGGCCTGCCTTCTGCGCCAGTGTGCTGGCAGACCCTTTGCTGATTCAAGAAGATCGAGAGAATCTGGCGTTCGGCTAAAGCACCCGGTAATCCTGGATCCCTGAGAGCATGCAGTAATAGTTCTGGTGAGACGGCACAGACGCAATTGAACCCGGGCCAGCTTTGCTCTTTGGACGCAGTCTTCGCTCAGACGTACCAAGTCCCAAGTGCACACCTCACTTCTGACCGACTTCCACCGCAATCTGGTTGTGAGGGCTATCTCGGAGACGCGCGTGGGACACGTCAGGAGGTGTGGTTGCATTGGGGGTTGCAGCGCGTCTGAGAGGGCCAGAGCTCGGGACTTTCGATGAGATTGAGCTGCAGTGTAGAGCTACACATTGCCTGTCTTGCGGCACACACTACTACTGACTCCGAGTAGGTGGGAGCTGAGCAAAGCAGGCCTGCAGAGTATAGCACTAGCGCCATCATTGCAGCTTCCAAGCCGTCAGCCGTCGCAAACGCCGCCGAACATCGCATCAGTCACCACAGGGAGCCTGGCAGGACGAAGACCATACCACAAGCTATTGGCCGGGCAATGAGGACAAGCAGTCCGCAGCCCCAGCAGAGATGCAGAGATGCAGAGATGAGCGGACTGCGGAGCGATGTGGATGTCATGAAAGCTCTGAGCCTCGGCCCACGTGGCCTGTGCCTTCCGCAACAAGGCTCAACGCCAGCGGCTCCTTCCCGCCCTGCCGCCTGTCAAAATCAAGCGGCAACCGGGTGGAAAGCATAAAACCTATGCCAATGAGACCTCAGGTCGATCCTCTTGGAGCTGCCCCTCGGACCCATCGACAACCACGCTATTGTTCGCTCCGCTCGCTGGCATCAAAGCGGTCTTGCGGCACGTATGCACCGCATCACACTTGACAGGCTGCCTTCTTACCTGGTCTGACCATCCTACTCGGCTGATAACGACCACTGGGGTGATGCACTGCAGCGCTGTATCTCCTTACCCGCAGGCCCAGGCACGGGGTGTAGCATGCATTTTAGTAGGCCTGCTTATGCAGTCTTGGCTTGAACTGCATTCATGACCGGCATGCAGCGGGCCTGTAGTGGGCAAAATATCCGGAGAACTGTCGGCTTCGGCATCGAACAACGCGCATGGCTTTGCTGTGCACGGAGTGCTACAAGTACAACTTGATGTTCACCATGCTTGGTCTTTGCATGACGAGCGGCACCCTGATCAATGCATTGGAAGCTGCATTGTACAGCGTCAAAGCAATCAGCTTGCGATCTTCACTGTGTCAGTTGCGCAGGCGGTGCGCCTGATCGTTACTCGCATGCAGAACATGGCGTATAGCTCCGCGACCTATCTGTTCTTGACAGGGTCGCAAAACGGTGAAAGGACGGGCCCACCCTTCCGACCGAAGAATCCGCGCGCTATGGAGTCGCCACGAACTCTGACCTCGCCTCGCAAACGAGCTGCTCACCCTTTCGCATACCTGGATAGCTGAGTCTGAACACTCGCTTGTGACTTCTCCATCATGTGCCGAAAGTCCCATGCGGCTGGCATGTCCACTGCTTCGAGCACGCACGCACGCACAATTTCTTCACGAGGCGTGATGACGCAGCAACCTTGAAAGGTCCACTAAGTGTTCTCGTGGTCTGTCCCAGCTACTCGGGCCAGTGGAGCAAGAGATTATGTTCTGCAACCTGAGCCTTCCAAGACCGGACAAATGAAAAGCGTTTCGCAGCATTTGGAGTCAACTATGTGGGCTTCGTCCAAATACGCCGCCCCGCTGCCAAAATGAGCAACTGCGCAACGATGCCTCCGAACCTGCAACCACCATTTTGCCGGATCTCTTGATGTCTCACGGCTCATTGACGGAGAGCATGCCTCAGTGGCAACATTGAGCAGCCTTGGGTCAGGAATTGAAGCACCCTTGCAATTTTCACACATGATGAAGATGAGGCACAGCGAATTGGCACCATGCACGACGTGCATGAGTTCCAAGGAGAGCCACAGCAGCATAGTCGATTCGCGACCACATTATACAGCCCAGGTATGAGACTTGCCACCTGATATTCGACGAGGACTTTTTGAAGCATTTCGCGAAGAACTTATGCATGTTTCAAGCAGTGGCTCGTTTGTGTCCACATAGGGCACGAAAGAGTAGGCCACATATTTGGTCTGTAGAACTTTGATTCTCATTATGGTCAGATGCGCATAACGCGCAGGGTTCTCATTGAAGGAAACGTTGCTGGGAGATCACCACGGCTTGCAAGGACTACAGCGAGGCTTCCATGTTCTACAGTTCCGAGGGTCAGCCAAAGTACATAGCACAACTCTCTATGCTGAGGTCTACTAGAAACCTCTGGCGTGCAAACGAACCTCCACTCCGGATTGGACTAGACTGTTCAAGGACAGGACAAGGGCATTTGTGCGACACTTCAAACTTTTTACGCGCATGGCGACGAGGCAAGGGTCCCAGATTTGGCAACGTGAACTCTTTCTTCCCGATGCGAAATGTACGATTGATCAGATTGAGCGACTTGCATCAGCATTCGAGGCTGAAAACGGTGACTTGCTGGTTCCATACCAAAGAAAGACCTCCGAAATGACCATTGGCAAGACATCAGAATTATGCGTCTCGAGAGCCACGTCATTGACTTCAATGCACACAGACGTCGCTGCCAGCACCAAGGCACAGCAGTTAGTTCAGTATCGTGCGGTCCATGGCTGCTAGGGTCGAAGCGAGGCCCTCGGAGTCCATGCTCTCGTGCAGACACGCAACCTTCGACCACCATAATACAGAGGAGTAACGAGTTGGCGCTGAACGCCTACCACGCCTGTAAAAGCAGGAGCTTCAATCAAAACCAACACTCTGGTACATCCGTGGCTAAACCAAACTCCACGGCGAAAAGATGGGCAACCAAGAAGAGCTCAGTCACTGTCTGTCGCAAGAGTACTACCTTTGCTACGAACTTTCTTGAGCCGTCAATCCTGAAATCTGTCTAGGTCGTCCATATTGCAGTGCTGTATTGCCACATTTGCATACATCTGGACTCGTTCAAGTGTTCTATCAAGCCAATGCCTGGGAACGTGTCAGACAACGTGCCGACTTGGGTGCTTAACGTAACGCAAATATTCTTCAGACGGACCAAGGTGCCTTCACTTCCGTGATTCAAGCACACGTATTGGCGCTGACATGACGGACTACAGCTCCGCACTCATATTTCATGGTGCATTCGGATCCTAGAAGCGACATTCGCGTCCAAACAAAGCCTGCACATTGCTGACTCGAACTGACAGCTGCAGGACTGTCGAGCTTCGGCCGGAACTTCAAGACCATGGTGCTGGTGGCAGGACCCCGCAGAACAATTGACGAGGATACAAGCGCTCATCGGGGAGCAACTCGAGAAGGGTAAAACAGGCGATTGGGCAAGCGCAACACAGCAGAAGACTCGTCGCTTCTCAACAAGCTCGCATAACCTCTTTTGCCATACTCTGCAGATCTGTACATATGCAGAGCATGTGAGTGTTTTCCACCAGCAGATCTAAGGATGACAAGCTTCTAATTGACAGGTTGGTCGTACAGATGAGCATTCGCTACGCCGGCATGTCTCCCTACTCTTGTTTCTCTCTCACAGAAATGATACGGCCGACAGTGTCGCAGACCGGATGAAACTAGACAAGTAAGTTGCGGAGCTTGGAGAAGGCTCGACTTTGCCTGGCAAAAGCTAAAATGATCTCTGGTGAGATGCACGCACCTGTGGACTCAGTACGCATTTGAAGACACAACTCCATCACACAACTTGTCCTCGTATTGCTAAACACATGTGTTGCATTACCACTATAGGTGCACACTCCTCATGACCACTCGCTCTGTTTCATCGTATGCACGTTTGCTTGCATTCGATGTAGGCTGCCGCTCACCGAAGCAAGGCACAACATTTCCTTCAAGAAGTCGATACGAAGATCGCCAGCGCAGTGCTCGATATGTCGGCAATTATCGTGTATCAGATAAACTCGATATGGACTTGCGATCGACTGCTATAAGACAATTCGAAGCCTTCAATTGTGCTGGTTGCTCATCGCACTGTTTCATATTGAAAGGCCCTGGAGGACGACATTACAACCCTTGAACAAGTCGAGCACGATGCGAAGTCTAGATTCGGAGGTTCCGCCTTGATCAGCCGGCACATTGATCAGAAGATCCCCAATGTGCGTTACAGACGAGCGGCCAAGCTAGCAATTCAAGATGATCACGCTCAAGTCAGTCTCACTGCAATGGACATAATGATGGATACAGCAGTAAGCTTCTACCTGTCGAGCAAGTCCCGTGAAGAACTTGAGTTGTGGTCTACACCGCATCGCGTGCTGCTTTGAATTCACATTCATCACTCTGCTCTTCGGTATCAATAGCCATAGTGGCAGTGTCAGATGTCAGGTATTCTTTTTCGCCGACTCGTCGTTACTACCGTGAAGACAGCCCATGTCGAGCTTCTGTCCTGCTGCTTGTGGATATCATGGAATCATTCTTCTCTCAGAACTTAGATCGCGTGCTATCTATTCAAGTTGCGCCGGTCTCAGCCCAACATCGGGAGGCAGTCAAAACCACATGACTGCCTTCGCTATCGAAGGTACTTTCACAAAGTCCCAATGTCTCCCCGACACGAGCGTCAGCAGACAATCTTGCAGTGACCAGGGCGACACCCAACCATGCTATCTTGGGCCGCCAGGTGGCGTGGCAATGGCATGACCGATGAATAGCCTATAGGGACGATCACGTCTTCACAATCCATCACCCAGCATGAGCAACAGTGCGAGCAGGATGCTAGCCATGACTATCACTACGCCGTCGACCTCAACGAGCCCACAGTGGAGCTCACAAACATCGCTACATCGAGCGGAGCAAAAGAAACGAAAAAGGATGTGAAGAAACCAACCCAACAACATCAGTGGAAAACCTTTTCCGCCAACGATCACGAGAACGCTGCCTCATTGCATATTACTATACAACTATCCGAAGTTCTTACCATGTCACCTCGCAATCTCAGATCAAATCCCATCCCTCTTCGACGGCGGCGCACCAGCTTCCGCTTCACCTCTCGCTTCCTCCTCGTCTCGAGATCTCGCTAGTCCGGCCTCAGGCTGAAAGCTAACATTTCTTCCTCCCATACTTGGTCTTTTACTGATATCAGGTCCAGTTTGCATGCCATCGACTGCTCCTGAGGCGTAAGGATATCCTTCCCCAGATACGTATGGCATACTTTGCGACACGAAATTTCCACCCAGCATCGTATCTCTTGTGTGATTTCTGAGTATGCCAGGCCGCATGTTACCAGTTGGATCGGTAGGCATTGCGCCTGATACGAAGTCACCTCCGTAGGCAGAAGAAGGATATGGGGCTTGAGAAGTATACAAAGGATCCGGTGGCCGTGTCTGCGGTGGAGATGATCTGGGAAGTTCGGTCGCGACTGGTGTTACCGGGATATCGTTGGGCGTGGATGGCTTAGGGTGGTAAGGACTAGCGAAGGTGATACCTCCGCCACCGCGACCGCCGCCAGGTATCGGTCCTGGACGAGGTGGAACAGCAGATCCGAAAGGGTCATCCGACGAGCGCGTACCTGATGATGGTCAGAAAGGAGGGCCTGATGGTGAAGGGAGAGGCTCTACGTACTCACCATCGTTCCAGCGCGGTCCGAATCCACCTCCGTGAGGTCCCATGTGGTGTTTTCGCGGAAATGGTGGGTAGTCCAAGTCATTATGTTCGTTGTCGAATGCGTCCATAGGTCGTGACCTATACGGCTTCCCTCGACCGTAAAACCCTGGCTGCATATTGTGCATACCGCCATTCATAGAAGGAGGGTACTGTCCATGCATCCCTCCTGGACTCATCGGATGCATTCCATACTGCTGTCCCATCTGCGGTCCTGGATACATATTCGGCGGCGACATGTTCTGCATAGGCGGGGGAGGCATCATCTGCGGCGGTGGAGGCCCATACATCTGCCCTTGCTGTCCTCCTCCCACCATCATCTGACTCATCTGCGGCCACATTTCCTGCAGCGTCTTCAACATATTATACCGATACTGATCCTTCCTGCGATCAACATCACTCCCATAAAGCACAGAATCATTTTCATTCCGATGTCGCATATACTCATCATACATATGTCGAAATTGCTCTTCAAGACGATTGTATTCCGTCCAACCAGGACGATTAGATCTTCGACGTCTGCCACCGCCGCCATCATCCCAGGGTTGCTGCTCTGCGGGCCAGGGAGGATAAGGGCCATATCCAGGTGCATTTCGGTTCATGCCACGTCCTCGTTCACGATTGTAGAGTTCTCCCATGACTTCGGCCAAGCGGTCGAAGTCACGGACTGTCCATAAGCTGGGGTCTTTCCATGGCATGCTAGGCATTCCGCCCATCATCATGTTGCTCATCATGTCCATTGGGTCGTGGTAGCGTTCACTTCCGTCACCTGGATCTCCAAGGTCAGTCGAAAATTACTTGCATGGATCGCTCTGGTTGCTTACCTCCTCTCTCAACATAAACGTATCTTGATTTTCTGTGATATGGTCGGTCACACCAGCATCTATCCGGATCACATCTCCTCAAGGTGTCCGAAGGCAGAAATAGCTCAGTCTTGGAGGGTTGGACGCCCATATCTATCACGAAAGGTTAGGAGAAGGGAATAGGAGAAATGGGCAAGAATTCTGGAGGGAAAACTTTCGATTGCTGGCCGGGCATGCCCTCGAGAATCGCGAGCAAAAAGACGGTGAGTGACTCGAAACTAGTGAGGAGCACAAATGCATTAGCAGCAAACAAACTAATGTTGCCACCTGAGATGGCCTGACCCGCGAATGAAAACATTCGAGGCGAAAGCAGCTCGAGAGATTCGTGGGTGGATCGGAAACCTGCAGATTCGGCTGTCCTACCCTCTTTGTGTCAGCTGGTCTTGTAATACATGTATTCCATTTGTGGCAGAGATCGAGGAGAAAGGCGCAAGCTTGAGTTTCGGAGTTTTCGCATCAATCGCCTTGAACGGCGGAAATATTTGAGTTCGCTGCTTCGATACTTTGGCAACGGCGCTGAAAATCTCACAGCTCGGCTATGTCATTGCAGATGCAATCATCGCGCGCATAGACGATATCCCTCGTAGACCCAGCGTGTGTAGAATGGCGCCCGTCCCAGATGCAATGGAGAGTTATCGTACACTGTCGTTCGTATCATTTCACATGGTTCTCCTAAGCGTGCGGCGCTCGCTATCAGTCCGCGGACGCATTAGTCTCCCTTCATCATCGGCTTCGTCACTTTGACTGCGTTCGCGCTCACTCATCTCCTTCTCTCGGAGGACTTCGGCAAGAGTCTTGCGGCCTTTTCGCTCTTCGCGTTCTTCATCGGGCGGGATGAAACGATGGATCTCACGGTGATCCAGAATTCGCTCCTCCTTATCGTACTTGCCTTCCTTGTCGGTCTTTGGCCAGTAGTAACCATATAGCTTGCTGTGGCGTTCACATCTCGGGCACGCTATTCGCGTCAAGAATGCTTCAGGCTGAACGAACCATTCGTCGCAATTCCGACATTCAACCCAGCGATGATAATTTGTGGCGAGGAGGGCTTTGCATAGGTGATAGTCGCCAGGGATACGAGGTTCACCACGCTCCACGTCCTCGACAGAATCTTCATCGGCCTCAGCGTTCTCGATACTGTCAATGGGTGGGGTACTCGTGCCGGCAGCAGAAGATGAACGCGTGACTTTCTTCAGCATCTCGACCCTGTTCGTGACGACCTTTTCTGGCGAGGAAAGTTGCTCGTCCAAATCGGCTTGTATGCGATTCAGTCTCGTCGAACTTCGCCTTATGGTTTCCGTCTCAGTCTTGGTGACAGTCACGCTCTTGACTTCATGAGTCGGCTCCTCGTCATCCCCTGTGGTCAACATTTGGCAGATGTCCTGTGCTATTTTTCCAGCTGCAAATGTGTGTGTCTCCAAAGATGTCGCACTGGAAGCCAGTGACGATGATGATGAGTTGCCATTAGCACTTGACGAAGGACTTGTTTCGGCATCCATCTTATCGTCCGCACGATCCTTCCTCGGTCGTCCTCGTCCTCGCTTAGGTGCTTCTGAAGGAGGAGCCGGGGACGGCTGTACGCTGTAGAGGTCAATAGGCGCGTCATTGGCGTTCGTGACATTTCGCAGATTCGAACAATTGCGCTTTATAGAAGGCAGCTTAGGCCTGGATGACTCCGGGGTCAGATCCAGAGATGCCTTGTCATTCGAGACATGTTCTGGAGTGCGCGCTGGTGTACTGCCTGGAGATTGCTTGATATCTCCAGGACTGCGTGAGGTCAGAGCGGTCTTCCGAACAAACCTTCCGCCACCGCCTCGAATGATATTCCTGCCATTCGCGGTGACCTCTTCTTTCGGGCCAAAAGAGGCTGGAGTGTAGTCATTTTCAGAAGAAGCGCGGTCAGAATCGGGAGGAGTCAGATGTAGTGGATCAGAAGCCGTCAGTCCACGCTTGCGACGATCGGTCCGGTCAGCAACACTGCCTAGCAACCGAAAGACTCGATCCAAAAGGGGCTCATTCGTGTCTTCAGACTTGACCGGAGTGCTAGAGAAGCGTTTCTTGTTCGTAAATCGGCCATTACGATCTCGCGCGTTCCTCTCGTCATCGGACTCATCGTCAGAGGAGACATCCAGCTCTAATCCGCCATTGTATTTGGACAAATTGCGCGAGCTTCCTCGTTTCCGCCGAGAAGCGCCTGCTTGGCTTTCATCTTCATCATCTTCGTGTTTTCGCTTCGCAGGTCTGCTTAGTCCGGCCCGGCGATTGGGCGCAGACCTGGTGCTGACGTCCTCTTCATCTTCAGATTCTTCTTCATCGCTTGTGTCTTCCCGAATGATAGGACCTCTCGGATCCCATCCATTGCGTGTGGCTACCTCACAAGTGTGACACAGACACTCACAATTGTCCTCGCCAAAGTAGTCCTCACCATATGTGACTGTGATCTCGTCACCGATTTCGATATCCTTGCGCGCCTGTATGTGAATGCCATGGGCTCCGGTAGTAGTAAGCTTTGCGTTTGAATCGCAGTCGTGGTTCGCAAATCGAGCAGGCCCAAGAAACAGCGAAGGTCGCTTCTTCCGGCTCGAAATCACAATGCTGAAATCTGTGCGGCTCGAAAGCATTTTCTCCTCCTTCACAGTCATCTCAACCTGAATACCAGTCAAGTATTTGATGGGCTCTCCTCGGCGAATTCTTTTACGTGCAATTATGCAAGCTTCTGCTGTCTCAATGGTATATCGGTTCGTGGTGCAGACTTCGAATGGACAATCCGGCAGATATATGTTGATGTACTTGCGCATATGGCGCAGGAAATGCTCCTTCTCATCCTCCGTCTTTAAGCCTCTGTGGTACTTGAGCAGGCCAGACTGCTGTTGCAGTAATTTCTCCTGCGCCCCGGCGGGATCTTTTTCTATGATTACTTTCTGTTGTAGTGTCTTGCAGATTTGCTCGTCGATTAAGCCGCGACTGCCATGGTAGTTGGCTTTCAACTTGCGGATTTTAGACCAGAAGTACACCTGCAAGACGGATCAGCACTCGGCTCGCAACGCAGGACTCGAGAACGCCCAACATACTTTGTCGACCAGCGCATCAGTGATTAAGTCATCGTAGTTGGCGAGTTGCGACAGCGTCAAGCCGCCCTTCTTCCTCAGCGCCTCGTCCAAGTCGGCAGCTTGCGGCTTCATCCTGACTGCCCGGACCGACAGTAGAGACTGACATACACCAATACAATGCAATCGCAGGTGTCCAGAAGCGCCGTGAAAACAAGTGTTCTTCCCGAGACAAAGTGTGGTCGGTGTCGCGCAAGTACACCAGCAACGCCTCCTTCTTACAGCCGCATTCCTGTGGTGATCTGTTCTCCGGCCTTCTCTCGCTTTATGGATGTCGTTCGATGCTGCATATCATTATTGTATGGCACGCGCTGTAAGCAAGGAGAAAGGACAGCATGCGCAAAGCAAACAGGACTAGCAACAAGCAGTAAGCGCAAAAGGAATATATTGTTGCGCGCACATTGGGCGGCGGTGGTATTGTCGCGCGTGTGGACAATAGCCTCTGCGTCCTCGACGTTTGTAGAGCCCAGCCACCGCGAATCCAACGCCAGTCGCGACCCTAGCAAAGTTTAGCGGTAAGCCCCCTTGCTGCATGCACTAGGGTAAGCCGGCCAATAGTGGGCAGTCTCTGCCGAGCCGCATCTCCGTGTCCGGGTCGAAGATCTCGTACACCATCGTGCGCAACTTGAAGTGAATAGTTATTGGAACAAGGCCTCCAGGGCCGTGAAGGGCTATCAAGATGATTCAACTCAAGGTATGTGATCGGAAGTGGAAGATGTGATTGGAGTCCTCGCTTGCTTGGGCTGTATACTGATGGGGCGCGTGAACAGACCATGGTCAATGTCATCGACAACTCTGGAGCCGCCATTGCAGAGTGTGTCAAGGTGCTTAAGAAGAAACGACCCGCGACCGTCGGCGATCGCATAATAGTTGTTGTCCAAAAGCAGCGCAACTTTGGTCCGGAGTCTGGTCCTGGTGGCTCCGTCTCTGTCTCTGCTGCGAACAAGGTCCGACGAGGTGATATCAGACACGCTGTGGTTGTGCGCACAGCAAAGAAATTTCAGAGGAAGGATGGGAGTGTGGTGAAGTTTGATGATAACGCATGCGTCCTTATCAACAAGGGCGGCGATCCCATCGGTACAAGATTGAACGGAATCGTGGGAAGAGAGGTCAGAGAACGAGGATGGAGCAAGATTTTATCATTGGCGCCTATGCATCTATGAGCAATGATGGCTAAAGGACGACGAGGCGAAGGTATGAGGTTGACGGAGATCCCATGCGTGCCTGCCTTTGCACGCAGGATAGGTCTCACCAAGGCAGGAGCGCAATAATGTGGGGCACGCAATTCCGCACGACAACATGCGTGCCTGTGCACTAGTGAAGGCGAAGAAAGAGATATTTTGTGAGAGTGGCCAGGGAGAAAGCACGGAGATGGAAGAGATACGGCACACCAGTTGAGGATCGAGACTGTTGTGAGGCAAGCACTTCTACTGTGCTCCTAAGGTGCTACGAATCTCCCCTCTGCATCTCGATATCGACGCTTGGTGCTGCGCCGCTGCCGAGAGACCTTTCGATGACTAATTGCCCAGGAGCGGATGCGGGACCTAGGACCTGGAGGTCATGTCGGGTTGGCGCATTTTGTAAGTTGCGGACTGCGAGCCCGTCTGGCATGGCAGAGGCCGGTCGCGGAGGAATTGTGCCAATGGTGACGGGGAGTAGTCGTTCGTGATAGATTCAAAAGACCGTTCCGCAAGGAGAGTGTCCAACTCGGGGAGTCTCTCTCGAATGTCCTGTCTCGGTGAAGGCGATCTTGAAGTCAAGCCCTTCTAACGCTTCCCTTCAAGTGTCGACCACACGTTCTGGCACTGTCTTTGGTCAGCAAGCCCATGATTGTGGGAGCTCATTTTACATACTTCGCAGCACACGTAGAACAGAGCCTGACGGGACGTTAGCGAGAGGTTTTGGGAAGCATACAAGGTAACTCACCATTCCGGTCTCGGCAGTCCGCTGTTGCGACTGGAAGTAGACTGCGTCTCGAGCACCACATTTCTTGCATTCTTCCTCGGCATGTGGGAGCTGCGATTACCAGACATGTCAGCACATGTTGCTGTACAGACATGAAACGCAAAGCAAGTGCAAGCAATCGTGAACGTGTAGAATCCTCCTTTTGCCTCCCTTATGCGCTTTCTCGCTCACGCTTCTCCTCTTCCACGACATCGCTCCCGGCCTCATTCGCATCCTTATCAGGATCATCGACCTCGAGTGCAGTGCCACCGTCTGTCGGCTTTTCGCAGATTGGGCACAAAATCTCCTGACCACACAACGTACAAAGGCCGGGAACAATGTCTTCGCCCTCAACGTCTTCTAACTCGGTGCTATCCTCCATGATCTCGTCGTAGTCAGAAGAATCATTAGAGTTACCCACCGTAGGATCTTGCGCCACATCGTCCACATTTCCCGCCGTCTCTTGAACATCCTCTTTGAGTGAATTGCGCCAGATGCAAGACGCTGTCGCGGGCTCGCTGAACTGGCAGGTACGGCATGCGAACATGAGCTGGTTGGTAAGGCGATCTTCCTTTGGGTAGAGCATGTTGGAGCTATCATGTTCGTTAGTCCAACTCTTCACCGCGTTTGTCATACTGCCTACCACTCGCGACAAAAGCGGAAGCTGATCTTCTTCGAGTCCTCGCCTTTGCTCTCTGGCGCAGGAGAGTCTTCCATCTCGTAATTCGACATCTCGCCTTCCTCTGCTGTCAGAATATGATTGTCGGTCGAGATGTCGGTCGCAACGGTGGTAGAATTACTGAGAGGGATGTTCGCGAAGTTCAGATCCTAGCGCGTGGAAGTAGAAGCAACGAGATCCCGGCCCGCAATCGCTGGCGCCTTCCGAAGCGGCGGGGAAGAAAGGGCCGAAAGAAATAGCGAAAGTGAGCAAGAGCAGGATCTTGTCGGTTGCTGTCCTCGTGCCAACTCGCGAACACCACGGCAACAGTCTCAACAGCTGAGAAACATCTTCAAGGGGTGCAACTCAATTCTCGCACACCTTGAAGTACATTATATAGCACGTAATAGGTTTCTGCTGCCGCATCTCTCAGCTCGGTGTGAAATCACTCTGCCAACGCTCTCCAGTACAACAAATACCCCACAGCCATGGTGAGCTATCCCGCCTATCTGGCCTACCCTCGCTTTATCACTGGATCTCGCATGCTCACAAAAAGCAGGCAACAGGTCTTCCAGCAGGTTGGGAGGTTCGACACTCCAACAGCAAGAATTTGCCATATTACTTCAACCCAAGCACAAAGGAGTCGCGATGGGAGCCACCGGCAGAGACAGACAGTGAGACGCTGAAGCATTACATGGGCCAGTATCACACGGCGAATCTTAACCCGGACGCAGTCAAGAATCAAAACCTCGAAGGCAAGATCCGTGCTGCACATCTCTTGGTCAAGCACGCTCAATCACGACGCCCCTCATCATGGCGAGAGGCTGAGATCACACGCTCCAAGGACGAGGCATACAGCATTATTCGCGGCTACGAGAGCAAGATCCGGAGCGGAGAGACCAGTCTAGGTGACCTGGCAGTGACTGAGAGTGACTGCTCATCTGCCAGGAAGCGAGGCGACTTGTGAGTATTTCCAAGCTTCAGTCTCGTTTGTGCAAGCGCCGATCATCGCGTTGCACAACTTGTTGCAAATGCCGATGTGATCAACTGCTGATAGATCTTCAGGGGATTCTTTGGCAAAGGTGATATGCAGACCGAGTTTGAGCAGGCCTCATTTGCGCTCAAACCAGGAGAGGTGTCGCAGATCGTGGAGACGCAGTCTGGCCTCCACATTATCGAAAGGTAAGCATGCCTTCAAAGTTCTGTTACGCTGGATGTCGCACGTGGCAAGCTGCGAACACATTGTCACAATCCTGCCGCAACCAATCCAATCCCGCTCCCATGTGCGTTGTGCATACGTTTGCGGTATGATGTAGCTGACGATTCTTTGTCCAGGCTAGAGTAGGTCAAAACTCCGGGAGAGGAAGACGTGAAAAGCACAGAGTTGTGAGTCGTGCTGGAAAAGCAATTAAGACATCAGATCTGAGTCAGAGCGCGCGATTGTTATAGGCAAAATAGTGTTGCTAGTCACGAAGGATAGACGATGCCCGGCATCGTAGCGTGGGAAGTCACCAATAGTCTTTCTGACTGACAGAGTGTCAAAGCACCCGAAACGTCGATGCCGTCATTCAGCACTTCGTAAGTTACGTGTGCTTCTTTGTGCGAACAGCCAAGCTACATCCTCAAGTAGCGATGCATCACGTTGAATCGCAAGGAAGTCGCTGTAACTTGTGCCACGTTCTGTGTAACTAATCCCAGAATTTCGAGCGATGATATCGTTATTATCACGAGACCACAAGACAGGCACCACTCGAGCGCGAAGAATCTTCGTTGGCACCACAGAGAAGCTATCAAAGAGTGCTCGAAATCGGTCGGACCTGACGCATAACCTGACAGTCATCACATGAAGTAGTCAGAGTGGCGCACAAACGACGACATTCACTTCAATTGGATGATCGCGCTAACAAGGAGATCGGCGAAAACTCTAAAACAGGGACGACTTGTGGACTCGCAAGCAAACATCAATTCGGATCGGCACGAACTTGACCGACTGCTTCGGCAAGCGCAATTCAAGCATCCTTGAACTTAAAGCAGGAACAGCTTCACCACTTCTTTTGCTTGTGCAACGGAACGGCTGCGGGCGGCAAGCATCCATTCGCACGAGCGTCAGGTCATCACTGCCCCTTCGACGGACTTCCAACTGCATCACCAACTCTGTCCGCTCCATCACACTCGTTCACTTTTACGCTCGACCGCTTACGCTCGCTGCGCCTCTTCACTCATTACCTTCAAGCTCATACGCTCTTGCGCTGATTCAAAGTTGGTTCTGCATTGCTGTCATTGCAAACTTAACCAAGATCGAAAACATCGCCTTAGCACTATCGCATCGACATACAACCTCAGTCCTCCGACTCGACACCTTGATGTGAAGCATAACTGGCAAAGACAAACACACTGCCTTTGTGACAAGAACAGATTATCCACCTAGCAATCCAAGCATCAGAATAGGATTCTCCAGACCGTTCTGCAATTCGAGTCATCTGCTACTTCCTATCCTGGAACGACACCGGCCGATCACAAGAAACAAATCGAGCAAGTGAAGCTTCAAGATGTCGACTCCCCACACGCTCCGTCAACCAGTCTACCGTCGTCCATCCTGGGCTCAGCGCGACAAATCGTACGAGCACTACATGCGCAAAGACCTCGCCATTGATCGCAGTCCCGGTCACGATTTCGGAATGGAGAACTTCAGCTACGACGAGGCACATCTGTCCAAGTGGCAGATGCCCAAAGACCTCGAAGACAGTCTGCCTGCCGAGCTGCGCGACACTGCTACGGATTGGCAGTACGCTGGCGCTGCTCTCTGCACGTCGCTTGATCGTCTTGCGAAACTCGATGACGAGAGCTTATATCGTGGCTATCCAGAGAAGTCGCTTTCTCATCTGTCTCGCATCAATAGCATGAGCACTGCCGCCAGTGGTGCTGGTATCGACACGCCGCCGCTTAGTTCGCCAGTGTCTCCCGCTCCCATGAATCTGAAGTCGAGCCTTTTGCCACTTGAGAAATTGTCACAGCTGAACGAGTCTGTGGCGCCTCGTCAGATCTTGGGCATGGAGACACCGCCATTCACGCCTGTCGACTCCCAAGCCTGTCCGACGCCAGAGCTTCAAGGACACACTCCTGCAGCGATCCCGCCGATGCCTGATGTTCACCAGCTGTCTCGCCACCTATCTAGAGAGGCTCGGACTGACTCTGTCACCGGTGCTGGCATGGGCGAAGCAGCAGCAGGCCAGTCTGAGAAGTCGCAAGTCACAGGCTCATTCTCCTCGACCATGTCCGACACTTCGAGCACCGCTTCTGGACCTGCATTCGATGAGACTGCTTGGGAGACGTTCCTCAACGCCTACAAAGCAGAGCTTCAGGACACTCGCAGCAACGCTTGGGTCCGCCTGAAGGGATGTGGGTACACTGTCGACAAGCTCAGAGTTGAGAAGGGCTTGGAGAGCGAGTGGCACGACGCTGTCGAGAACTTCAACGAGTGGTGGTCGAGCATGAAGCCACAGCTTGCTACGTACGAGGAGAAAGTGAAGCAGCTCGAGGCTCCCACTATCGAGCTCGTCCAGATGGAGCGGTTGGCAAAGGGCCTTTCGGTTTGAGTGCGCCAGCTCGCCGTACCACACTTGGGCTGCACGCATTTCTGATTCTCGGCGTTCGGAGGTTTCGTGCATATTGAGTCGAACAGCAGACTCTATTGTACAGTTGGCATGGGATGGGGCTTTATGATATCGCGCCGCAAGAGAATGGTACTAGCGAAGGCGCACGGTTTCTTGGCTTTGCATTTCCAGAGTACCCCTAGACGCAAAGATCTCACGATCACAGAACAGTCAGCAAACTGTCATGTACCATACTTACAACGGGCATTCGGCGCTGGTCGCCGATTGTAACCCTCGGGAAATAGAAAGGACTTCATTCCCAAAATCTCTGTCTTCGCTAACCCTGTCTTATGTCATCAGCTCATTCTTCATTCATGTCGCTTCGTACCTCATATCATCTCAGATTTTCCTCGTGTGGTTCACAGGAAACAATCCTACAGTCCCATCGTAAACCCCCACGGCCCAATCCGAATTCCTATCCTCACATTCCCTTATCTCAGCATTCTTCGGAAACGCCAACTCATCCGAATCCCCATCCTTCGGCCACCTCGACCATTGCGCCAGGCACTTATATCCCACTCCACCATCCGGCGGAACAACAGCCGTGCGTCCAGCAACAAGCACAGCATCACCTCCAGAAGGCGTACCTTCCTCCTTCAATCTCCAACCGCCCACCATTTCTCTCAACGTTAATCTCCGCTGGCCACCTCCATATGGCGTATCCTGATACCCAATCACAGACATCCTATGCCCATTCAAACACCTCCTCCAACCATTAGGTCCATCATTCGATGAGATTTTCCCCACAGCGACAAGGGAGTTATAGCAGTCATTACAGATATCGTAGTCTCCGTCTGAGCATGTATAGCAGTGGAATCTTGTGGCTCGGGGTGGAATTGGCAAGCGGCAAATGTCGCAATCTGTGAGGACCGGAAGCAGGACGTAAGAGTGTTGTTTCAGGTGTGGGACGGGTAGGAAGGCGAGTTTTGAGGGGTCGTGGGATGCGTTTCGGAGGGTGCTGATGTGGGCGAGTGGGAGGAGAGGGTGGGTACAGTGATTGCCACGCAGGACGCAGGTGTTGCAATACCCCCAGGCGCCTTCGAGGCAGATTTCACAGTACCAGTAGCAGTCGTTGGTGTATTTGAGACAGTGTTCGCAAAAGGCGCCTTCTTGAAGCTCGGGGTCGTGGTTGTGGGCTGTTGACGAGGAGTCTGGTTGGGAGGTTTGGATGTACTTGCGTGGATTCAGGGTGTGAGGATATTCATAGCCTGAAGAATATTGCCCAGAGCCGTCTTCTTGGGCACGGTGATAGCGATACATTGCCATGAGTCCAAAGCCGAACCAGTGATTGCATCCACGACCGTCTCGATAACACGAAAGGCATAGATTGACATTTCCAGAGTCGCACTTCGAGCAATTGTAATGTAGACTCTCAGCCAAGTCTGGACGCTGGCAGCGGAAACATGTTATCGATGGAAAGATTGAGAGTGTCGAGACTGCTTCAGGCGCGAACGCTGATGTTGAGGCAGCTGGTCTCACAGACTGTTGGCTAGTCGCTGGACTTGTTTGTGAAACAATGGAGTCGTTTGAAGCATGTTGTGGCTCTGAGCGGGGTGGCAGTGGGTCGCTCGTCGTGGGTGCCGTACGTCTTCTGCTTGGTTCAGAGGATTGCGAATCTCTGCTGCGAGGTCTGGAGGCTGCAGTGCTACCGTGACTGTCTGGTCGTAGCGAATTCGATGTCGCTCGAACGCGCTGCACGTTGTCTCTCACACTGGCAGGGTCTGTGGAGCTTCTGTTGTTGCCCGATAGGGCTCGCGGTCTGGGTTGTGAGGTGGAGCGACCATTGCTCTGAGAAGGTACTGACAGATCGGTCGCCGAACGTGCAGCTGGTGCAGGCTGACTCAATGTGGTCTCACGTACTTCTGACTGCCGAGTGCGTTGGCTTGTGGAGCTAGCAGATCTTCGCTGACCACGCTCAGCCCCGGCAGATGTTTGCTCGAATAGATGAGGTCGCGAGATAGGAGGTCTGCTTCGTGTCTGAGTCTGCTGCGGAGGAGAGGGCGGACGCCGACCTGAGCTTTCAGCAGTCCTCCTTGGCTCAGGCTGAGGGCTATCGTGCTGGTCCTCACCGCGATCACGATTTCTCGATCTGTCTCTATTTCGTTGCCGCCTCCTATAAGCTTCTGCTATTCTCTCCGTAAGCTCTTCTTCTTGAGCAGGCGTCAGATGATCAATGTCAATGCCATCCAAAAGACCTTCCGAGGATATGGACTGCAGAATCTCCTCCTGCACATCTGCCGAGCTGATCTCGGAATCGCTAAGCAGGCTTCGTAGTGAAGGTTGATGCTCAACCTGTCTCTCGCTTTCTTCTTGCCTCCGAGCTGCCTGGTGCGCGACCCAACGACTTGACTGCTGTTGGCGCCCTAGTTCTTCAGGCCGTGCATGACGTTGACTGCGCTCCTGCCTCCTTCTGGCTGCTCTTTCTGCTCTACGATGTGCCGTTTCAGGATCCACATTTGCCATGCTGAGGTCGCGCACTTCAGCAAGCAGCCGTTCATCTTCGCTGTCCGTGTCTTCCTGCCGCTGTTGGACTGGTGGCAGCACATTGTCCCCAGGTGAATATTGTTGTCGCGACTCCTCCTTTTCTTCATCCGATTTTCCCTTGCCCGGATTTGCTTTCAAGAAGCCCTCCAAAAGAGTCGTTGTCCTCCAGTCGGCCTTCGTACCTCTTACGTGCTCTCGGCATTGTGGGCAGGTATACGGAGAGGTGTTGTGCCTGTTTCTGCTGGTCGTCGCAGCAGTAGCTTGCCACGTAAACCATTCTTTCAAACATCCTCCACAAAATGTGTGTAGACAGTCCAGTAACGTCAGTGGTTGGTAGAGAATGTCCGTGCATATCTATGAAGGATGAATCGGTCAGGACACTCTACTGGATCATTCCAACGGCCGTCCAGCTCTTCTCGCAATCCACTTACGGAGCACTGCAGCTCTTTCTCGAGATCGAGCAACCCGCCACCACTGCCTCCACCGCCCTCATTGTCCGCCATCTAGATTCGAGTGTGGTCAGAAGCAAGCAGGTGTCGTCTCGCACCGCTCTGGTGAAGTGTCGCCGATCCGTGGCGCTTGGCGGGCGTTATGTGCTGTCAAGTCAGCTGCAACACCTCGTACACATGCCTACTAGACACTGAAAAGCAAGGAGAGCGCGCAAACAAGAAGCTTGAATCGAGGTAACGTCCGGAGAAGTTGGATTGTGTGCCGTGCCGTGCATTCTACAACGACTCCTGCAGTCCCAAGATAGTAGTAGGTAGCTTGGGAGTCAGACACGATGCCGCTTGTCGCTGGTCGTGCTCGCTACCAAGGCAAAAGATTGTTGAACGCTGACAGACATCCGCAGCTGGAGAACACCATCACCTATGCCAGATGCCAGACCTCAAGCTATCAATGCCATAGCTGAGTAGCATGTTCTTGGCAATGTATAGACAGAATGGGTGAAAACATCATTCTCAATCGATCCCTTTGTCATTTGAACCACCTCGAAGGGTGCTCGGCGCCCCGGAAACTCTGCTGGGCGTACCAGGATTTGCAGACTTGGACATCCCGGATCACTGACACTCGCGGCTCAAACCACTTCAATCTCTCGTCCTGTTTCCTCCAGCTACAACACTCCTGTATACAATTGTCATCTCCTCGAAACGTGGGTACCGTCGCCCATCTCTTTCGACGCCACATGCACAAGCAGGACCCCCGCCTCATCGTCGTCGACGCTCGCTTCGATGTCGTTTACACTGATTTGGCGCTAAATGTCCGGTCTACGACAGTCTGGTCGAGACGGCTGGCTCGGCAGGTCACTAGATAGGCTTTGCCCCTACTTGCACGATCTAAAACGACTCGCTCTCATTTGCTCCTGCTCGTTTGCGATCTTGCGTACACCTCTTTGTGGCTTGCACAGGCTTGTGTGAGCGGCATATACACAGCCCGACGCAGATCGAAGGCGAGGACGTAAGTCCGAATTAAGCTTATTGCCCGCGACCAGAATTGTTACAGCAGTAGCTGCGATGTATGATGGCGGGGACTCATCGGATGTTTAAATGAGATATGATGCCGCGCCTTCCAGAATGAAGCGTAAGTAGATCCCAGGACAAGCGCTCGTTCGTGCCAACTCTGAGTCTGCTTTGGCACCTCACCTCCCTGAACGACATCCTGCAACTATGGCATTTCACTCGTTAGTATCTACGCTCGCTCTTCTTGGGACATCAGCCTTAGCAGCTCCCGCACCTGGATCGCTGGACCTTCGACAACCTGCACGAATCGAAGAACGACAGCTTCTACCTATACTCGATAACGACTATGCGCCAAAGCCAACATCATGCCCAAGCACGCCCCTAGTGAGAGCAGCTAATGGCCTCAATTCGAAAGAGGCCTCATACTTCTCATCACGAAAACCGAAGGCTAGCACTGCACTCGCCGCCTGGCTTAAGAAACAGGGCTCCTTCAGCACTTCCTCTCAGCCAATTGTAGGATTTGCGTCCAGTGGAGGAGGTTACCGAGCTCTGTTGGAGACTGCTGGTGTCATTCAGGCCCTCGATGCGCGAGACAGTACGGCCAACGTAAGCGGGGTTTTCCAGTCACTCACGTATGAGTCTGGTCTATCTGGTGGCGGTTGGTTCTTGTCTTCCTTCTCCGGCAACAACTGGCCAACAGTATCGTCTCTCCGCGATAGCCTTTGGGAGCAAGCGTTCCAGAATAGCCTTTTACTCCCAGCTAATATCTTGGGATTCGATGAGTATCCAGAGGTTGTGAACGACCTGGCTAAGAAGGAAGCAGCTGGCTTCGATAACACTATCGTCGACCCATATGGCCGTCTCCTTTCATACCAACTTCTGCATGGCAACGATGGGGGTGATGAGATTCGCATGTCCGGTCTCACCACATTGAGTAACTTCACGTCTTTCAATGTTCCCTATCCGATCATCACAGCTCTAGGCGTAGACAACTCGTATCAGGGCCAATGCACGCCTACCATCAATGCAACCCAGTACGAGTTCCATCCCTACGAATACGGAAGCTGGGACAACGGAGTCAGCGCCTTTGCATTGACGCAGTACATGGGTTCTAACATCACCAACGGCCAAGCAACGCAATCAGGCAAATGCATCAAGGACTACGACAACATCGGCTACATCTTCGGAACATCCTCCGACGTATTTGCCGCCGTCTGCTCCCCCCTCCAACCCAGCAACTCCTCCTCCTCAGACCTCGCAAACGTCCTCGAAGGCATCCTCAGCGCCAACGGTCAAAAGCCCAGCTTCCAAGACTTATACGGAATCTACCCCAACCCCTTCTACAAATACCAACGCTCCTCCCGCGTCTCCTCGTACCCTCTCATCACAATGGCAGACGGCGGACTCGCCGGCCAAAACGTCCCCATATGGCCTTTCATCCAATCAGCCCGAACAGTCGACGTCCTAATCGCCAACGACAACTCCGCCGACACAACCGACAATTTCCCCAACGGCACGGAAATCCGTCAAACCTATGAAAACGCTCAAGCCTCAGGTCTTACGAAAATGCCGTATATTCCTCCAGTCGAAGAATTCGTCTCCAAAGGTTTGAACAAACGCGCAACTTTCTTCGGCTGCGATCAACCTAAAACAATGTTCATCATTTACCTTCCAAACGTGAATTATACGTATGCGAGCAATCAGCCTACGAGCAAAATTCAGTACTCGGTCAGTGAAACGAACTCTATGATCCAGAATGGTAATGCGATTGCTACGCAGAATGGAACGGCAGGTTGGGGTTTTTGCATGGCTTGTGGGATTAAGGCGAGGGATGGAACGAATAAGCTTCCGAAGGGGTGCGATGCGTGTTTTAAGAAATATTGTTATTATAAGAGCTAGGGACAGGAATCGATCAAATTGAGGGCGAGTTTGAAGTTGGGGGTTGTTTGTCTTGTTTTGGCTGTGGTTGGTGCTAAGAGGTCCGCTGATGATTGCTGAGCTCAACTTCTTTTTGGAAAGGGGGTTGATTGTAGCTCGCAAAAATGAGGAAATGAGAAATCTGATCGTGCATCATCATACAGCTAGAGTTTGTTCTTGGTGTCCAAAGTTTCTACTATTCTCTCTTGCCCTCTTCTTTACAAAATAGAACGCTAACAGGTCAAGGTGGTTATGTTGTGTCTGATCATCGTCTAATTGCCTCCCTACCAGTTCTGCCTGATAAGTCTGGTATGACATGATGTCTGTACTTCTCAGGCCTGCAGGGAGATGATGAAGCTTCTGTGAGACGGCCTACGAGCTCAGCCACTGATTGTCGCCTGGAGCTCGTAGATGTGGGAGGCAGGTATCGAGCGGGTGGTGTTTCTGGAATGTCCGACAATCGATGCGAGATGCTCTGCAACTTGATCCTACCAGAGTCTGTAGGGAAAGTCTCAGTCGTCGTCGTGACCAGCGCAGCTAGTTTCTCGGGACTTGGCGGAGAACCCTACTCTCCGACCTTGGCCTTGAGTTGCGCCACCTCGCTCGTCAATTGCTCGATCTGCTTGCCCTGACTTTGTAGCATGCCTCGAATCTCATTCAGAACATCGCGCAGACCACCGGCTGCTGCACTGGCCGATGGAGCTGGAGTGGCTGATGTTGGTGTGGATGGCTTTGACTCTTTTTCACGAATCTCGCTCGCTGAAGAAGATGATGCAGCGCTGAGCCCTTCTCCGGTGTAAGGAACATTCTTGGTCTCAGCTTTCGGTTCTGGCACTGGTGCTGGCGCCGATGTAGTCTTGGTCGGCTCTGGTGGTGGTTTAGTGACCTCTGCTTGTCTTGCAGCTGCGACAGAAGGCCGTTCGACAGGCTTCTGAATCTCCTCGAAAGAACTGTCGTCATCGTCCTTCTCTTCATCCTTGTCAGCGAACTTGTCAGCCATGCTGGACATAGACTCCTTGTTGCTCTTAACACTCGGGATCTCGCGAGCGGCTGCACTTGGAGCTGAGATTGGTTCGGCCTTGGGCTCGACCTTTGGTTCTGGCTTTGGCTCAGCCTTTGGAGCGGCGACCGGTGTAGCGCTTGGCTTTGGTTTTGCTTCTGCCGCCATCATCTTGGGCTCATTGCCGTCAAATAAATCGGCCATCGAGAATTTTGGAGGGAAGCCGCTCTTGCCCGAAAACCATTCTGCAGAGGATACTGCAGGCTCAGTGCCGACCGTTGGAGGATAGATATCTTCCTGGAATGTCTCCGCTCTTCTTGGGACAACGAAGCTGATAGGCTCGATATAAGCATCATCGACGGTCTTGAAGGCGCGCATAATCTCGTTCTCGTGAGTGTTGACTCCGCGCTTCGGCAAGAAAGCAACTCCTCGCTGTGGGTTGGTCGATCTGTGTTCGGACAGGTACTCGAACTTGTCGTTCTGGTACTCATAGTATCTGATGTTGCCATCACCCTTGCCAGCGAGGTAGAGAATTTGAGATCCATCATCCCAGAATGGCATTGCAATTCCAGAACCAGAGTCCAAAGCCGTGAAGTCCCCTCCGACCGGCTTGGAAGGGTCACGAATATCCCAGAGACCTAATTGCCGTTCGCTCATCTTTGAGAATCCAGTTGTCGCGACCCGGTCGTGCTCGCCCATCCATACTGCCCTGCTGTTCTTGGCACCACTGTGGCCCATGACCTCGTGGGCTGGCTTTTCTTGTCGCACATCCCAGAATCGTAGCTTCTTGTCTCTCGATGTGGTCACGAGCATGTTGCCGTCTGCGCTCCATGATAACGAAGTGAATATGTCACTGCCCTTAAGTGTGAGCTTCGCCTTGCCATCTTCCAGGTCCCAGATCTTGACAGTGTAGTCGCCTGAGGCTGATGCGAGGACGTTCTCGGCGGCCGGGTTGAAAAGCACGTGGCCTACCTTTCTATACTGCTGTCAGCTTCTCATCTTATTCCGGAGATCATGGCACCCTCGTCTCATACCGGGAATGTCCGCTCAGCTTGCCAACTGGCTTGACATGCTCAGGCTCCTCGGCATCTGTGCGCAAGGTAAAGTTGTCAGGCACCTGCCACAGGAAGACCTTGCCATCGTCAGAGGCCGATGCGATTATGGAATCGTCGAAAGGACTCCAGTCTGTGTCCAGCACGACTGCGGTATGGCCTCGGAACAATGGCAGCAGCTCAGGCTCTTTCCCGCGCTCTTCCAGAGGTATGACGGCAAATGCGCCTCCTCCGCCAGCTTCCCAGTTGACGGCAAGATACTTGGGGTTTGCCTTGATCAGGTTGGTGTCCCAGGCATTTTTCGAGATGCGCAGATTATCGTAGCATTGTTCTCGTTTCGTCGTCTGGCCGAACACGTGCCCTATACAGAATCATTGTGAGACGTTGCGACAGTATTTATAGAATGCTGCAAAGCTCACGGTATTTCGACGCTCTCACGAATCGTCCAGACATCTGTCACTTATCGATTGTTCTAGCCAACTTGCGGTGGTTATATGGAGGATTGATTTGGGTATGCAAGAAGAGTGAAAGCCAGTGCTGACAACGGGCCTGATCACAGCTGTCAAGTGTCAGAGCGTCGTCGTCGTGTCTTTGTCTCGTGAGCGTCGCCAGTCCGCCAGCAGTCCGTCGCAACAACCCCAGCATTGGACAACCACTTGACGCTAAAATTGTGGGTGCCACTGCCACTGCCACTGCCGCCCAGGACTCAGCCGGCTTCATTCTGCTGCAGGGTTCGAGACAACTCGTGGCGCAACGGAGAAAAGCATGCATCCTCTTTCCATGTTCCATCCTTCTTCTCATGCAGGAAGCGAAACGTCTCGGGCCTGGCGTCAGATACCCATCAGAATCCCGCCCATCAACCACTATTTTCAGTTTGATGCTGCGTTGCAGTGGGCGCGCGACGGTGAGGTCCTGGAGAGGAAAGCATTGTGCTCATCAGCGTGGGCTCGGTCCTTCTCGCGCCGAGCACGAGATGCGGCTCTACAATAATCTCATCAGGGAGCGGAGCCTTCAGTTCAGTTCAGAGGGGTATCCCTGGAGCATGACATCAGAACCATGGCATGCAGGGCGGCATTCGCGCGTGAATGCGGAAGCAAGACCAGCGCTGTGTTCTACTACTGTACATCCGAACCAAAAATGGCTGGAGCTGCTCTTCAAGTCTGACCTTGGCAATGCGAGCATGCTCCGATATGACGATGATGATCGGCCGCTGAGCCCGCCGCAGTTCAGCAACAACAATAATGCTACTTCATCATGGCACCCTTCGCACTCCACCTCCATGGTCACTTGCTGCCGTTGTCATGAAAGCGGGGAACAACACTGCTCTGCTACACATTCGGCCAAACAGATTACGGGTGCTACTCCGCACACGCGTGCTTGCTATCCCGCAGCATACCCACGCATCTACGACATTGATGCATTCATTTCGCCGGCTTAAAATCACCACAGTCGGCCATTGAGCCACGCAAGCCCCGATGCAGAGTTGTATACCATCTGCAAGGACACAAGCTACTGTGCAAGATCTTGTGCAACATCATAAGTCCGGCGAAAGCAGTTTGCAAGTTGCCGTCTCTGCTTAGACATGCCGGCGCTTATCGACAATGCACCTGCGGAGTAGCAGGACCCTGGCATCACCTTCGCATGGCACCTCATGATAGGCGAGCTATTCATCCAAGGTTCGACTGGCCGTCACGGCAGTGACGATATGCAGCTACAAGTATTCTCCAATGCTTCTGTTTTCTTGTTTGTGTCTTCGGAAAATCCTCATCACTTGGTGTCAAGATGCTGAGAAGCACTTTGTTAACTAGCCTGCTTGGCCAGGCGTTGGCACAAAATGCTTTGGAGACTCTAGTAATCAATCCTAAATACGATGTCGAAGCAGCTGCTGGCAGCGCAGAGTCATTACCGATCGACATCTCTGGCATGCTCAACAATCGAGCGTTTGCTATGTCACCCGGAGATGCAGACTTCGATGGCATTCATTCTGGCTATCCCGCACAGTTCATTCCGGCAAGCAACTTCACATACTCGGGCGTGGACTTCATATTCCCACAGTATAAGGAAAGCGGTAATGATAATATGCTTGCTCAAGGCCAGGTCATTACGCCGCCCAAGGGACGATATTTCAGCATCTACATGCTTGCAGCTGCAGAGACGGCCATAGCTACTGGATACGTAAATGTCACCTACACGGATAATACAACTCACTCGACACCAATTCTCATTGACCCATTCTGGGCCTGGCCGAATCCATATGGTGGCGATATAATTTTTCCCTACTAGTACGTTCCGAACATACTTGGGAAGATTAAGTCTAACACTGGGTAGTTTGACCAACAGCAGCATCGATCGAAACGTCTCGATGATCTTCCACTCGATCAACTGGTTGGATGCATCAAAAGAGCTTGCTAGTATTCAATTGCCAAACGTGACCAAAGGTGCGAATACTGGTCCCTTAGGTGCGGAGCAAGACACCAGGCTGCACATTTTTGCCGTTTCTCTCGTACCCGCCAAGCCATCTGGCATCAGCTTGGAGATTCAGCGAGCTCGGTCTACACAGACCTGGATCGAAGGCACTAACAAGACTCAAATTGTCCAAGTCAAAGTCAATAATGTGGGCACTGAATGGGTACTGGCAAAGCATGGCGTGAAGGTTACAGTCGACTCGCCTGGTCTCACCACAGTTGTGCCTGGTGTCATCAATCGCCTTCGACCTGGCGATCAAGCCACAGTCAATGTTGGTGTCGTGAATACAGAGGGTACTGCCGAAGGATCAAGCGGCGAAGCTACAGCCCTGGTCACCGGCACTGGGGTCAATGCAAGTGTTGTCTTCAACGCGACTTTCGGTATTGGTGGCTTCGAGCCCACTTACGACAGCATCTACAACCATGAGCCTGCTCCTTGGTTCATGAATGGCAAGTACGGAATCTTCATACACTGGGGAGTATATGCCGTGCCTGGCTGGGGTGATGTAGGGGACAAAGAACAGTATGCGGAGTGGTACTGGTACTGGTACAATCTCGGCCCAAACACGACCAGAGGCAATGGAGACTTCTACAGATACAACCTGGAGCACTATGGACCAAATCATGAATACGACGACTTCATCCAGAACTTCACTGCGGATGCATGGGATCCAAAAGAATGGGTTGATCTTTTCGCAGATGCTGGAGCACAATACTTCACACAAGTGTCCAAGCATCATGATGGGTATGCTCTCTTCGACATTCCCGCGAACGTAACCAAACGTACGAGCGTGGCTCAATTCCCGCATCGAAATCTCCTTCAAGAGCTGTTCGACGCTGCTGATCAGTACCAACCACATCTACACAAGACGACCTATTACTCGCCACCTGAATGGTTTCACCCGGACTACAAGCCACTTGGCTTTGGTATGTGGCCAGGAGGCAATGCCACAAATCCATATACTGTAAGAATATACGGCTGAGAGACCACACTGTTGACCTTCTCTGCTCGTGGCTGACTTTCTTGCTTGCCTAGAACGAAACGGTTCCATATACCGGCTACGTACCTGTCGATGATTATGTGGCAGATCTCGTCCTGCCCGAAATGCGTGTTCTCGCAGACATGGGCACAGAAATGATGTGGTGCGACATTGGAATAGGCTCCGGTCCTGAGGCAGACCAGCTTGCTGGTGCGAAGTTTGCGGCCACGTACTTCAACGACAACGCCGCAAAGGGCAAACAAGTCCTGATCAACAATCGATGTGGTTTACCAGGTGATTTCGACACGCCAGAGTATGCACGATACGAAAGCGTCCAGATCCGTAAATGGGAGAGCAGTCTTGGCATGGATCCGTTCAGTTATGGTTACAACCGCGCTACACCTGATGAAGAATATCTCAAGCCCAGAGATATTGTCGCGAGTCTGATCGATATCGTCAGCAAGAATGGTAATTTCTTGCTAGACGTTGGCCCAACGGCAAACGGAACGATTGTTCAGATCGAGCAGGACAATTTAAGAGCTGCTGGAAAATGGATCAAGAGTCATGGTGAAGCTATCTTCAACACGACCTATTGGTTCGTCACACCTGAGGAAGGCGATACTGTGCGGTATACGCAGAATGGCAATGCGTTCTACATTTCGACGCTGTATGCGCCGAATGATACCCTGATATTGGACAGTCCTGTGCCGTGGGTGGATGGAGATGAGGTGACGGTCGTTGGAGGAACGATGGCTGGTACTGTCGTGCCCAGTCAATTGTTGAGTAATGGAAGTTTGCAGCTTACTGTCAGCGAGGATATCAAGAACGCGGATATGTATGCATGGGTGTTCAAGATATCCTTTGGCGGAGTCGAAGATGGAACGACGGGAGGAAATGCCTCGATGACTGGAAGTGGCGGCAATGCTACGACGACTGGTATGTCGCCTGCACAGCAGACTACAAGTGGTGCCGCGAGATGGGCTCTAGGATGGATGAATTCTGGAGTACTTTTACTGCTTGGGGCGATATTCTGCATGCTGTGAGGTGAGACCTCGAAGACTCAAGACATGAAGTAGATCAAGTAATGGAGTACCTTAATGTCAAATGATTGTAGCATTGCATCTTTCATCTTGTTGGTCGCTCCTACTGCAGAAGAGAAAGAGAGAGGCTCGGAGATATGGTCGGCCCGGAAGAGCGTGGGGCAGCTCCAACGACTTCCAGAAGCCGCGAGCGAGCCTGAGAAAACATTCAATTTGGAGAAAGAGGTCAGGCGTATGAACAGCACAAGAGTTTGACACAGGACAGCGTGATCAAGCTAGCCTGTGATACCAGAAACCTACCACCATGCCTGTCGACTACAGCAAATGGGACGCCCTCGAGCTGAGCGACGACAGCGATATCGAAGTACACCCAAACGTCGACAAGAAGTCCTTCATTAGAGCCAAGCAGAACCAGATCCACCAACAGCGAATCGATCGAAAGCACCGCATAACAACGCTCAAGTACGAGCGCGTAATAAATGATGATCTTCTGGTACGAATCGACGCCTTGCTCAAGGCTCTCGACAATCACAAGGCCGACATCGAGGGAGCGAAAGACGCAGACAGCGTAGACGAGGTTGTCTTCGACTGTCTCACCGATGTTGCGGGCGATATAAGTTTGGGCGAGGACCAGCCTCCCGCACCGCCAGCTGGAGTGCATAAGAACATGGAGCAGCCGAGCTACAGCAAAATGATGGGCGCATTGGTCGATCAGGTCAAATCTGAGGTAGAGAAGACAGGCGCAGAGGGTCCACCACGATATACGGCATACATAAGAGAGGTTGAAAGTCACAACCAGAAAGTACAGAATCTACAGAAAGACTTGGATGCAGAACTCACCAAGCTGGAAAAGGAAGAGGGAAGCAAAATCACCAGCGAGACATATAAGACCGGATTTGACAGCTCGCACGTCTCAAAAGCTAAGGCAGTGGACACTAGTAGCGCCGCGGTGACGAAGACTGGCAAGTCAATTGAGGCACAGCTATTGAACGCTTCGAGCATGGAGCAAATAGGCGGCCCTCGTGACTCTGGCTCAGCAGCGGATGTGGAAGATCTCAGCCTGAATCCCGCCCCTGGAGAAGACGAGGATGACATGGAATGCTCTCCACTCGCAAGAAAGTTCGGCAAATTGGGCTACGGAAGCTACAAGCAAAGTCTAGACTTCATCAGCCAGAATCCACAAATCCTGTCCGAGAAGGAGACAGATGGTTTACTAGTAGAAGCCTTCAACGCCCAAACCAAAGCGACCAACGCTGAAACGAAGGCCGAAAAGAAGAAAGAAGAAGACTACGCGCGAGGTTGCGTACACCAAGCACTCCTACTCCAATACTGTCGCCAACTCGGCAAAGACGGCGTAGGCCTCTTCTTCCAACGAGTACAAACGGCAAACCACCAAGCTCAAAAGCTCTTCCTCGACGATGTCAACAACACCTATGCACGCATTCGCGACCGAACAGCAGAACTCGCCAAGCAAGCTGCAGAAGAAGGCACTGGTGACAAAGAACAAATTCAACTCCATGCCGTTGATCCCAATACCACGATCAACATCCTCACCCCACCTCCTCTCGATCAATGCCAAACAGACGACGAGAGAGCAAGTCGTAGGATTTTCGAAAGCTTCCCACCAGGTCTTCAACGGGCTTTGGAGAGTGGTAGTCTTGATAAAGTTAATGAGGTGCTGGGAAAGATGAGCGTTGAGGAAGCAGAGGAAGTCGTTGAGCAGTTGGGGAATGGTGGAATGTTGAGTCTGGAGCAGGGTGTTATTGATGCTACGACTGATGAGGGTAGGAAGCAAATCGAGGAGATTGAGAGGACGCATAAGATGCCTGGGCAGCAGGACGAGGGGCGTGTTGAGGAGTTGGGAGAGGTGGAGGAGATGGACTGAGTGATTAGGAATGGAAGGTGTAGCATAGCATACGTATGATACCAAGTTAGCGCTGAGTATTATGCCAGAAGAACCGCATTGAGCTCGCGTTGATGGTCATGGCATCTCTGATTTGAATTCTCTTTGTACAGTAGGTATCTCTTCCTTACTCCTCTCACATGCATGTTGTCTACAAGTCTCTGAATCCCTATCGCACACAATCATTCCACCTCTTCTTCTTCTTCAGTCCACATATTTCGTTTCCTTATTCCTCACCAGCATACAGATCCACCACAATATTAATCGCCGCAACCAAAATCTCCGCAGCGATCAAAACAATCACAATCCATTCGAGATACTCTCCATGTGTATGACTCAATTGATCTTTCAATACGGCGAGGAGATCAGCAATTACACCGACCCTGAAATAAATTCATATCAGCTTCGTGGTCGGGACGTGTCAGCGCGGGCAGAAACGTACCTTTCTTGTAGCAATGCAACTCTCTGATCCATTTCCAGATATGATCTTACAGCCTGGTACACAGGTTCAAGTTGTGGTTCAGCCCACATGAGTTCCGGAGCATCGAGGACGGAGCCCTGGAGATGGATATTGATGCGCAGAATAAAGAGTTCGCCAATTTGCATGTTGATTTCTTTGCGTGTCATTTGAATTTTTCCTGTTGTGGCGATTTGCGAAGGGATAGTTTGGGTTGTGGAAATTGTTGCATCGAGGAGGTCTTCGTATAAAGATGTCTGTGCAATTCATGGTTAGTTCATCTGCACTAGGCCAGAGGTATCTGGTTGATTTGCGTACCTTTGTAGACTGTGCCAATGCATGACTGATGGCCAGCTTGGTCATGTAGTTCTTCTTTTCTCGTAGCGAGATGAAGTCGTTGTATATCCGTGCTTGATACTCTCGTGTGTAGTAGAAGTTGAATTCTTCCGTTTGCACGTCGTCTTTGCTGAGCTTTTCTTGCTCGAATTTCGAGATTTCTTTCAAGAAACGCTGCTCCTCTTTCACAGACATGCCCCATATTACGACCACACCGTATTCGAACAAGAAGACTTCAGGGATATGTACTGTCGTGTCCAGGTCTGGTGTCACGGGCTGATCAGCGCCATGAGCATCAATCTGCATGTCGTCGGTGCTAATGGACACATCTCGTGTCAAGTCGTGACTGCTTGCGCTCGCCAAAGGCGCTCCGTTTGTCGAACTGCCGTTGTTCTCATTGCTCGTGTTCATGTCGATGAGGTCTTCTCTTCGTTCTCGCGCCTGCTCTTCCACCTCAATTGCCGAATCACTAAAGCGTCTTTGAGGCTGGCTGTGGATTTGACTGGAGTCTGCGTCACCCTCGTCATCTATCGCTCCATTGCTCCTTCTTCTCCTGCTCCCGTCTGATCTCGAACCTTCTTTGCGATAGGAATAGGGAGAGTATAAACATTCGTCAAACAGTTTCGGCGCAGCCCCCTTCGTCTTGATCCTTCCCTTCAGAAAGCGCATCAAGTCCTCGATCCTGTATGAGCCGGCTGTACAATATGCTGTGACGCGTGGGAGTCTCTGTCTATCCTCCTTGCCTAGTCTCGCAGCATCTCTCCTGGCGGTTGGGTCTTTGATGCGCGTGAATTGAGAGTAAACATCTCGGCCACTTTCTTCGTCTGGTCCATCATCGCCAATGTCTGGATTAGGCAGAAGCTTCAGTTTGGATGCTGTACGTGTTGTTCTCTGTGGACCGATTCTCGAAGCTGGATTTAGTTGTGGTAGTTGGAGCGCCGCGCCAGAGCTATTCCTCCTTCGCAGCTTGCTGTTCAAGGCCGACAATGTGCTTTGCGGAAATCCTTCGCGCCCCGATGAGTTGACAATCGCGCTTGAGCTCGCACCAGATGCGCCTGCTGGGTTTGAAGGAGATTTTCCCAAGCTTGGACGTTTCGGTGGTGACGCGGTCGATATGGTCGGATTGAATGTTACATTTCGCTGTGCTTTGGGTGTCGGTCGTGGAGCCGAGGGCTCACTAGTGGTAGCAAGGAGAGGTGACGACTCAGACACGGCAGCGCTCGAGGCAGAAGCCATTGTCTCGGAGTTCACTCGTCGTATCGATAGCAGACCAGAGATGATGTCGGCGAAGCTGTGCCGAGTTGTGTTTCGTTACGGAGGAGTCGGGGGTATCAGCGTCGGATGTGATGCTCAATGCCTTCGGAGATGCGCTACATGTGTATGTTCCATCTTACAGCAACTGCAAATTCGGCTATCTGCGCTGCAGAGGAGAAGAGATGTGCTGGCATGGCATGGCATGGCATGGCATGGGCGTGGTACAACGAGCTGTCAAAGCGAGCGAGCATGCACGTTCCCAATTAAGCTTTCTTGCTTTCCCCAGGGTGATGACGTGGGAAAGCCAGAGAACATGAAACTTGCAGTGAACTACTTCACGCACGAGCAAGGCTAAACACGTGAAAGAGCTGCACTAGTGTGGTTGTCGCTGATCATAGTTCTTGACATCCTTACTGAGCGTTCGTCTAGCTTCTATACAGCTGTCGTACTGCTCAATGACCGCCGGGCCAACGTCCTCCATCCAGCTTCTTCTACCCAAAGGAGCGTCCATCATGCCAAGGCTGTCATTTCAGCACCTTGCCATCACAGGCCCATGGCGAAATCCCTAATGTATCTAAATCGGCGTTTCAGGGCCACGGAACAGCTTGACTGCTTCACAATTGCACGTAGTTTGCCGGAAACTGACCTCGCCGCCCATTCAGCTCTCCGTCCCACCAATCATCCGTACTTTGTGTCTTCTTGATCACTTTGATCTTGTCGCCTTCTCTGAATGGCAAATCATCTGCTGTCTGACCTTCGAAGTCATACAACGCGGTCACATACGTCCCCTGGTTGGAGGCGATTCGTTTGACAGGTACTGGTGGCGGGGGCTTCTTCTTAGCAGCAGCCGCAATGCTCGCAGCAGATGCGACACTTGCGGCGCTCTGCTTCCGGTCGAGAGGCGGCATACCACCAAAGTAGTCTGCGCCAGCCTTGGTCGACCCCGGTCGAGGAGACAAGCCATTTGGCGGTGTGACATAGTGCGAGGGTGGCGTGGAGACTTGCGATTCAGAGTATGCAGGTGGAGGTTGGTTGGGAAACGATGGCATAGGGATGACGGTCTTGTGGTCGTAGGGTGCGGCATTGTTGTTGCCAGTATAAGAGGGCATACGAGGCTTCATGCCAAACGGCACTCCGGGACCTGGAGACACAGCTGGGGACGGGCGGGTGTATGATGCTGCTGGAGAAGCTGCTGGACGTGGTGGTTTTGGCGGTGGTGCTTCTTCTTCGGCTGGCATGATGGCAGGAAAGGAGATGCGAACATTCGCTGCTCCATTCATCGCCCCAGGTGCAGCTGGTGGCGCTGGACGTGAGCCTGGCTGGCCGTTTTTGCTTCGTGTAACCAGGTTCTTCGAGCTATCATAGGCGCTTCCAGCCTTGTTTCTGATACCCAAACCGGTGTATGAACTGCCTTGCTTGTCTGGAAGGTCCATTGGCATCTTCACCGCTTTGCCCTGCGCTATGACAGTGAGCCCACTCTCGACCTCCATTCTGAAACTCGTGAATTGCTGATCGAATGCTGCATTAATCTGGTCGTTACTAGGCGCCGGACTCGGAAGATGCTGTTGTCTGCAGTATGCATCCAAAGTAGTGTAGAGCTGGCCAACGAGTGTCGTTTGCACTTGGATCTGAATGGCGAGGATATGTGGTAGCAGAGCCTGGACAGCTTCAATGACTGGAGGAAACGTTTGCTTAACCTGGTCATCTGCAGTCTCATAATCAAGCTGAGCCTGCTGTAGATCGGTTTCACACTTCGCCAATGCTGACTCCTCCTTGCTGGTGCGATTCTGCTTCTTTCTGGCATGCTCAGCGCGGCTCATGTATCTCTCATAATCCAGCTTCATGTTCTCGCGATGCTTCAGAGTCTTGTGCAAAGGTTTCGTGGCAGCTTTAGCTTCGTGAACAGGTCGTAGCAGCTTGTTGTCGATCATAGATATTTCTTGCTGCAGGTCCGTCTTCGTCTCTGAGTACATCTTCTGCAGCGCGAGACATTTCTGCAACTGGCCTTGGGGCGTTGCTGCTGGCGCGTTTCTCTGCTCGGGGTATGAAGTGGGCTCAATCGGCTTATACAGTGTCGCGAAAGCCTCGCTGGCATCGTATTGCAGCTTCAGGATGTCATCCCATCCATTCCTCCAAGCCTTCAACTCTTTCTCAAGCCGGTCAAGCATATCGTCCGTCGACTTGAATTCTCCAAGTACAGCTCCCACATCTTGCTGGTCCGCCGACCGCTTCATCATCTTTCCTCCCATTCTCTGTACCGCCTTCATCTTAGCGAATTTGCTGCTACAACTGATGAGTTGTCGTTGTTGATGGTTGAAAAACTTGCAATGCTTCGCTCCGCTATGCAAATGAGACCGACTGGAAACAGCAAGCAGCAAACAAATTAGCGCAGGTGAGGCTGGCGGCCAGACTCCATGCAGTGTCGAAGCTGGCCTGGCGTGTTTGAGAAAGTGGAGTGACACGAATGTGGGATTGTGGATGCAGCAGTGAACGCGCAGGCGTACGTCACCTCGTTATGGCAGACTGGGCATCTCGCTAGAGGTCTTGTCTTGCCATCCGCACAGCTTACCTGTCTGTTAGTTGGGGCGACTAGCTTTGCAAGCTGTCGGCATTTCAATGCCTGCAGTGCGCTGAACGTGCAGGGAAACAGGCTGAAATACTTCCTGGGTGTTGGCGGGGTCCAAGCTCAAACTCAGTATTCAGGTACAAAGTACGGAACGGGTATCGTATTATCACATACACATCATTCATCACAGCTTGCTCTCTGCCATATCACCCTCCAAACCACCCGACATCAGCGCTGCGTTGTCTCTCCCGAACATCACCCATTCCTTCCCTCCACTCGTGCTCCACCAAGCATGACAGACACGACTTCTCTCAGGATCTAGCTCTCCACTACTCACCAGAATATGCCAGAAGTGCTCTTTGCAATGCTCCCGCATATTGTGGTCTTGGACATCGTGAATCATGTCTGCAGTTATGGGCAGCCACTCGTCCAACACATCCAGAGGTACTTGTGTCAGTCCGTCAATAACGGTGAGGGTGAGAACTGCCTGCTCGGAAAGAGGCACCGGTGACTCGATCGCGCCTTCGGTGGATCCTGGTAGTATGGGTATTGGAGTCGTCTCAGCGTGCGCTGCTCGTTCGTGAAGCAGATCTAGCAAGACAGCTGGCATCATCGGCTGGGTGACAGCTAGTGATGACGGTGGAGAAGTCAGCTTGAGCAGAGTCTTGAAGGCCAGGCGGAATTGGCGTGTCGAAAGATTTCGCGGGAAGACTCTGAACAATGAATCCACGTAAAAGGGAAGATTGGCCACTGTAGCCTCTTCATTTTGGGGCGCTGAGAATATTGCCAGCGTGACACTGTGCGCTGCTTCGAAGATCGATAGCAGAGATCCTTTGCCGCCTACAGCAAGGTAAGCCGTCACAGTAGGTACCAGTAGATTGACTGTCACGTTTGGCGGCACAGTCAGCGTGAAATGTTCCGCTGTGTTCAGGAAGAATAAATCCAGAGTGCGATCCAGAGGATGCGAAGCGACTGTGCCAACAGAAGTCGGCTGCATAGAATGCAGCACACGTTCCACTTCCAAAGGATATGAACCTAGAACATCCATGGCCGTGTAGTACACGAAGTTATACTGTGAGAATGTCGCGGAACCCTGTCTTGTCGTGATGAAGTACAGGTTGCGCAAGATTTGCAGAGATTGTTCAGCCATCTTTGGTGCATTTTTGTCACCGGCGAGAACGGGGTCTCCAAGCAGTCTTACAAGCGCACTCCTCAAAATGATGACACTAGCAAAGAGCGTAGACTGAAGGACTTTCCAAAGGACAGGCGCAGTTATGTTGATGGTCTCATCAGCAAGATACGCCTCTTGCTCCGTGGAGTCGATAGCGGAGAGTCTGTTCTGGCGCCATTGCGTCAACAGCGTTTTGGAAAAGTCTTCCAGGTCCTCGAGTGCGGACAGTACAAGCCAGCTTTGGCTAAGATTCTCCGCAGTGTGGCCTATCAATCGCGAAAGAGGGCCTAGTGAGCCTACTAAGGGACTTTGGTTCATCTGCTGTATGTGCTGGAAAGATGTCGTTCGCTGCATCCATCTCAATTTGCCGTCGCCCGCGGTCACGATATCGCGATCTAATGCTCCAAGAAAGTAGCCCGACTGGAGGCCTTCAGTCGAGTGGAACGTTGCTCGCATCAAACAAGGCAGCAACAGATCAAAGTTCAGCACAGCTCGCTCGTGATCCGAGAGTATCGGGAAACAGTGGTTCAGCACAAGGGTAATTGCGCCATTGCCCAGCTGATCGTCTTCCAGAGTTTCTTCGAGAGCAAGATTGGCAGCGGTGACGAGGGCACTTTCGAGTTTCTGCCTCATACTCAGAGACAAATTCTCGTCTTCCACTGTTTCGAATCCAAGCAGCAAGCCTGCCATGCTTAGCAGGTGCCGCCATCGTGGCGAATGGTCATCAGCACCTTTGATGGTAGCCTCAATCCAGTCATCTTTCTCAAGAGTCCGCTCATATTGAAGCTTCGAGAACTCCTCGTCTGGTAGCCGATCCCTCACAGCATTTTCATGTTTGACTAGTGCCTGTGCTGCAGCATGAAAGACGCTGATCGTTCGCATACATGTTCGCAGTCCTTCCGGGTATGCCCATATCGCTGGAGCTGATAAAAGCTGGCTTGTGAGAAGCGTGACATTTAGAGGATTGTTAAGGGTCGTCAAGAGAGACGAAGCAGTCCCAAATATTCTAGATTTTGTTAGCCATCCGGCAAATGTATTGTGATTGAGAGCACAACCTAGGAGTGTCTTGCTCGTCTGTGTAGGTCTGAAGATGCCTGAGGAGAGTCCCGAGAAGGCGATCTCCAGGCATCTTGCACGCTTATGTCCTTGTCTGGAACTCCTTCGACTCTCGTTACCGCATTATGATACAAAGTGATGTTGATTGTCAGATTCGCGTCGCGTTCCGAGTATCGTCGCTTCCTCAGTTGCACCTCGGCACAAGCGGCATGGCCCGCATGGTCCGTGTAGCCCCTGCCAAATATGCCATCTGCTTCAACAACACCATCAACACAGCAGAAGTGAAGATAACAGGAATTGAGCGGCCATCTCGTCCAACCATGATCTCAGGGCTCTAATATTATCGCAGTCTTTCGAAAGAAGTATTTGCGGGTCTTGACAAAATCCGAATGACTTTTGAATCATCCATGCAAAGGCTAACTAAGCCTCAACCTCAAGTCATCAAAACATGAGGTAAACTGCTCCTGAAAGGCACTCAACATGCGGTTCAACATCTAACATGGGACTTGAAAGTCGTTTCTTGAAGTTTCAGGTCAATCCGAAACCGCTTTCGTACCAGACGCCTACTTTCCCTTCGCTGTACTGGCCATTTCCTGTGAATGGACCTCAGGTCGTCTATCTCTACGATGCCGAACCCATGTGGCGATTCACTCTGTACTGGACTCTGGTCTGTGTTGGAGGAGTGCACTTGATCGCTGCGGCTTATGGCTGCGCGATACAGTGGCGGAACTGGAAGCTCATCTGGATTGTCCCGTTAATATACGCGATCATTGGCACGACCGAAGGACTCATAGCTGGAAATGTTGTGGGAGCACTGTAAGTCCCTGTTGCTGTACATTTGACGCAATCACATATGGAAGCTGACATGAAACCAGTATAGGAGCTGTCTATACGGCCGGCTTCTTTCGGATGTCTACCTGGATACCTCTGTCCTGGGGAATAATTAACGCTTTGGTCCTCATCTTGTCCTCGTTCGCCATTCAAGGAGGCCTTTGAGGCGATGATCACCTCTCGGGACTGTGGCTGTCAAGAGCACAATCCCATGGTTCATTTTCCCCAGAAGCCACATGTCATTGAAGCGTACAAGAAGAGAGCTGGAGGAGGAAAGCATCCGCATGGAATCGACCATCCGGGCTACCGGTACCAGCCAAAGAGCATGCAGCGGCATTGCCACTCGAAGGTGGAGCGAATCTGGACTGCCGCCGAACATTTCGTCCGAGTCCAGCACTGCAAGGCAGACTGACAAGCTCGGAAGCCGGGACTCCCGACTGATTGGCTTCACTTGCTGACTTGTGGCTACGGACATACCTTCAGACAGCATGAGTATACCGAAATTTAGTACAGCGAGAAGTATGACCAATTGGAGAGAAGCTCGAGGTTTGAGGGGATGGATCAATACTGCTGGCTTTTTGAACTCTACGCTGAGACGACACTTTTACAGCGTCACACCAGGATGCTCGAGCTGTCGACGAGCCGTGCCAATGCCATCATTTCCACCCTCTTGGTTCTCGCCCAACCACGGCTTCTTCGCCTCACCCAGCACACCTTCAGTTCCATAGTACACGAAGTGGCCAACCATGATGAGGACGAAAGCGATTGGATACATCCAGTGGACGTGATATCCAAAGACTTTGATACCCACAATGACGCCCCAGAAGTTGCCAGTGAGCAGACCGATGTTGAAGAATGCAGCAGAGGCCATGCGCAGTACCAGAGGCACCGCGCTGTAAAACCAGGTCAAGAGCAAGGTATAGCCTGTAAGATATCCTCCAACCTTGGCATTCCATACTGCAGATTGGAAAGCTGCTCGGTCGAATATGGCCGCTTGGACACCGTTGATAAACATGCCCCACCAAGCGAGCTGACCGATGACCTCGTACAAAGGTCGCTTGCTCACGAGGAACTCCTCGAAGACATTAGACAAACCATAAAATGTCGCACCGAGTAATGCAAAAAGATCGCCCTTGACAGCATCAAGCGCTGGCCCACCATTGGATCCTGTGATGTGATCCGAGGCGACAAGCATTCCCAATCCACCGCAGCAGATCAAGATGCCAATGTATTGCAGGACGTGATAGCGGACCTTCAAGAATATCAACGAAACCGCGACCACTACTGCAATGGCCCAAAAGTTGATCAGCTGCGCAGAGAGAATCGTTGTGTAACGATAAGCCAAGACGGTGAAGTAATTTCCTTCGACGTCGCAAAACGCCAAAATGAAAAACTTCCATCCATCTTTGTACATCAGCTTCAGCCAGCCTTTGAATCCATACTTGTAGATGGTCAAGCTAGTATAAATGATGTTCAGCAGAACATAGTTGAACAGTGTCTGGAAAGCGGGAATGGAAGTCCCTTCCATAGATAATAGAGTCGACAAAGTATTCGTGCCAGTAATCGTGACGGCCAGCGCCTGTGAGAGAACCAGAATAAACCAAAATTGTTTCCGTTTCAGGTAGCTAAAGCGTCCGCCCTTCTCGCGCTCGAGCTGCGCGACAGTGGTTTGGAGCTCAGGTTGATCCCCGCCATCGCTGCTGAGCATCTCGACTGGTCCATGACCTTGCCCTTTCGAAGACGTTGCACTGCTCGCAGCAGGTGTAGTCGAAGTTCCCTTAGGCTGAACAGTAATGCGCTCAGGCGTAGCAGCTTCAATCTCTCGATCGTTGTGCTGCGCCGAGGCATAGTGTTCAATAATTTCATCCTTCGCCATCCCGGTAGCTGGAACTCAATCTGGAGATTTGTGCTTCGGAACTATCCTGTGATGAAAGGCCGCTTGATAAGAATAAAGTTGGAGCCTTCCGAATTGTAACGCGAGCGCAAAGACTCCAAGAGGTCGCTCACGATAAGGTGGTAGTAGTGAGAGAAGAGGAAAGGCTGGTGGTTGCAGAGATGGGCTTTTTCTTCAACAGAGTTCTGTTGGCGAGAAGCGAAAGACCTTGCCCCACGTGGCGGCAGCTATACCCTGATACGATTAGATCGGCTGATAACTTTTCGGCCAGAAGAAGCGGGAGGACTTCTAGACCCGACTAATCCTTGCAAATTCGGTCAGTGTTCCGAACCATCTCTGCCGCGAGCTGTGATCAAGGCTGCAGTAGAATATCACAGACCTCGACGGTGAAGGCTGTCACCTGCATCATCACCAAGGCTGAAGGCGCAGGTACTTTGATCGACCGGCCTTCTCCGAGCAGCCACAAGCGTTGGAAGCTATCAAGAGCTCTAAGGAGGAACCGTCTCTGCGTGGGAGGCATGCGTTCGCTCAAGGGCACCACGTTTTGCCCTTGTCTGGAGGGGGTAGGTAGGTAGGTGTGTTCTCTTCGAAGTTGTAGCACAAAGCTGCTGTCAAGTGAGCAAATTAAGCACCTCAGCGGAACAGCGAAGGAGTGTCATGGCTAGTTGTGCAACCCAGATCCCGTAGACTGATGAATTGTTAGAAATATGGGTATATAATGCCAACCATCAAAACCTCCAAGATCGTCAGGCACGAAATACAGCCTGCCTACTGGCAGCGCTACGAACGCTATCAAATGAAAGTATTTAGACACACAAATGAGATGCAGTGAGGTCTCACGCAGCCTTGGTCTTCCGCCCGAAGCCTAGGCTCATCCTACTCTTTTTCTTGTCACCCTTCTTTTCCTCGGCTGGAGCAGCTGGAGCTTCAAGTTGGATGTCCATTGATGGTTTGGGTGTGATGTCGTTGGCGTCAACGGTGACTTTGCCGCCGTGCGTGAAATATGTTCGGGGCTTGGAAGTTGACGCAGTGCCCGTCGTGCGCAACGAAGCTGATCGCGAGTGCCCCGCCATCATCATGGGCGGATACCCATCATCAGAGGAGGACGGGTCTGTGCCGGTCTCACTACCGCTTGTGCTCATATCTGAATACCAACAAGAGTCAGCCAAAGAGTTCATAGTCTTTTTTCTTATCGCGCAGTGCTTACCGAAGCCATAGCTGTCGTTCTTCTTCAATGCAGAGAACGCAGGGTGCTTGACAGACTGACCAGCATATTGCGTTGTCACGCGTCTGACATTCGCCATCGCACCTGGACGCGTTGCTGAAGGCGGCGAGTTTGACCGCTTTCGAGCGCCAGGGACTGTACTGTCGATATCGCCTTTGTAAGAAAAGGCACCAGCTGGAATGACGGGGGAAATGTCATCATCAGGCACATTGTGCTCGGGCACAGAGCTCATCGTCGGTCGGGCGAATGGCTTGGAAAGCTCCGAAAGGCTGCGCTCGCTTGCAGATCTTGGAACGATGCTTCTTCTTGTAGGCTCCGGCGGAGTCTGCATTTCTGTAGCGAAATCTCGTGCATGAAAGCGAGGCGAATGGCGCGGTGCTGCCGCAGTTCGAGCAAGTGGATTGTACGGTGTGACTTCAATGGCCTTAGGATTAGAAGTACGAGCGAACGGAGTTACCTCAATAGTGGCGGGATCTCCTGAACGTGCAAAGTGTGGTTGTTCGGCCGCCAAAGCCTCCTGAGAGCGACTGCTGGATCTTGCTTCTGCGTACGTGGGCTCATGAACAAGAGCCACCGGGTTCAATGTCACAACCTTGGGACTATGGTCGGCTGGGGGCATCATCTCATTTGCACTGGTCGATTCGATATTACTCTGTGGCGCAGTGTCCTGCACCGCTGCAGAACTTATCGCAGTCGTGATGTCCTGAATTGGCTCGACCGCTGGAGGGGCCACGACGGCTTGATGAGCTTGCGATTGAGGTTCGACCCGAGGCAGAGATGGTTGGATCTGTTCGGTACTCTGCACTTCCGGGATCTCCTCGCGCAGGTGCGTCTCAGCCTCTGCTCGTTGTGATGTAGGCTCAGATGGCGCCACGATCGGAAGTGTCGGAGCTGCAGATTGCATTTCGACGTGCGGTGCTTGTGGCCGCACATATTGTACTGCAGCAGCAGTGGAGACCTCTTCAAGGGCTTGAGTTTGAGGGACCGGGCGCGACAATGCTGGAGCAGGGATTCTAGCAACGGTGCGGACAGTACCAACAACCCGGCCGTATTCGTCCAGGACTTCGCCGGCGCCATTCACTTTCTGGCGCACGCAATCTAGAAGATCACCTTCAACAAGCTCTCCAATGGGATCGCCCTCCTCATCGAGGATTTTGCCCTTTTTATTGACCTTCAGGCCCTCCAAAATCGTCAAGGGAGGTTGGTGCTCAACCATCGAAAGTGCGCGAGCCGGTGCTCGCTCTGGGACGGAGGGAGCATTTTCGAGCTCAGGTAGTGGCGCAGTGGAGCTAGAAGAATTGCGAATAGCCTCTAGTTGATCAAGTGGTGGCATCGGATCGGGGTCGTCCTCGAAGCGTGTCCTCTTGCTCACAGATGTCGTCGATCGTGTAGACTTGATTGACCTCGAGTCAGAAGCGAGGTCCAGTGGTGAGACACTACCGTTGTGCTTGAGGACCCCTTCGACAGACTTATTTGGCTCCATTTGCTCCGTCATTGGCATGTCGCCCAACTTTAGCTCGGGTAGAAGAAATCCCGAACTGCTTCGCGACAGGTAGCTCTTGCTGTAATCTTGAAGACCATGCTCGCTGGGGGCACGAGAATGTATTGCTGATTGGGGTCCAGCAGATTCATAACCAGAGTCTGAGGAGTAATTCGAGTATCCAAAACCTGTGCTCGTTATGGGTCGTTTGTCCTGACCGACGTTGGTGTCAATTGAAGGTGGTGCCCCAGAATGCCTGAAGTAGTCACTGCTGCTTCGGCTCACTCGACTTCTCCCTGCCAGAGTGCTCTGCATGGAAGGGGTCGGCATTGGCAGACCGTCCCTGTTGGCAAAGAATGCTTTTTCGCTCTGGCTTCGTTGCATGTGATTGAGCCTCTGTTGTCCAGCGCCTGGATATGTGGGCGATGGAACCCCGTGTGCCATGCTCTGGGCTATATCCTGGGCGTAGGATGCGTTGCCCAATGTGCCATCAAATGTCGAATTTGCAGCCCGCCTGCGGTTGGCAGATGCAATCTGCTGGCTATTGTCCATGCTTCCGACTTGACCTGTGGAATCGGCACGCGCGTGCCTTGGCACGAACTTCTTGACTGGCGTAGCCTTTTCCGCATTGGCTGGAGCTTCAGGCTTTTTCTCTTCATCTTTCTTCGTTTTGGCCTTCCTTGAGAAGATAGCCATGGTTGTGTAGCCACTCGGAGAGCTGCTTTGCCAAGCAAGTTGATGATGAACTGTGGTAATTGGTACTCAAGAGGACTTCCTATGAGTATGAAAGTAATCAGTACTTTTTGGTCCAAGTAGAATGAGTAAGGGAGAATCTGCTGAGAGCTGCGTGAGAAGGGCTCTTCAGGGAGGGCAAGCTACTTGATCCCTTCCACGCGATGAGACTGTGAAGATACTGTCATTTAGCTTTGAGATCGGTCCCATGCCACGACCTGTTCCTGGGGGCTCGAGCACAATTAACGTTATTCCGATCTTCTGCAAGGACGTAAAGGTCCGAAGTCAAAATCGCCTAAAGTAGAAGCCGTATAGCCTACATGACGCAGAGTCAGCGGTAGTCTGTTACTGGCACGCAATCGAGGCCTCAAGCCGCAGGAGGCGGAACCCAAACATAGCGCATTCTCGGTCTCAGCAAGCGGATTCTTTGACCAGGAAGACGCTCCAGTATGGGTATTTTGTACGCAGCCGCCCGCAGCTCGGGGATATCAAGTGTGAACAGCTTCCGCATTGAATATTCTCCTGTCGGCCATGTCATGTTCCAGCGGAGAGCCCACCGAGTGGTATCAGAGACTCCTCCCGCTCCAAGCTGCACGGCGTTAGTTCATTGTGGTGATGAGGTTAATGAGTTTGTTCCAAGCACAAAGTTAGGTCGTGACGCGGCGGCTCAACGCCCTTGCGAGGGAAGGTGCCGAGCGCCTCGTCCCGATTAGTGTTTTCATCTTCCGTATTTGGAACCTGTGGAACTGCGATGTTTCCATTAGGGTTTGGTTCGAATTTGGATGGATTGAGACACTTTCCAGATCTTCTTCACTTTGAGGCGTGCTTTAGAAGGTTCTCATGTTGCCGCACCCCTCGAGCTGCCCGACTGAATGGCTAGGTTTAGGATATCGTGTCGGCATGGCATTTCTTCTCGGGTCTCAGCATGGTACCAGATGGCATTCGAAGCCGTAATGATTCGGGTATACAGTAAAGCTACCACGCTTCACAATGACGCTATAAACACCCGGTGCGGTGCACGCATAATACTGCTCGTAAGTCAAGGGTGCCGCGTGCCGGACAATGCAGAACTATACGGCGTTGTGCCGTGCACACCAGGCCTCACACCTTTGCTGCGACCTGGCCTTGGACAGCAGCGCGAAACCTTGCTTTGGGAGGGGATTCAGCTATCTGTGATAAGTACGAGCCCAGAAGCTTACGATCCACAGCGGCAAGTGTCATTATCTCCATGGAAGCCGTCGTCTTGGCTTTGAGAAACATGCCTTGAGTTCACGACCGCTGTAGGTGCATGGCAACCTCAACGCGATTGTGCCTGCGCTAATGGTCTGCCGCGGCGACATGATCTGGCGATTGTGCCTTGGCAGCGGTGCTCCAGCCAGGCGGCAAGAGAGTTGTTTTCCAAGCAGCAGACATATGGTACCGCTACTCGGTGTTTTCGAACTCTGTTTGCTTCCATGGGTCAGTTTTACACGTGGCTTGGCGATCACCGGGATGGCCAAGATTCTGGGACTCTTTCGAAGCACCCATCCTCGGATGCAAACTTTAGCATCCGCATTCCATAGATATGGTAAGATCCCTGCAAATGTACGCAAAACCCATGGCACCGAAATATAAGACCAAGCGACAGCTGCTGAGAGTGTTTCAGCGGTAACCCTGATAAGCCTCGCTGGCGAGTCTTTTCTCGGACAGCCCAGATCATGTATGAGTGCGAGGCTACGGCCAATGGCAGCAATCTGCCCTGATAAGCACATGAGAGGCTCATGTAGAAGAGGGCAGTCGCGAATTGACTTCGAACAAAGGACAAGCATAGTGATTGCGTGTTTCGTCGACTTTCATGTTTTCGACCGCCACTGCAGTTACTGAAGTGCAAACTAATTGATTCACATGTCGGAATGTCCCACGCGAGATGCTGTTCCAAGCGAAGTGTTTTGAGCGAGGACAACGAAAATTTCGAGACCAGCCGGCGCAAGATAAGTTCTCAATCGAACATCCGCACTGAGTGTTCGCTCTGTCAAGACTCATCCTGGCGTTCATCAAGTGTTAGCAATAGGCGTACCTGTGCAGCAATCAAAAGCACTTGTTCGAAGTGTTGAAAGGACTGCCTCATTGTGATGAACCATGTTTGTCTGAAGCGTACAGCGTCCCCAGGACCACAATTCTGTTCTGCAACAGCTTTGTATTGTTTTTGAGGAAGTTTCGGGCTCCAGCAGCGCATCAATCGACTTTTCCGTGTCAAATCCGCACACTTCTTGCATGTCGCATCCTTCGAAGCGGACATTGACATGATCGACCACTATGTTCGGCTCACGGCATCGTCTCTGCTCGCACGTCTCGAAGTACACCTGTATCGCGATGCGGGGCAGTGATTGGAACCTTGCCACTGAGCCGGTGTCGGGAGCCACAATAAGACTTACTGCGATTATTCTCACTCGTTCATCTCGACATACTGTCCGTGACTGCTATTTCATAGAAGAGCATAGTGAATAAGCAATCATGGCACCGATCGCTACCACTCTTGTATCGGAAACCAAGAGCAATGCGAATGTAGGTGCTCTTGGGAGAACAAAAGATGGCAGGCCACTCAAGATCCGGAGCTATCCCAAGTTCGACTCGCTGGAAGAAGAGAGATTGTACAGGAAGCAGCATCTCGCGGCCGCTTATCGTATCTTTGCGGAGAGAGGTTTCGATGAAGGTGTTGCTGGACACATCTCGGTTCGGGATCCGATTCTTACGGACCACTTCTGTGAGTATGGGAAATGAGGTATTGTGATGGAGCTGACCAGGTAAAGGGCTGAATCCACTCTCGATGCACTTTTCGCAAATATCCGTTTCCGACTTGATACTGGTCAATGAGGATGGCGAAGTCGTGATTGGTGACCAGCCTATAAACGCTGCCGCGTTCGCCATTCACAGTGAGATACACAAAGCCAGACCGAACGTTCATGCTGCTTGCCATGCGCATAGTGTTTACGGCAAAGCGTTTTCAGTATTCGGCCGGGAGCTCGATATGATCACCCAAGACAGTCTTCGACCATACAAGAACCATGCTGTGTATCCTCAGTTTGGAGGTGTGGTACTTGATCGGGAAGAAGGTCGGAGGATTGCATCGCATCTGGGAGACGGCAAAGCCATCATCTTGCAGAATCACGGTCTGTTAACAGTGAGTTGCTCGTGAAAAGTTTCAGTGTCATCCCGCTCATACAGGCAGGTGGGCGAAACCGTTGATGCTGCAGCATTCTGGTTCATTAGTCTGGACAAGACTTGCCATGCGCAGCTACTCTGTGATGCTGTCGAACGAGGCAGTGGCCATCAGAAGACGTATATTCCGGATGAAGAGGCCAGATATAGCTATTCGCAAGTCGGCACTCCAGAGAAGGGATGGCTGGCGTTTCAGCCGTATTATGATGACATCCTGGCTAAAACAAATGGTAGCTTCTTGAAGTAGTGCAGTCTTGAGTCGTATATCAGGTTGTATGTCAAGCTGCTCTTGTGTCATCTGTCGTCCGCGAGGATGTGTTGTCTCTGTACATGCTCGCTAGCCGTCACAAGCCTCACGAGCCTTTCAGAACCACATTGTTTCGTAAAATTCTCCTGTTGGTAGTCCGAAGACGCGTGCAATTGCCTGACAAAGTGTTCATGCAAGTGTGTGAGAAGAACTTGGAAAGTGAAGGTCAAACGCGACTTGGGATGAGAAAGCACGCTATTCTCGTTTGGGAATTTAGCCGAAGTCTTTCCGGCAACCTCACTTTGGCTGCACTGCGCGCGCGGAGCTGGATTCTTCATCACTGCCCACGATATTCATTCTTTTCCATCTAAACCATTACTCTTGCGATACCGGATCGTCCCGCCGACTTGTACGAAAGCCTGCGGCCGCGCACCACCGCAAGCCGACAAGCAGACGTCTTCAATTGCCGCAGGGGCTCTCAGACTTACGCGACCTTCTGTACAGCGGCCGATCGAGAAGGCACTTGAGATAGTTGTACTGCCAGCTTAGCCGCCATGGATCACGGTGATCATGGCGGCTTTGAGCAACCACGGCCTCGAGGGCGACCCAGCCGACGTGAGTATCTAAGCTTGCGGAGCAGTCTTTGTCATTTTTAGCATCTATCGATAGCTGCGGAATGCAATGTCCAACTTCACAAAGAAACGTGGTCCCGCATTGCATGACCACGATTGCTTCTCATCTTGTACCAATCATGCACCAATATGCCGAAATTCAGGCCACAACCCAACTATACCACGCGTTGGGAGCAATATACTGACGTAGATTTTCAAACAGGCAATGCCACGGACATCGGCAATACCTATGTGCATTGGATGCTTGATAGAAGAGCAAAGACAAGCTCAGTCAGAGGCTTCGAAGCTGAACGGCCGACATTAAGCTGGACGACTTCTATGCTTCCTCCTGCAGCACGAAGAGGGAAAGCAGTCGATACAATACCCGCCAAGCATCTCCATTCCTCATTCAACAAACATCGGGCGCCCGTAAATGTCGTGACATGGACTCCGGACGGACGCCGACTGGTGACAGGAAACACGAGTGGCGAGTTGACGCTATGGAATGGCACAGGCTTCAACTTTGAAACTATTTTTCAGGCACATGCAGATCCCATTCGAGCAGCTGTCTATTCCCATAGCGATGAGTGGCTCATTTCGGCTGATCAGCTTGGAGGTGTCAAGTATTATCAGAGCAACTTCAACCCAGTCACAGAATTTGATGCACATGGCGATGCTGTCAGAGACCTCGCCTTTTCGCCGAACGACTCCAAGTTCGTAACAGCTTCAGACGATGCTAGCTTAAAGATCTGGGATTTTGCAAGCAGTCAGGAAGAATCGACGCTTCAAGGTCACCAGTGGGACGCAAAGTGTGTAGACTGGCATCCGAGCAAAGGGCTGTTGGTTTCTGGGTCCAAAGATCACCAAATCAAGCTATGGGACCCGCGGTCAGGGCGATGTCTTACCACGTTGCACGGCCATAAGAACACAGTGAACATGACGAAGTTTGAACCAAGTAGAGGAGCTCTTCTTGCCTCATGTGCTCGAGACCAAACAGTACGAATCTTCGATCTTCACATGATGCGCGACGTCTTTCTCCTTAAGGGACATGAAAGAGAGGTTAACTCCCTCGTCTGGCATCCGTTCCACTCCAACCTTCTGACGACTGGCGCTGCTGATGGTGCGATGTGTCATTTCCTCTTGGATGAACAACACCCGCCTCCTGGCACACCGCTTTCAGTCTCTCCATACGATACTCCCAACCCAGCAGATGCCCCAGCACAAACGATTTATCCAGCGCATAAAATCGCCTTCGCCCACGAATTCAACATTTGGAGCATGGCTTGGCATCCAATGGGCCACATCCTCGCATCAGGCTCCAACGATCGCGCCACTCGCTTTTGGGCCCGTCCTCGGCCAGGCGAAGGCAGCTTCCAATACGATAAGTGGCATATTGGTCAAGCCGCGGCCGAAGAGAAAGGCACATGGAGCAAGAAATCCGAACGCCAAGCACGAGAGGAAGAAGAAGACGAACAAGACGATGCAGACGGGATCGAAGACCAGAGAATGCCAAACAAAGGCTCCTTCCTTCCCGGACTACCAGGTCTCGGTGGTCTTCCTGGTTTGGGAGCTGGAATTCCGCCACCGAACCCAGCACCAGGCAACGATATGTTCAACGCTCCTCAACCAAACTTCAACGGTCTCCCACCTCCTCCACCTGGCATGGACATCGATGCTTTACAACAAGCCCTTAGAAATGGCCAGGCACCTCCCATGCCACCAGGCTTCCCTCCACCAGGTTTTCCACCTCCCCTACCAGGTTATCCACCTGGCTTTCCCCCACCTCCAGGCGGCCTACCAGGTTTTGGTGCTACACCACCTAATGGTGCAGGAGGAAGTATGAGGAAACGAGCCCCTCTGCCGTCTCAGGCAGATAGTTTGAGGGAAGAGATGAAGCAAGGACGGTATCTGAAGCCTCGGTAGAGAATTGAAAATCTTGGTGTATTGTGAAAAATAGGAGTGGAGTCCGCGGGAGGAATTTGGCATGTGAAGTATAGTCAAGGATAAGGTACTCAAGGAGTGGAGTCCGCGGGATAGGATCTGGACATGTGAAATATAGGTCAAGGACAGGGTATGAAAGGAGTGGAGTCCGTTTGACATGCGCGACATGTATCTCGTGGCGTTAGGATCTTGAGTCAGTTCCGCGAAGCCACTGTCATGCACATTCGGCAGGTGCATGCTTCTTTGGTTTCGTCTCGAGATACGAGCACGCGGGATTAGTGTAGCATTGGAATGGCAAATAGTTTGAAAATTGTGGATGGGTGGACGAGGTTCGAAGCATTAGTTCTGTTTCGAAAGCTCTCTAGAGCTACTATGTATGGTACAATGGCTTTTCCGAGCTTCAACAATGACCATCCCAAACGCCTCGCTAATGTTCAAATGATGCGGTGAACGATCCATCCAACTGTGTGGAAGGGCCCACTGGATCTTTACTGCGCTTAAGCACCGACGTCTTCGAACTCCATCTCGTTGTCATCCGCATCTGACGCAGCAGGCGTGTCTTCTGCAGGTCTGCCATTCGACAAAGACGAAGGCTCAACCTTGACTCTCTTTGCATCCCGCTCGTCGTCTGTAGCATTGCTACTCTCCACGTTCATAGGCGTGTTCATGCCCGAAGTCGCGGCAGTGCCATTGGCAGCGCCATTTGCTGGGGTATTGCCACCACCAGACACGTCGACATCTTCGAACTCATCTTCATCGTCGTCGTCGTCCTCTTCGTCTTCTTCCTTGTTCTGCTGTGCTTCTTCAGCCTGCTGCTTCTTGAGCTCTTCCCAGTACTGATCCATGATGTCCTTATCCGCACCGACGACCTTCTTCTCCTCAGTGTCCTCGTCTTTAAAGACAGCTGAGTTGGCGTCACGTTCTGCGCGCTGCTTCTCTTCCTTTGCGCCAACTGCAGTGGTAGAGCCATCGATAGTGGATTTGGAGATCCATTCTGGCAGCGCGTTTTGCTTTGCCTCCTTCTCCTTCCGAGCACGAGCTTCTGCTGCAGCATTTTCACGCTTGACATCCTCGTCGTCTTGCATCTGCACCGCAATCTTTTCTGGCTGGACCGCAAGACCCTTGACACTCTGCAGATTTCTATTTGGTTGGTCGACGATCTCAGTCCTAGCACCAGGATTCGCATCGGACCGGTGGATGGGCTTCTGGTTGGCAAGAGCAGTTTCGAAGTCGTTCTCAGGCACGTTGGCAGCATCAATCTTTTGCATGAGGCTGAGCAGCTTCTCAAGCTCGACATTGAGACGCTTCATATTCTCATTCTCATTTGCACGCTCTTCTGGCTCGACAGGCTGGAGTATGTGCTTACACCGCGGGCAAGGAAACTCCCCAGTCATGAAGTCTTGAAGGTCCATGACCTCGAGCTCAGTGTAAGAGCCGCCACAGTTGGGAGTCAGGCATTTCAAATCCTTCTTCTCCGTCGTTGGCGCACCCTGACTTTCGATATGCTTGCTAAGCTTGTGCATGCGGTACTTGATGCTGTCTATAGCGCGGTGGTAGTTGATGTAGTACCAGTCACGATTTGTGAGACGCTCTTTCCCCTGCTGCGGCGCGCCTCCATAGAAGCTGCTGCTGCCATCTGTGCGACGCTCGGCTCGACTCTGCACACTGATCAGGCCGTCTTCTTTCAGGCGGCCGCACGTCTTCCGCAGTGGCTTGACCTGTATGCCCAGTACTAGCGCCAGGTCGCTGTCTTGCAGTGTCGAATGTCGCGTGAGCGCATCGATGACGAGTATGTGGTCCGTCTGGTAGAAGCCGCGCGCGACGGTACGGATGAGGGACTGCGCGAGATCCGCCATGATTAATGTCTATGTACTATGTGTGCGCGCAGAGGTCGAGGCGAGTCGCGGCTGGTGTGGAAGACAGCGCAGTCAGTCGTGCGCAGTGGTCGACAAACGGTGCATTCGGCGAAGAGATTGAGTGGCTTGAGAGAAGATGTCGAGTGCGCAAGTTGGACACACGCAGTGAAGCGGTGTTGAGTGAGCAAGTCTGGCTCTGAGAATCAGAAACGGAGCTCACTTCACAAGCGCTTTGTTCGCCCCCACAAAGTGATCTGCGATCTACCCGCTCCCGTCTTGTAGGGAGGCCCAGATATACCAAGTAGACAATGCTACTTTCCACCTACATACCGTATTTCTACTATTCTATATCTTCTATACTCGCTAATACTCGCTATCTACTCGCTATCTATCGTAAGATGGATCTATATATTAATCTATTACCTTAGAAGCTCTAAATTACTACTTAAGTTTATAGCGGTACTTCGATAGGAGAGATTATTAAATACTTAAAACGAGAAACCGGCCGTTCTATATTAACTAAAATACTTTAACGAAGCCTTAGAGATTAGGAGGTCTATTATAAGCGCTATATAAACTATCGCTTAGTTAATAATATTAAGGCCTTAAAGATTAGTATTACTTATACCTTCTACGTTCTACGATTAACCGATACGGATACGATTATAATACTATAAGTAGATAGATTCGATATTAGGTAGCGGAGATATATATACCTATATAAAGAGCTTAGTCTATATAAGAAGATATTAGCTAATAGAATTAAAGCTATAATAGAATATATAGAAGTAGTACTTAAAGAGGAATTAGAAAGGGTATAAGTAGAGATATACGGCCGAAGATATCTATATACCTATATCCGATCGAAATATAATATTATAGGTAGGTAGGTCTACTCGCGGTAGATTTACTAGCGGAAGTCGACCCGTAAACTATTTCTAAGTATTTCCGACTAGTTACTAACTAAGTATAGAGATCGAGTATATCGGG
>JAASFE010004784.1:135151-195677 GCA_013365205.1 Pseudocercospora cruenta
TAATAGTAGTTAACTTAGCCTCTAATAATTTAATCCGCTCTTTAAGAGATATATTTTTAGCCTCCGTAGATTCGACTCGCGCCCGTATCGCTATTAACTCGCTAATATCCTTATCTATTTCTTTATCTTCTTCTATAGCGCTAGTAGTATAACCTAATTTACCCTTATACTTATAATAAGCGTAGACTAGTTTATCTTTAGTATTCTTAATACGGTACTTATACGAATCGCTAAGCCTCGTATAATAGTAGTATAGCGATAGGCTATCCTTACCCTTAAATATCTTTATAATTATACTAGTAGCCTTATACTTACGGAGCTTATTTAATACTACCTTCTTCGTCTTCTTATCCTTAGTTTTAACTAATAGATCTTACTATATCTTCTCGCTATAGTACTAGAAGTCTTAAGTATTCGTAGTTTATAAGCGGCGGAGAGTTCTAAAACTATAGAAATTAGCCGCGAGTCTATAGCGATATATTATAAGTAAGCTTACGAATATAGTAAAACTATCTCGCTAGTCTCCTTAATAGTCGCCTTAGTAGCGCCTAAAGCTACTATAAGAATATCTACGCGCTAGATGCCGTTATAATTGTTTAAAGTTATAGTAGAGTATACTAGCGTTTAAGTAATTCTTAAAGTATAATATAGTTAGTAGAAAGTATAGCGGGTCTAAGGTCGAAGATATAGCGAGTCTAGGTAAGCTTCGCGGCTATTATTAAGGTTGATATTATCGTACGAAGTAAAGGGTTATAATAGGAAAGAGCGACTTAGAAGTGCTATTGTCCACTTGGTAGATCTAGGGCTCCGTCGTCTTGCCGAGATCCGGATCTGAAGTGAGGCTCTGCATGTGCAAAAATGGAGAGCTTCGAGCTTCGACGGCTTCACTTGGCCGACTCACGCTCTTTTGGGAATCGCTGTCTGCAGCCAATGCAATCATGGAGCACTCCTCAGTGATTCTCGAAGATGCCAATAAGAATGTTGAAGCCGCTGCGAAGCCGGAAGCTTCATCTTCTGGCAAGGCAGATGACAAGTGCGGCAACCACTCCAGAGACGATCGCCGTTCGAGACATGACGGCGAGAACAGTCGCAAGCGGAAGGGCAACTGGCAAGATAAGAGCCTACAGCATGGATCACGAGGCGGAGGACGTAACGACAATAAGAGGCATAAGAAGGGCGATATGGGACGAGCAGAGTACTTGTGCGTAGTATTTCCCAATCTGACGGCCGATGCAGATCCAAGACTGACTCTAACATAAGTGCGAGCAACCCAGACAAGCGTGCACGAAATGCAGAAGCTCAGGAGAAACGATTGCGAGATGGTGCACAAGGCCAAGGCATAGAGTTCTCCAAAGATGAAATCGACGCAGAGGAGCGACGGCCAAAGCGAAAAGTCGCAGTACTCATCGGATATTCAGGCACTGGATACAAGGGCATGCAGATCTCTGGGACGGAGAAAACCATCGAAGGTGATCTGTTCCATGCTTTCATCAAAGCAGGCGCGATCAGCAAAGCCAATGCTGAAGATCCAAAGAAGACTGGTTTGGTCAGATGTGCCAGAACAGACAAGGGTGTCCACGCGGCAGGCAACATGGTGAGCCTGAAGCTGATTGTGGAAGACGATGATATCGTGGAGAAGATAAATGCCGAGCTCAGTCCACAGATCAGAGTGTGGGGCATTGAAAGGACCATCGGCAGCTTCTCGTGCTACCAAGCGTGTGATAGCAGGTGGTACGAATATCTGATCCCTTCCTACGCTTTCCTACCACCGCATCCGAGCAGCTGGCTTGCAAAGCAATTGGAACAAACTGCAGACGAGGCTGGAGATCGGGAAGGATATGAGAGCCGACAGGCAGAGGTGAAAGGTTTCTGGGAGAATGTTGACGACAAAGATATCAAAGCAATTCTGGAGACCATTGACGAGGATTTACGATTCGATGTTGTAAAAGCTCTTCAAGGCGAGGAAGAAGCCAGCGCAAAGACTACCAAGGACGAGGCAGATATCGACGCACCCGTAAAACAGGGCAAGTCGGTAAAGACGAAGGATGAGCCACAAGAAGGCGAAGCCACCGGAGAAACCACCGAGGATGCAACCATAATCATAAACGAGCCTGCGTCTGCTGCAGGAGATGATGATAGCGCTGCGATGGTGGATTCGGTGCTATCATTGAAGAAAGAAACATCTGATGCCAAGCCATCTGCAGGCGAAATATCGACAGGACAGTCCGATGATCCCGAGACTGATCGCATACTCCGCTTACGATCCGCTACAAAGCTTTTGCGCAATGCTTACGTCGCAGCAAAGCGAAGATACAGAATTCCACCTCAGCGTGTCGAGCGGATTCAGAACGCCCTCAACAAGTACGTCGGGACCAGGAACTATCACAACTACACCATCCAGAAGACCTTCAAAGATCCGAGCGTCAAGAGACATATCAAGTCTTTCGTTGCAAACCCCAAGCCAATCCTCATTGGCGACGGGTCAGAAGAAGAGAAGACAGAATGGCTCAGCTTGAAGGTCCATGGCCAAAGCTTTATGATGCACCAGATTCGCAAGATGGTCGGCATGGTGACATTGCTCGTTCGCTCCGGCGGTAACCTCGAGACCATGGAGAATTCGTTCACTGCTGCGAGGTATAGCATACCCAAGGTACCTGGTCTGGGACTACTTCTCGAGCGGCCAGTGTTTGACTCATACAACAACTTCCAAGCAGACAAGCACGATCGTCCCAAGCTTGACTTCAGCAAATATGAAACTGAGCTGGAAGCTTTCAAAGAACGTGAGATCTACCAGCGTATTTTCAGGGAAGAGGAAGAGAAGAATGAGTTCTCCAGGTTCTTTAACCATGTCGACAATTTCAAGGAGCCATACTTCTTGTACGTGACAAGCAAGGGTCTTGATGCTACGAAAGACATCGTGAGAAAGGGCGATCCTCCGAAAGAGGCCAGCTAGACAACCGTGCAGGACGCCAGGAAGGCAGCGGATTAGCTAAGAGTTAGTACAAGTCAAGCAATCGAGAGGCCTCGTCTGCGGACAGCCTAAGCATAGGTGCAACATAGGAGAACGCATTCGAATCATGCATAAATGACAGTCTATTTCTCCAGAATTCTTGCTATTCACGACACATCCGCCTTCTCCACTGTTGGTGATCTGAGTTGCAGCCAACGAAGCCTTAGAGCATATATGTACTCACATGGCGGCTAAAAGTTCTTCCGTCGCCAAGCTCATGCCTTATATCTCGACTTCGCGGAGCTTGATGGGCTGTCGTACCAACGCGACAAGCATACCACTTTTGTGGTGCACAGCTCCTGCTCCGATGACGAGCTGGCATCCTTCTCGCGTTTCGCAATGCTGCAGGCGGAGATTCTCTGACTCTGAAAATTGCGCGACTGATGGTCACGCGTTCAGGCAGCAACAATGGTCAAGTACTACTCAGTTTGCGATTAGTCCTACACATCGCTGAATCGCAATGACCGTCATTAACATAACAGTGTACTTCGACTTCATCTGCGCATGGTCCTACATCGGTCATCGCACGCTCCTCCAGGCCATCGCAATCTTCCAGAAGACATACCCCGGCGCGTCAGCAGACACGGTCAACATCCACTTCCACTCGTTTTACCGAGATCGAGGCCTACCCGAGGAAGGCGTACCGCTCGAGGAACGACTCGTGAGCGCTTTTGGCGAGCAATATACCGAAGATGTCTTGAAGCGGGTCCAGAAGATCGGCCTTCAGCACGGGATCGTATTTCAGTTGAAGAGCAAGATCGGAAGTACACGCAAGGCGCACCAACTGCTCCATCACGTTGGAGAGAAATCAGGAGTAGATGCACAGCGCATATTTGTGGAGCCAATATATCAAGGATGGTGTGAATCGGAGAATGATATCACCTCCGATAAATTCCTTATTGGCTGTGCGACAGCAGTCGGCATGGATGGCAGCAGCCCACGCGACGTACTGATTGAGGGCCGACATGCAGGCGATGTTGATAGGCTTGATTCGCGAGCAAGAGAAAGAGGCATCAAAGCGGTACCGACCTTCGAGATCAATGGCAAGGTCATCGAGGGTGCTTCCGACGTTCAGACTTTCTACGAAGCTTTCGTGGAAGCGAAGGAGAAGAGCAATGAGGTCGTCTGAAAGAAACTCTATGGACATAAGTGCCAGATCTTGCTGTGTTCCAAGATTGTCTTGCTTGCTCTGAGCGACGCTGTCTGCGGCTGCACTTCGATCCTGCTTGCTGAAACGATCCTCATGTCTACACCACATCTTCCGCGGACTTGATGGAAATTCAAGGAACTTGTGCCGAACAAGATGGGAGCCGATATATTGCAATGACAGAAGCTCTGGCAGATGGAGCTGTTCTGACAACCGAGAGTGACATCCGACAGCCACGAAAGGGATCGAAGAACGAGTCGCGCGAGCTGACCATCCCTCAAGGCTCAACCTGAGTACTGCGATGCTTAGTATGGTGGCTTTGCCACTGGAGATATTGCTCACAGAGGCCTCCAAACGGCAATGCCAGATGGGTCAGCTGTACAGTACTTCGACGCCACGCTTTGCGCAGAATGCAACACTACTTCTCACAGTACCGGAGCCAAGACTTGACTGTATCGAATCAAATCTGGCTTGTTACTAAGTTCGCAATCTTCACGGAAAATCAGACATGCTACTGTATATGATCGACCAAGTCATGCACCAAAACAAGCTAGAGTCAGCCACCAAAGACAGCAACTCCGCAATGTGCGCCCGCACATTCACAAGCTATATTTTAACCTTACTCAAGCCTCCGTAGATCACCTGGGGTCAAATGGGACTACTCTGATTTACCGTTCCCCATATGGCCTTTGCCGCTGAAGGACAATAAGGCAGCAGATGCTCATATATTCCTGAGAAGTGAGTGACACTTCGTAGAGTTGCTTGTCTCTCAGAAGCGATCAGCCTTGCGTACTCTCTTCAGAAGCACATCAATATGCGCAACACTCTACAATATCTCGCCGCGGCGCTGCCGTTGGCTACAGCATTTCCAACGTTGATGGAAGGCAAGCTCGAGAAGCGAGTTGTATACCCAACAGTGCCGCCACCAAAGTTCACGACTACCCGAGACAATTGTGGCTCACACGGAAAATGCACAGTCTTCGACGCTGAAGATCAGCTTGTCAATGTTGAGCCTGGTAGTGGACATGAATGGCAAGCACCTGGGCCAAATGACCTACGTGGACAATGTCCAGGCCTCAACGCCGCAGCTAATCATGGATTCCTTCCTCGGAGCGGCGTCACAAACATTCAGCAAAGTAGGTCTTGACCACGACAGTTCTTAGTTATTACGCAGAGCTGACGTGTCTCGTAGCGATTGATGGCCTTGGAGCCGCCTACAGCATGTCTCCAGAGCTCGCATTGGCATTGGCAGTCATCTCTATTGCCATCTCTGGCGACCCAATTGCAGGGACCTGGTCTATCGGCTCTGGATATGGTGGTACCCTAGGACTTCTGGGCAAACCAACTGGTATTGCCGGCACACATAACCGATACGAAGGAGACGCATCGATTGTCAGAGTATGTTGGGATGCAAGACATGATAATGATCAAATAGTTAACCTTTATGCACAGGGCGATGCTTATATGCACGATGGATTCGTTGGCTTCTACGAGGACCACCGCTTCAATCGCCTCTACAACGCAATTGGCGACGACGGTTTGACTCACGACAAAGTCGCAGCTCAAGCATACTACACCGCACAATACTCGATTGAGAACAACCCATACTACTTCTCCGGACCGTTCTCCGGCCTCGTAGCACCGGACGCCCACAACTTCGTCGTTCACCTGATGTCCAACCGCTCCGAAGCCAACAAAGGCGGCGACCTCAAAGGTGACGTCCTAAAATCCTTCTTCTCCGTCACCGGCGAACCCGGAAGCTTCGTCCACACCCCAGGCCACGAACGAATCCCCTTGAACTGGTACAAGCGCCCCACCTCGCAGCCCATGAACACTGTAGACACAAATGTCGACACCGTCATCAACAATCAAATGTACCCCGGCATCATCCGATTCGGAGGCAACACTGGAAAAACCAACTCCTTCGTTGGTGTTGACACAGGCAATCTGACTGGAGGTGTGTTCTCCGGAAGCAGTCTGCTCGAAGGCAACAACCTCTCTTGCTTCATGTTGCAAGCAACTCAAGCCGGACTTTCTGATGCTGCTTTCCCACTGTTGGAACCTGTGGGGCAGATTCTGGATTTCATGAGCAAGAACTTGGGACCGCAGCTCCAGGGACTTAATTGTCCGCAATTGGATAGCTTTAACAATGAGCTCTTCAAGGCATACCCTGGCGCGAGCTATAAGGCTCAGGGACAGTAAGGAAGAATTGGGAGGAGTAAGGAAAATTGGGACTTGACATGAATTGTCGTTGATAGCCATCCACAATTGATGAAATATTGTAATGTGATCCAGCGTCTCTCGGCATTTCACAAAAGCTCCGCATCAGCAACAGATCCTCTTTCTATATCCAGGCACTTATACTCTTGCTTTATTGAGAGATCAAGCAAAACCGCTCGCCACCCTTTGCCTAACACCCAAACTACCCCTTCGTCCCCTTTCCATCTCAGCCCAATCCTTACTCTCCACGTCCTCCAGTTCCAACGCAGCCTTCATCCTCGCCTTGGTCATGATATAACACTCCGGCAACCCCGTCTCCTTCCTCGCAATCTCAGCCTGCTCATCTTCATTTAGTCCCTCCAAATCCTTCCCAACCATGACAGCAACAGCCTTCCCACTCAACCACGTATTCGGCATTCCATGACCAGTATAGCCCGCCGCGATCCAAACGTTGTTGCAGTCCGGGACCTTTCCAACCCAAGGATGATCATCTCTCGAAAACCCCATAATCCCAGTCCAGATATGCGTAGCTTCGAGCGCTCCGCCTTCTGGAAGATTTAAAGCTTCGACGAGACGGGTACGTAAATATTTTCCTGTTTCTTCGTCGATGAAGGAATCGTCTGTTACGCCGATGGATTTTCCGTGTTGGCGACCGCCTCCGAACATCAGATGGCCTCCTTTTTCGTTCGGGCGTTGGATCAGGTAGTCGTCTAAACCGTCGCCGAGGAAGCCGAGAGAGGTTTTGAGACGGTCTGGGCCTGAGACGGAAGGGAAAGGGCTTAGAGAGGACATTTGGCCTCGACAGGGTACGATCAGGTTTGAGAAGTTGGGCAAGAGGTGCGAGGTGTAGGCGTTTGTCGCAAGGATCACACGAGAGGCTTTGATATTACCGCGCTCAGTGTGGACTGTTGTGTGAGAGGTAGAGTCTTCGAGTTTGGTCACTGGTGTCAGGGTTTGGAGGTTGAAGCTGCCAGACAACTTATTGCTTGTAAGGAGGTTTTCTAGAATATGGGAGACGAATTTGTAGGGCCACATTCTTGCTGCCACGTCTGTGACGATTGCTCCTAGTGCTGTTGGGATTCGTAGAGCATTAAGTTCGTCTCGACCGGTGACAAGCTTCATCATTCCGGAGAGGTCTGGTGCCGTGTCTTTCATGGTCAGTAGGGCCAGTTCTGCATCGTTGAGATGCCTTCGAGAATAGATCGCTCGGACACCGGGCTGGGCTACAAATTCGCAGTCGATGTTCTCTGCCTTGATCATATTCTGGAGAGTGTAGAAGGTCTGAAGCTCGAAGCGGCCAATGGTAGGGTCATGAGGATGCTCGAAGAAGATGGGCTGGCAATGACCTCCATTCCGCCCCGTCGCGCCCCAGCAGGCTTCACGGGCTTCGAGAAGCACAACTTTCGGCTTTCTTTCACTCTCTGCTGTGAGCAAGTGATGAGCAATCGATGCTCCAGTAATACCGCTGCCAATGATCACGACATCCGCCGTCTCTGGGAGGTTACGAGTTGACCTATGACCAAGAAGAAGTGCAGAAGGCTCGGTATGCCAGAATGATTTGGTGGACTCTTTCGTTGGCAGACCACATGGCCCACGCTGCTTTGGAAGTTTCGGCTCTTGTCGAGACATGTTGAATGAGCTGGCGGTCCGGCTGTTCTGTAGTCAATGCTCGAAGTATCAAAAGTTCTAGAGGTCAACTGGGTGAAATACTTCTGCAGCCTGTGAAGATGGATCTATAGTGCAGAAGATATAGTGGCTAGATGTGTGAGAGAAGAGAAAGATGCCTTCAGACTTAGCAAAGCAAGGGTGACAGCTACTTTCCTGATATGGTATCGTTCTTGGGCAGTCGGGTGAATGACTGTTGCCTGCTCTACTCAATCTGATACTTTCCATAGGGCGTGCATGAGCTCTTCATGGACCGCCGCTGTGACCGAAGTGGTGACTCTGTTCGCATTGGCCTAGATTGATGTCGTCGTCGAGAAGGTGAAGTCGATGGCCCAGCCTCTTCCACCCCGCCACTGAGGCTCTGGCTCTGTCGGTGGAGCTCTCCCGAAATTGCATTGTGAAGCTCTCGGCGATTCTTCAGCTCCAACCCCGATGCGATTCCCTGCATCTGAATCGTTGTTCCATCAATTGGCAGTGGCATCCCAGATCTGAAGCGATGGCTGGTCTTTTGAGCAACATTCAGAACGTCCTCGGCGGCGCGAAGTCGACGGCATCCTCGATAGCCTCAGACGCCGACGATTTTGCGGACTTTGCAACAGCTGCGTCACCGGCAGCACCCAGCCATACTGCATCGTGAGTACAGCACACCCTCTATCAATGCGATTCATGATGGCTGCCTCCCCGACAGCATCTGGAATCTGGAATTGTGCATTGCTATGGTTGGAGTCGTGATCGCTAACATGCACTATCGCTGCCAGGTCCGCATTCCCAGCCGACTCCGCCGTTCCAACGAATGCCAAAAATGCATTCGGCGCGTTCTCTTCGCCAGCAATGGCCGGGCGGCCATATACAGCATGGTACCGAGTATGGGAGCGCGTAACGATAGCGGATTTCTATCAGGAATTGGCCATAATACCCATGATCATCCTGGTCATCATCGTTAATCTCTGGGGAGCCTCTGCCAACCGCAAGCGCGCAAAATCGTGGGAAGAGAAGCACTTTCCACAGCTGGAAACTGAATTCGCCAAGATTGGATTCGGCAAAGATGGCTTCGGAAAGGACATTCTATGGAAGGAGAAGAGCAAGAACGAATTCACGTCGTATGCCACTGGGAGGCAGAATGTGGCCTTCCTGGACCTGAAGCTCACACTGCTCAAGCGCTACAACCCGATTATGTGGTTCGGAGAGTCCATTGCATCCTTCCTCTTCGAAAGCGTCGCCGCGCCATCGGAACGAGTCGAGGCAACAGCGTATGTGTTCGATGGAAAGGAGAAGCAATTTGTCCCAGCGCAAGCTCAAGGACAAAACTCTGCTCCGAACAAGGACAGCACATTCGACGGTTTCGTTTGGGCCATTGTACACAAGGATAAGATGAGGCAGCTGCGAAATGATCGATACGATCTGAGCTTGACCTCCACCAAGGACCACCCAAAGTTGCCTCAGTGGGCTACCATCATGTCTGAGAGTGCTGAAGTGACTGAGGCTATGCTCACACCAGAGCTCATTCAGGCTGTGAATGATGCAGGCGAGGATCTCGAGGCTCTCATCGTTTCTGATCAGCCAATCGATGCGCCTTTGAAGCTCAACGAGATTGTTCCGAAGAAGCGCGTGCAGCTCTCTATGGCTCTATCGACCTCTGATGCCAGTCTTGCCTTGTGGAATTACTTCCTGAGACTCCCAGATTTCCTCGTCACCCACGCCCACTTCCGACCTGAAGCCATGCGCAAGGTCCGAGCCACTCGCGAGGCAGAGATGCGCAAGATTCGCAAGATCGATGAAGACGAGAAAGCGGAAGAACGGAGAAATGCCAGCGACAAGCTCAAGAAGGAGGAGCGCGATCGCAAACTCAGTAAGTGCAGATCTCTCATATCCATGCAGCAGCTCGGTAGGGAGCAAGGCTGCTTATGTTCACATGCTGACTTACTACTTTCCTAGGCAAGATGAGCGCCGATGATCAGAAGAAGTTCCTCGAAAAGGAGAAGGAGAAGTCCCAAAGGAAGAGCATGAAGCGGCAGACCGTCAAGGGTTAGGCACCCAAGGTAATGGCCGTCCCCTTTTTTCGGGAAGCTCCTGCATCTTGGAGCAATGCTCTTTGAGGATTTTGTACAAATTTGAACAGTATCGTCAAGACGAAAATCTTGGAACCATACTCCAGCAACTGATCAAGGACACCGGTATCGCTCATCATTTGCCCATCTGCTTACCAGGACCGTCGCTGTAACTTCGTTGACAGCGTTGTCGGCTCCAGCACAGCTTTTGAAGCCGATCGGAAGTTGTGTCTTTGGAGCAGATTGAATGACGACTCGAAAGGTCAATAATACGCACACTTCTTCGCATCAGCTCAATATTGAAATGTTCAAACGCATCCCGATAGGAGGAGCCCAGTCTGACTCTCAAGCAACGACAAGACAAATGTGTGCCGTGATCGACCGCCCTCGGTATCGGCAAAGCAAGGTTGAACCGGCCCCGCAGCTGGGATACATCAATGTTCAATTGACACTCTTCTCTTGAGTATGCTATGTTACTGACAATTCACTGATACCACAGCGATGGCTCTAGAACTAAGGTATGATGGCCAAGTGTGCGTCATCACTGGCGCCGGTGCCGGTCTTGGCAGAGCATATGCTCGTATGTTTGCCTCTCGCGGCGCGAAAGTGGTAGTCAACGACCTCGGAGGCACCTTCAATGCTAAGGGCAATGAGCGAAGTTCGAAAGTAGCAGACGAGGTTGTTGCGGAATTGCAATCGAAAGGATGGACTGCTGTTGCCAATTACGACCCTGTCCAAGAAGGGGATAAAATCGTTAAGACTGCCATTGACAATTTTGGACGTGTTGATATTCTAGGTGAGCATGGCCGTTCCGGAATCACAATACTTACTTATGCTGATCATTTCGATAGTCAACAATGCTGGTATACTGCGAGACATTACTCTTCCCAATATGAACGATTCAGACTGGAATGCGATCATCGATATTCACTTACACGGAGCCTACAAAACTACACGTGCTGCTTGGCCTTATTTCCGGAAGCAGCGATATGGACGCATCATCCAAACGACATCTGCATCTGGCCTGTTCGGGAACTTTGGCCAGTCGAATTACGCGGCGGCCAAATTTGCTTTAGTCGGATTTGGCGAGACTCTCGCCAAGGAAGGAGCGAAGTATAACATCCAATGCAATATCCTGGCGCCTGCAGCAGCAAGTCGTTTGACGCAAACAGTCTGGCCCAAGGAGATGCTGGACCTGATGAAACCGGAGTGGGTGGTCCCGCTTGTTGGTTACTTGTGTCATTCGGATTGTCGTGAGAGTGGCAGTATCTTTGAAGCTGGTGCCGGACACTTTTCCAAGATCAGGTGGGAGCGAAACAAAGGTCTGTTGTTGAAGCCTGACGAGAATCTGCATCCCCAGCACATTCTGGAACGATGGAGCGAAGTAGTAGAGTTTGGCAAAGGCGGGTTGGAGTATCCAACCCAGCCAGCAGATCTGATGGGCATGTTGAAGGCAGCGGGAAACCTTGCACCAAACAGGCCGATTCAACAAGACAAGCTAGGTATCTCGAACAAGGTAGCTCTAATTACTGGAGGTGGTGCAGGTCTCGGTAGAGCCTACGCGCTGGAACTTGCAAAGCATGGAGCAAGAGTCATCGTGAACGATGTCCAAGGCGCTGAAGCAGTCGCAGATGCCATCCGCAAGAAGGGAGGCGATGCGGTGGCTTGTGATATTTCAGTCGAGCAAGGAAAAGCCGTGGTCGATTTCGTAATTCAGAACTGCGGCCGCATTGACCTTGTTGTCAACAACGCCGGCATTTTGAGGGACAAGGCATTCACCAACATGACGGACGACCAATGGCATCAGGTGATTAATGTCCACCTCAATGGCACTTATGCCATTACAAGAGCCGCTTTGCCATACATGGTCAAGAACAAGTACGGCCGAATCGTGAACATCACGTCCACAAGTGGTATCTACGGCAATTTTGGGTAAGTAGAAGAAGTCCACAGATTTGACCTGAGCTGACACAATGCACAGGCAAGCAAATTACGCTGCTGCCAAGGCAGGAATCCTCGGCTTCACCAAATCCGTGGCCAGAGAAGGACAAAAGTACAACGTCTTCGTCAATGTGGTTGCCCCTTCTGCTGGCACGAACATGACCCGTACTATCTGGCCTGAGCAGGAAGTGCAAGCCCTCAAGCCAGAATACGTTGCTCCATTGGTCGCAGCGCTCTGTAGCGAGAGGCCGCCAGCTACTGGAACCATCTTCGAGGCTGCAGGTGGCTGGTTCGCCATGACTAGATGGCAACGAGCTCGCGGTAAAGATTTCGACTTCCACAGCGAAGTGCCCAGCGTCGATCAAGTTGCGGAAGCATTCCCCAAGATCATCTCATTCGATCGTGAGGCTGACACACCTGAGTCTCCTCAAGACGGCAGCAAGTACACATCAGCAGCAGCTCTTGCATCAGCAAAGATCGACCTCGGAGACAGTGGTCGCAGTAACCGCAAATATTTGGCCAGGGTTAATGAAGCACTACAAGCAAAGTCCGAAGCCACGGCCTACTCTTACGCCGAAAGAGACATCATCCTATACCATCTCGGACTGAACGCAAAACGGACAGACCTAGACCTTGTATTTGAAGGCTCCAAAAACTTCCACGTCCTCCCAACCTTCGGAATCGTACCAACCTACACCTCGAAGTCCTCAGTCAACTTCAAAGACATTCTCCCAAATTTCGACATGCGCCAACTCCTCCACGGAGAACAATATCTCCAAGTCCTCCAATGGCCAATTCCCACCTCCGCAACATTGAAGACTGAAGGCCAACTCATCGAAGTCGTGGATAAAGGCAACGCAGCCATTGTCCGAAGAAGCAATACTACCTATGACGAGTCCGGGAGACCGGTTTTCTACAACGAAGGCGTGGTGTTCATCCGGAAAGCTGGTGGTTTCGGAGGTCAAAAGAAACCTTCTGATCGAGGAGCAGCTACGGCTCTTAACAACCCACCTTCCCGTCCCGCCGATAAGATTGTTGAGGAGAAGACTTCGGAAGATCTCGCTGCTGTTTATCGATTGATGGGAGATTATAATCCTTTACATATCGATCCGGAGTTTAGTAAAGTCGGAGGTTTTGAAACTCCGATCTTGCACGGGTTGGCGACTTTTGGGATTACGGGAAAACATATTTTTCAAGCTTTTGGGCCTGTGAAGAGTTTGAAGGTTAGGTTTTCGGGTGTGGTCTTACCAGGGCAGACGATTGTGACTGAGATGTGGAATGAGGGGAATGGGAAGATTGTGTACAGGGCGAAAGTGAAGGAGACGGGGAAGGCGTGTATTAGTAATGCTGGGGCGGAATTGAGGGATGAGAAGGCGAAGTTGTGAAAACCACTGAACAATGATGAGCCGAAGAAGGATTTCCTCTGATTTTTGATCGTTTCGTGCCGTTTTGGTTTCACTGTGCCACATCAAATACGAGTGCCACTTTATCATCGCCAGCAGTGATGACCCGCTTTCCACCACTGCCCTGCACAAATCCAAGAATCCCACCTCCTTCACCTCCACCTCTGTGACCCTTCCACTCTCCCAGCAATCCTTGCCCCGAAGCTGCTGTGCCACCTCTGACGTCCCATCTTCTTATCACGCCATCATTTCCACAACTCGTTAAGACATGTCCAAGAGGGTTTGCAGTTCCGATCGGAAGCTTCACAAATTCGACCTTGACCACAGCCTGCTCAACGTCTTCCTCTTGATGCGCGCCCTTGATATGTCTCCTCACCGCAAAATTGTGACCTGCGTCAAAGAGTGCGATACTGCCATCCACACTTCCCGCAGCGAGAATTTGTAGAGGAGGGTGACTGAAGTCCAAAGTTTCCACACTATCCGACTGTGTCCGTAATGAAGCGATGATGGTCCCGGCGTTTCCAGCCGTAGCTTGTGATGGATTCTGTTTCGCACCTCCAGCTTTCGCTTTTGCTCCTGCTCCCTTTGCACCTACACCGGCTTGCTGTTGTGCTGCTGAAAGACGCGGCAAGCTGACAACTCGAATATTGCCATCTGCACCGCCTACTGCGACAATCCCACCACCAGGTGATATCGCAGCGCTGTAGAGACCTCCTTCCACCTTGAAACGTTCGTCATCTGCTGTCAGTCCGACGATTGCTTGACCTCCATTCGGATCTGCAATTCCAGCTGCTGCAGCTTCTCCAAAGACATCCCAGACATAAAGGCTTCCATCTTCGGAGACTGTGGCAAGAAGCTTTCCATCTGGAGTCCATGCGCCTGCTTCACAAGCTCCTTGGTGAAGGAAGAAAGTTTGAACTATCGTGAGAGGACTTGACGTGTCTTTAGCGTTGATTGTGTAGACCCATACTGAGCCGTCGCCTGCGCCGAAAGCGACTGTGTTTGGACACTGTGCATTCGGACATGGAAGCATCCAACGGATTTCTTCAACCTCCTTGGCTGAGCCGACTAATTGTGCTTGTCGACCATGGTCTGGTGTTGTGTATGCGTTCAGTTTCCCGGCCAGTGTGGCTGTTACAACGTATTCTCCTTTCGGCAAGGTGAAGCAAATCGCACCCACACTCTCGTCCTGTCCATCGAGTTTTGCTATTATCTGCTGTCCTTGTCTTTCTCTTGGCTGTGGATCTGACTCATAGCTTGTAGGTAGCACTGGACCTTCGGGAGGCGTGCAATCCCATACATATGCTACATCGTCGCCGGCGCCTGTTGCTACGAGTTCGGGTCTGGTTGGGTGTTGCGCTATGCAGAATATGCTATCTGTGTGTCCGTCGAAATGCGCACTGCTGTCGTTCTGTAATTGGATTACCTGCTCTTCATCTTCGTCTCCACTGTCCATTGCAGCATCGCCATCGTCTTCTACTATTTCTTCTGCCTCGTCTGGATCGAGCATTGCGTCGTCCTCCTCGTTCGGGTCATGCTCATGGTACGAAGGGTCGGCCATGACGTCTGGAATATGGTGAAGACTGCTCTGTCGGCTGGGTGACTTTTCGCTAAGAGAATTGTGATTTATACAAGAGTTCTTTCCTGTCGCATTTCTAAGCAGAAGTTGTTCGAAATCGTCACGAAGATTTGGGCGTTTATCGAGGCACATGTGTTTATCTGATCCTGGGAGGTGGATGAAGCCCTTCACCAGTCTGATCTTCCTCGACACTGTCGACAGACGACTTCACGCGTCCAGTTGCTACAGTGCGGCCAGCGAAGAACAACGGGCGCGTTTACAATGTATCACTTTGCTTCACGGAGCCATCAGGAGCCCTTTTTCGAGATGGCCGTGAGAAACACTCGCAATTGAGGCCATTCTCGATACTCACGCCACGAACGCGTCTCAAGTGATCGATTCTAGGAATACACAATCACAGCGTCTATCTGTACTCGTCAAGCTGCTCAATATGCTTTCTTCCAAGGCGATCGTCGCGCCGCGACTGTCTTCATTCGAGGTTCATCTGTCCTGGCGCGCAGACCTTCTGACGTCTACCAACCCGTATGGCCGCCATCAATCACCAAATTATTCCCGGTCATGAAGGAACTTGCACGGCTCAGTAGGAAAAGACCTGCACCTTTGAATTCTTCGGGACTGGCAAGACGACCCATCATGTTCTCGGATTCCCACTTCTCCTTGGTGCCGGGCTGGTCTCTCAGATTTTTCTCCACCATGGGAGTGAGAGTATGACCAGGACTAAGACAGTTCACGCGAATGCCTCCAGTTCCGTCCTCTTTGATAGGGCTCCATTCCATGGCCAGGTTTCGCGCGAGCTGTATCAATGCAGCTTTGGAACTATTGTAGACTGGCGAAAGGAGGCCTTTGTTGGCCACGATACCCGACATTGATGCCACTATGCAGATGCTGCCATGACATTTGAATCTCATCATCTGCTTGGCTGTAGCCTGTGCTGCCATGAAGACGCCATTGTAGTTGACATCCATCATCTGCATAAGGTCTTCAGGCTCATAGTCAATGGCTGGGGTCACCTGCTGAATTGCTGCAGCCGCCATCAGGCCGTCCAAACGTTGATTCGACTCCGCGATGTCATTGATGAGCTGGGTCATTTCCTGCGTCTTGCTTACATCGACGCGAGCATAATGAAGCTCGCCACCCCATTCAGGCTTCACACGGCGCTTTGCCTCTTCCCAGTGGTCTGACGGCTTTGGCGCCTGATCCAGTGTGTACACTATTGTTGATGTCAGTAGTTACTCTCTATGATGGAGGCCTCAAGGGCTCACCTTTTCCTCCAGCTTCGACCAATCCTTCCGCCATTGTCAAGCCTATTCCGCTAGCGCCGCCTGTCACCAGGAAAACGCGCCCTTTCAAGTCGAAGTCCGCTAGTCGTTTGGATCCAACTTCGTTGTCTACGCTTTCGTACGCATAGCCTCGTCTCTGGATTCTCGCTTGCCGTGCTGGGCCGAAGCCCTGTCTGCTCAACTTGTGGCCAGGGCCTGTCTGAAGTGGTCTTCTCGTCTGGTCTACGGCGCCTGCATTTCCATACTTCGCAAACAACAAGTGACGCAGTGCACTGGTGACGCTTCTCGAAAGCACGATCTTGGCACAGTGACCAGGCAATGCCATTTTTGACGACGGACCCTTTCGCCACGGTATATGGTAGTGTTTTGGCTTGAGCTGAGTCTTTCTTTGCTGTGTAATACCATTCAGAAGTGCTCGGAAGATGTTCAATCGAGGTTGCACATTGACGAAATATTGACGAAAGCGAAGGACTCCGAAGAGCTGGAATAAAGTGGATCTATGGAGGGCACGTATGCGGATCCTTGCACCCATGCGATAAGATAAAAAGACATCCCCGGGGACATCCTCCCTTAGGCCGGTCAATGGATGATTGTACATGCCAGCTCGATGTAAAATGCTTGTACTTCGCTGTCGATGGCCAGCTTTACGACTCTTCGGAACAAAAGCCTCACCACCAACATGGCTGCCAGTCACCTTTGATTACACCCATTCCTTCGCAATGGCCAGGCCTTTGTTGAGCGCCTTCGACTGAGCCTGTGTGTTGATGGCGGAAATGATAAAATGCTAAACCATGAGAAGCGGAGGCCTGGATCAGGAATGCAACAGGCTTACACAGCAAGACTCGATCGATACCCCTACTCGAAAGACGTATCGAATGCGCTTAGAAAGTCAGAGGGCATTGATCAGCTCAACTTATATTGTGCAGCTCTGGCGCAGGACCTCAGCTCGCAATAGATGGTCTCCGCATGTTCCTCATTCGCATGGCTCGGGTACTCTGCAGCGCGGCCTGGAGAGCACCCACACGCCATGCCCGTGCGGCCTGTGCCCATGGAAGAAGTTAGCCAAATACAAAATGAACCACTCCACGGCGGCAGCGAGCTCGGCGAAGTTGCGTCTGGCTGCAGACCTTTCTAGACTTTGTGGTAGCCAGGCGGAAGATTTTTCTAGATCACAACTCGGGGCTTCATGCTGACATCGAATACGTTGTTGTAGCCATAGTTGACTTTCAGAGCAGCGGGTCTACCTCCACGATCGTAATGGTGAATCAAACCTAAGGACCAGCACTTCTCTTTCGCGAAATCCTTCGACTTCCATTCCTGGCAATTCATACGACAAGGACACAGGGTCGACCGGACTGGGCAAATCAACTGTCGATCACATCCATCGCACTAATGATCCCACATAAAGTCCGGGCAGAGCTGACAGGATATAAGGTACACGCCACTTGCAACTTACGTCAATCTTTCCACGTTTACTATTTCGACATCATGCCTTCAAACAACGAGGAAAGCAGCCAAGTCATCTTCATCTTCGACAGCACCCGGCTCCGTTCCCATCTGTTCTTTCGCTGGCTCTCAACCCACCCAGATGTGTACTCAATCTATCACCCTTACCTCATGGCCGCAATGTTCGGACCAGACCACCTCGCGAAATAACTTAAGCACTCCGAAAGTCGCCAGATCGAACTCGATGAGAAAATCTCCAAACTCTGTAGTCCAGAAAACACGTTCTCGAATGCTACCACTCACCTGGTGTCCGGGATCACAAAGGCAAGAGACCAGGATAAGATTCCATTGATGAACGAACACTGGTTCAACGTTCTGAAACTCGATTTCGTCCTAGATGTGATACGCGGGAAGATCACAACTCCAGAACAGCTCGGAGGTAACCCGACATGTCTTCCGGACACCATCTTCGACGAGGTCAAAAGACCTATCATCCCGATCCGTCATCCAGCCCTCTCCATCAACTCGATCTATCGCACAGCTTTACAGGTCGGAACCCAGAGACCTGGAGATGAGGATTTTGATCATATTACTATGGTCGCTCCTTTGCGTTTGCTTTTTTGACTACTTCAAAGATCAGGGCAGGGAACCGATCATAGTTGACGGAGAAGATATTTTGTGGAGGACGAAGGAAGTTGGGAAAAACTTGTGTGAGCAGCTAGGTTTACAGGGCGGGGAAGGTCTGAGCGAGGTGTGGCAGCCGACGAGCAGGGAGGAGGTTGAGAGGATGAATCCTTTGGTTTATGCTTTGACGAAGACGATTCATGATTCGAGGGGAATTGAGAGAGGCGATACGGTGAGTTGTTCTTCCTTGCATTCACCAGCAATGGGTTTCTCGATGAGACATGCTGACTTCTTTGTCTTCTGCAGTCTGAGGTTCCGGATCTGAGCGAACAGCACGAGCAATGGCGAGAAGCTTATGGCGATGAAGTCGCTGGACAACTTCTCAAACTTGCAGAGGATGCTTTGCCTCATTACGATTACTTGACATCGTTCAAGATCTGAAGTTCGTGATCGATAGTAGCACAAAGCATGTATCGATCATACTGACCAAAGCCTGCTCGACAGCATTGAAAGCTCTAATACCGGATTGCATGACAACTTCCGTTCTTCGCTGCCGCCTTCGATCGTGTAGTGTCTCACGTTCGAGTAAAGCGAGCAAGGCAGGATGTCTTTCAATTGTCTCATACGGAGCAAACTGACCACGAAGGCGGCAGGGTGTGTTGCGTACATATGTAGAAGAGATCTTCCACTTATGATCTAGACCTTCACACTTGCATCAGAGCGTGCCAGAATGGAAGCTCCCAAGACACCGTCCGTATCGCCAAACAGCAGTTTCACCGCTTCCAACAGCTCCCTATCCAGGCCCACTTCCAACTTCAGTCCACCTCAACCTCCAGTCAACTACGAAACACCACCCTCCAGTCGCTCATCAGGATCGAAGCAAAGGATCATGCCTGAAGAAGAGTGGTTGCTGCGTACATCAAGAGCTTTCGCCGATCCCGCAGACATGAGCGACGAAGAGTCCAGCTGCTGCGGCATATTCTGTTCGCTCAAAATTTGCTCTTGGGAGATGTCGTTCAATTATCCCACCAGTTTCCGGAAAGTGCTTCGAAAGATGCGAACTGAAGACTACAAGTCACTGCACGGTCTCAAGCATCAAATTGCTCGCTGTAGGCTGAGACCATGGCGAAACCGACTCGAGAAACTTGAAAATGAATTGCATGAGTGGGCAAAGAAGATCAAGGAGAAAGAAGAGGAGGTAAAAATCAGGCACCACTTGCTTGATGAGCGAGAGAGAGACGTAGAGGCGGAACATACCGGGGTTGAAGAGACAATTCGTACCAATGTCCAGGCTCGACTTCGAGAGTCGCGATCAAGACATGAAGAGTGAAGCTTACTCGCTCGGGAGCAATGCGAAGACATACACATCCTTCTAACCAATTTCCAAGATACCGTCGACTCCACAGCACCAGTTCCCTAGTCAAACACTCTGCATAAAATTCAAGTCCTGATAACAAACCTTCCCTCCAAATCCCCAAAGTGCTTCATAATCACCTCCAGAACCTCCCCATGAACTTTGCCCCCATTCTGGTTCTTTCGCAGCTGCTCTGCGAGGGTTGTCGGTGACATTAAAATCTTCAACAGGACAAGTCAGGTTCAGGAACAAAGAGAGTCGTTGGTAAGGTCTTGGCACTGAGCTTGTGCACTGACCTTGCCTGGCAATCACAGGCAGCTCTCCCAATCGACACTTCACTTGCACTCATGCTAATCTCTGCGCTGTCGTCAACCAGCACTCGGAGCATCGCATGCAAGCTCTGCAACTCGACCTCGAACACCCGACCTGTTGGTCTTTCTCTGTCAACCTCCTCCTTTACAGCCGAGACAAAAGACCCGACAACAGACACCATGTCCAACAATACTGCCGCTCGAGTCTTCGCCATCGCAGAGTTACTCGAAAGAATCCTCGAGTATCTTCCATGCGAGCCTTATGGAGAATACTCGAATCCGCAACTATTCGTCCTCCAACGTGTTGATCGCACCTTCCGCAACACTATCGCAGGCTCTCCGCGCTTGAGGAAACGCATGTTTGAGCTCGAGCCAGATATGTATAGGTACTGGTTCCATGCGGAGAAGAAAGCGATCTGGATCAGCCGCCTCCTGTGCGTTCTGCCGAAGCGGAACTCCAAGCTCATGCGCGCATTCAGAGGAGAATTTCTTCGTCGTTGTCGCTCTGACCTGGCCTACGACGAAGGTATAAAAGCGACTGCAGAGGAATCAACACAGGGCTCATGGCGACGGGTGAAGCTTGTTCAAGACACTGTCATTTCTCCTGTACTGTTCCACGGACCAATGATGGGGGAGATTGGTGAGTTCGTCGACAAGTTCGCGTTTGCTGAGGCAGGCACCACCCTTGGAGAATTACTGGAGGGAGAATGGGTAAACGATGCAAGGGAATTGCTATCCAAGGCCACGAGAAATGGTTTCTATCTTGCTGTGGAGGACTGGTCTGACCGATTCTGATGCGGATGGCAGGGGGATGATGCGGGTGTTGAGGGCTTGTCTGGCTCGGGCGATCTTGTTCTGCGCTGGTATGAACGTTCCGGCATGGCAATCTGCACGACTGCGATACGGCGATGGAAAATATACCGTGTAAGACCTGAAGAATTGGAAGTGGGTTGCTGGAAGAGATGAAGAGAAGGTCTGATAGCAATGCTTGTGCAGTATTTGGGCGTATTGCTGGAAAGTCAATGTTGGGAGAACTTTTGATCGCGGTGCTATGGAACGGCCGTCGTCTTGTAACGACCTCTTCACGGATGTGCTGTGTTGGCCATTTTCAACTTGCTTGTTGTTCACTGCTGAATTCTGGAGCCGGATTTCGCGTGCTGCGTTCACGCTTGTTTCGACCGAGAACTCTTGGCTTCAAAATGCTGGATCTCGAAGGTGGCCTTTCTCATCGCTCGCAGTTCTAGAGAGGCATGCATAGAAATCGAAATCAACAGATAGATCAAGAGATGTCTTTCTTGCACCGTCTATAGTGCTGACTTTCGGCAGGAAATGTCTGCAGTGTCTCGTGTCTTCGGCATCACCGAGCTCCTCGAGAACATCCTCGACCATCTGCCATTTCCACCAAAAGATCGATGGGGTGGCACAGAGGTATCCAACCCTCAGCTCTTCGTAATTCAGCGTGTCAACCGCACTCTCCGCGACACCATTTCCGGATCGCCGCGACTTCGCAAACGGATGTTCCAGCTCGAGCCAAATCCGTACAAGCCCTTCTGGCTGGAAGACGTGTCATGGTCCGAAGATCTGGTCAAACGTGCTACCCATGGCGATGGGACTTTGACAAGATATCAGAATTCAAAGGTAAACCACGCTTTGAGATCAGCATGCCGACGCCGCGATTCTTCAATTTGCGACTGATGGCAACATATCACATGGTTGAAGGACTCGGCACCTTTTCCAATCCTGGTTCCCGTTCGGTGTAACCGCTTTATCAAGACAAACTACGCATTCGTAGATTCGAGTGCGACTTTAGGGGACCGTCTTTACGCTGAGTGGGTAAAATGGAACGCTCATCCACCAACCAAGCTTCTGTCGAAGACAGCGCGCAACGGCCAAGGACTCCAGATTTTGGAACAGGGCTTCTGGTGGTCCTGAGCCTAGACAGAAGACCTTCCTCACTTCCAGATGAATGTTACATCCCAACATAGTCCTCCCCACTCAAATTCGTCTGCTTGACACAAAACCACCTCTCCTGCTCCTGATCAAAGTGAAACTCTACCGTACTCATGCCCTGCTTTGTGACACCCGGTGGAGCATTCGTCAAAGCAGTCTTGAAGAATATAGTGGCACGGTCCATAGAGCTATTGAGCACAGTGCTTAGATCCGAGAAATTGACTTGGAAGTCCGGAAAATATGTTTGAAATTGCAAGATCTCGGCATGAAGTTCTGTCAGTGTGACGTTCTTAGGTCGCCTTAGGGTAGGTGAGGCGTCGATGAAAGTTTCGGCATAGATCTGCCAAGCTGGGGTGGATGTGTCGAAGTTTCGGGTATTGAGAGCTTCGGAGAAGTCCATGGTTTTTTGTTCGAGGTCTTTAATGATGGTCTCTTTAAGCTCGGAGGACGTGGGTCTTAGGGGAGTTGCTTGGAAGGCGTGGAATGGCTCGTGTTCAGTCTTCATTGTTGGCTTTTGGTCGTCCATGTTCGGTTGCCACGAGGAAGGGTGTTTGACGTGCGTGAAGGATTATAAGGCTCACGATATAGTGACGGATATACATAGAAGGGAAGGATTCCAGATTCGCAAGCTGTTGTCGGCAGGAACATTAGAGTTTGGGTAAGGCGGGCGTGGCGGAGATACGTTCCTGCATTGTAAAAGTCGGTGGTGTCTGGTGGTATAATTCTAGATCTTGCAAAGCTGATCCCAGCGAGACGGCTGGATTGACTACGGACTGTATCCGAGTGTGACATGTATGCCACGGTGTATGCTGTGCAATTGATGGCCGAGCCGGCATTTCCAAATTTGGTTCGTCGATGGATGACAAAGTGGATCGCTGCTGATCTGGGCCAAGCGTCGCGTTCGCGTTTTGGGGCCGCGAACTTTTCGATATGGAGGGGAGGCGTTCAGCGCGCCTTTGCATAATAGGCGTTGACATGTGGATACATTCCTGCTTAATTCGGCCAGACGAAGCGTTTTCGATTCTCGATTCGCGCTCACAAAAACATCTTGCTGGCGTCTCTGTCGTGAGTCGGAACGGGATGCGAAAGAGAAAAGAACAAGTCGTCGGGGTGGCATATGCAGCTTTTCGTGTTCTAGTACATCATCAGCAGCATCTCACATCAGCTGTCCAGGCCTATGTTCATATCTCGGACCCCAACTCCGTGCCATGCTCCTTTCTATGCATACAAGTTCAGTCCATATCCTCGTACGCCGTATCTTTCCAGCCCGTCAACTACGTAAGCTTCTGCTTGATGAAAAAGGCGCGCAGATAGCTCAGTTGCCATGCACATGTGACAGCAAGGACAGCAGTCTGGATTAGTGTCCACCTGACCACTCGTGCGTTGACAGCTTCGCTCTGGTCTCGGAACTCTGCCTCTCTTTCACGTTGGAAGACCTGCTCTCTTCGGACGTCCTGCAACCTCGCCGTCAAGTCTTTGACCTTTTGTACCACTTCGCTAATCTTGCTCTTGTCGCTGCTTTCAATCTGGCTCGTCTCGCCAATCGCGAGATCAAGCTCCATCTTGATACCACCAACTTCGCTACCGAGAAGATTCCAGCCTCTGTGGGAAGGCACGTTCGTGGGTGTGAAGCATAAGCGGTGCTCGCCGGAATCTGCAGCGGTGAATGTGAATTTGCCCTCTGCTCGGCCGCGCTGGGACACTACTCGGTGATCGTTGTCGAATAGCTCGTCCACAGTGATGTAGATGCCCTGTCAGAAAAGTGATTAGAAGAGTAAGACTTCGCATTGGATTCTGGGCTCAATGATACCATGTCATTATTGGGCTGGTATGTTCGCGTGTTGTGATCGTATAGCGACGCCTTGAAGTGACCTGCGATGACAATGTCAGTCTGCGCTCTTGAAGGTAAGCGATGCGCTCGATTCATGTCCATAGCCATACCGACGACCAAAGTGTCCTTTGGCAGCTCTTCGAAGAAGCATTTCTGCGACGGTCCATCGATGTAGAAATACAGCGCTTGTGTCTGAGCAAAGAGCAGTGCCGCGCTCACTATGCTTGATATCGACCACATTGTTGCGACTGAGATGTGAGAGGTACAATGGAAGAGTCCGCGAATCTTCTCCCTGCGATTGAAGACACGCTGAAAGTAAAGTTAGGGGTCTCCCTGGACCGCCAAGACATTCAAGCTAACTTGCTTTACCAAGTTTTGAACCACAGCTCCTGAATCTACTTTCCTCCTTCATCCACCAACCACGGCAACTTCATCGCAAGCATCGCCTCCTTCGCGTCCCAGGCTTCAGCTACATGCCCATACGAAAGCTTCAGCTTCATACAGCTCGTGTCTCCCGACATGTATCCGTCAACCGGTCAGTGTGATTGGCCACTCACAAGCGGCGGCCATGAGGCCAAACCTGATTCAGCCATGTACTTCGGCGGCCTCACGGTGTCCTGTTGCTAGGAAGCACATACAGGCAAGTAGGTGTTGCTGCCTTCGGCCACGTGTGGCACAGCAACATATATAAATTTCTCATATTTTCGTTGCATTCTCATAGTCTCAAGAGCGGAAGTCTTTCGTTTCCTACTTTGACACCACACAGCATGGGCGAATACAACGCAGAAAACACCAGACATGATTCTGCGTACCAAGGCTACATCTCCAGCTACTCTGTCAACCACAACTACCCAGAGCTAGAAGTCTACGATGCTCTTCGCCGCACTCATGGAGACTACCACATAACGACCGTCGCCGCGAGGAGTGCCGATCTCATTGGATTTGCAGAAGCCGGCCATGCCAAAGCGAACTTGGTTCGCGATGGAGACAACTTCTTCAGCGTTCGATCTTACGCGCCTCCCGTAACACGACTCGAAGGTGGAGATGGTACGATCGGCGAAAGAGTTCGCTTCGGATTATTCAAATACTGCTTCGAAGGCGAATGGCTCGACATTTATCAAGCTGACTGGTACCCATACGAAGGTGCTTCTGAAAGGATCAGATACTGCTACGTGCTTACTCCGAAATCATCACTTGGGGTTGAAGAAGTGCATTCCCCTATTGCAGACCGCCTGGTCACTGCTGCAGGGAAGTGGTCTTCTGTCCTTCATGAGGAGGTTTATGTCTTCGATTCTGGCTGCTGGACTAAGTCAAAGACGCTCTGGTCTGCTGTCCAATCATCCTCATGGGACGATGTCATCCTCGATCCGGCGATGAAAGAGACTCTTATCAAGGATGTTGAAGGCTTCTTCGACTCGTGGGAGACATATGAAGAGTACGGTGTATCTTGGAAGCGTGGAATAATCATGCATGGAACCCCTGGATGTGGAAAGACGATCTCGATCAAGGCACTCATGAATTCACTGCAGTCCCGAAATGTCGCATCGCTTTACGTCAAGTCATTCAAGGCCTGTCAGGGCGAGCAATATTCGATTCGCACAATCTTTCAACAAGCACGTATCATGGCCCCCTGCATGCTCATCTTCGAGGATCTGGACAGCCTGGTCGTTGATAAAGTTCGCTCTTACTTCCTGAACGAGGTGGACGGACTGGAGAACAATGATGGCATCCTGATGATTGGCTCCACCAATCATCTCGAGCGTCTTGATGCAGGAATCAGCAAGCGGCCGTCGCGCTTCGATCGCAAATACCACTATCGTCTGCCGGCTGAGAAGGAGAGACTTCTCTACTCGGCATACTGGAGGAAGAAGCTTGCAAACAACGATAAGATCGACTTTCATGACGACATCCCGGCTATCATATCTCGGCTGACCGCCGGCTTCAGCTTTGCCTACATGAAAGAGCTATTTGTGCAGACATTGCTCACCATCGTCAGCGGTCGGGCCGAAGTCGAAGATGAAGATGAGGAATACGATCACATTGCAGAAGCCGAAAAGGAGAGTCAGGCTTTCGAGGCCGATGTCGATACAAAAGTAGCCAAAGAGCAAGCCGATGGTGTGGAGTCCGACGATGAAAGTGAAGACAAGAAGAAGCGAAAGAAAGGCGCAAAGAGTAAGGCCAAGAAGGCTAAAAAGGCAAAGCGTCCTTTTCCCGAGATCGACGTACCATCTCACCTGGAGTCAAACATCTTTCTCAAAGTCCTACAGAGACAGGCGAAGCTGCTATGGAGGGAAATGGATAATTCCGAGGATGATGAGGTTCATGGAAGACAGAAGGCTGCTGGACCTTCAAACCCAGAGTACGATGCATTTATGAGCAGGATCAATGCTAGCAACAACATGGCCGATGACGAGGAGGGAAGTGATTGTGAATGCTAGACATGACGTGTGGAAGTTGTAGGCTTAGAATGACGGAAGATCTATCACACAATGTTGCACGGCTTTCAGTAAGGCTTGAAAGCTATGGCGGTTTTCATTACCCTGAGTATGGGTAATCTTAAAAGGTAGAAGGAGCGATATCAAGAATTGCAGTAGCTCTCCACGAGGCTAGAGATCGCTACGATGGTTCTCAAAGAAACCTGATGTAGAGAGGGGGGAAGGCCCTTTCAGGAGAGATCCTATCCAAGGCTTGCGGTCTGTTGAAAGAAGTGAGGAGTGCAAATTGACGAGAGCAGCCACATGATGATATCTGCCTAGACTACGGCTTTGATACCTAAGAAGTGCCTCTAAGCTTACCAACCACAAAGGTCGTTCCCAAGTTCTGCGTTGGAGCATCGTTCGGGTACTGCAAGTGCTGGGCATTGATTCCATATCCGTGAGTAGTGTCGCAGACTCCATCGCCATAGATGCACACGTCCAAAGTCTTGCTGATCCAGTTGCTTGGGATGCCTGCAGATCCGAAAGCAGAGAGACCATTGACGTTTCGGGTCGTTGTACCGCCGTTGTTGTCAACATTGCAGGTCAGCCCGGACTTGTGCTCTGGGTCACCGATGAGGAAGACACCCTTGACGGCGTTGAAGTTGGCACCAGTGAGCTGGGAGAGGGCGTTCACAGTGGCAGCGGCGCCTTGAGAGTAGCCTTCGAGGATGAAGCACTCGTTGGGGGAGGTGGCGAGGGTGGTCTTGATCTTGTTGATGATCTGGTGAGGGAATAGTCAGCTTATGTATCTGGTGCACGCTCACGATGGATATGTAACGTACGTCTTGTGTGCCTTGTTGCGATTGCTGGTTGGCGCCCGCTGGATACACGGTATTGTACACCTTGCCTCCAGAGACCTGACTTTGAATGTTGGCATTCATGGTACGGAAGCCAGCTGAAGGACCCTGGGCCTCGCCCGTACCACGAGTGTTGATGAGGGTGTAGCTTGAGCATGTTGCTCGCTTCTCTACTGCTGCAGCAGAGACAGAGAGTGCCAAGGCGAGCCAAGTAGCGATCTTGATGAAAGCCATGTTGAAGTAGATGTTTGTGCAGGCTGATGCCGAGAATGTGGCTGCTTGATTGAAGAGGAGGAATTGCTTGCATCACCTTACAAACCCCCTCGCTTCAATACTCTCAATGCCTCCGACCGCGGATCGTTTCGTGCAAGCTTGAGCATCGCGGTTACATGTTCTGCCTGAAGTGCTGGAACCGCAGATGTGCTGTTACAGTGTCTGAGGAATGGGAACGCCACCTTTCATTGGTCCTGCTGCAAGCCATGTGAGCACCATCTACCACTGCAATATAGGAAACTTGAGATGGATTCTCCCCACCGAGTGCCGAGATCAACCAGACTGGCACGTGCTGACGGGTTGTTTCCATGATTCAGGCAAGATCTTCAAGAGATGTAGTTCGAGAAGTGTAGCTGTCACTCATTAGCTTATTCTATAGCTTGGTACGATGTCTCGAATCTCTGCAAGGCTGAATCTAGTCGGTCGGCTAGCTGTTTTCAGATCGGAAGCAGTTCTATTCGAGGTGAAGTGTGGCCTGAGTCCATTGTGGTGTGTCAGATCAACAGCCAAGTGCCCGGATGGAGGAAAATAGTCTGACGGGTGAATGTATGCAATATACAGCTGACAGATGTCGAAGCTAGACTATTTGCAAGAGATGCAACGTTCTCGAAGAGGAAGGTCCGGCAGATGAGCACAGAAGTGACTGCCGGGGGATTGACGTTCTTAGGCCACAAGGCCACAAATCTTGGCATTGGCCGACGCGACAATCGCGACCTGAGTTTGGTCAGCTCTTTCAAACGTACAATCACGCACCATTGCAGGCCCATTACGTGTTAGACTTCTGCTCAGATCCGTCTGAGTCGAAAATGGTCTTTACCACAGCAGCCTGAACTGTCCCGCACGAGGACGAGATTGCTTCCGGACCGAGACCTCGATGGATGCCCAAATTTCCAATGACCGATGGAGCTGCGTTCATCCACGAGCCATTGGATGAGCCCAGTGACGAGATTCGACTGCTCACAGTCACGCGTTCGCTCACTCGGGACGAACATCTGCTCTCGCTTAATTTGACCAGGTGGAAGCTGCGAGATGCGCCTGCATACTCTGCGATCTCCTATGCTTGGGGCGAGGAAGTTCTTCAGAACGCCCTCGTAAATGGAAGACCGCTGCTGGTGCACCAAACAGCAATCTATGCCCTTGCTCAGGCAAATTTGCATTTTCCGAGCGGCCGTTTCTGGATTGATGCATTGTGCATCAATCAGCATGATGCCGCCGAGAAGAGTCTTCAGGTACAGATGATGGGCCAGATCTATGCACGAGCAGATCGTGTATTGGCATGCGTGGGTCAGCCAGGTGATGATAGCGAGTGGCTTGCTGCTATGTGCCATACCCTCGAGCTTCTGGACTTGTCCTGGCAATTTTATGCCGGCCATGAAACGAGGGCCATATGGAACTCCTGGGGATCCGCACTTCACGAGGACGGCTTAGCTGTACGGCTCTCAGACGCCGCCACAGATTTTGCCAATCGGGAGTATTGGTTTCGATTGTGGATTGTGCAGGAGCTAGCCGCCGCCGATTACAAGATTGAGCTACTTTGTGGCAGAGACAAGATCTCATGGCCCTCAATTGGACTCTTGGCCAATATGTTGAACGAAGTCATTCCGGGCATGCAAGCTTCGGGCTCCATGTGGGTGGTGAGAGAATCCGTCCTTTTGAAGCCATTGTCGCTCGCAGACGCGTTTGAAGAGTACCATCTTGCCTTGTGCTCTGATCCTCGCGACCGATTGTATGGCCTGTCCAGCCTGGTCGATTGGGAGAATGTTCCTCTGGGGCCAATCTTGCCTGATTATGCTCTTTCCCGCTGGGAACTGGCGCTCGAGACCGCGCCGCGACTGACTATGACTTCTATGGGTTTCATGCTGGCTGCATTTCGAATCGAAGCCGCGAGTGAGGAAATGGTAGAAGCGGCGTCTCGCAGGTCTTGTTCGATCCTGGAGATGTCGCGTGCTAACCCATCACGTTCATCGTCTCTGCGAGCCAATCGAGGCCTGGTCCTGTCCTTGAGTCAAGGTTCAGCTCGCTTTACAGTGATAGTCCAAATAAGGTCCAACAACGCAGGCAACCTCACGGCAGCCTTTGAACGCGACCCAGTCTCTGAGTGGCAGTCAAGCCAGCGAGGAAGCAGTGAGAGGAGAACATCAAGTGCAGGGAACAGCCGCGAAGAGCCACAGCCGATATATATGGACGACAATGGTAGAGTGGCAGCGCTGACGTGCAAGGATACTCTCTCTGGAGATTTCCTGGTCTCACAGCCACACTCATTCTACGCCGGTCTCCTGCTTGTTTTGCGACATAATCACGGCGATTATTGCGACGTGGTGGGACAGGCTGTTCTGCTAAATGGCGTTCGCTTGGCAACACTGGCTAGTCGCAATCGTCGCGTCTCCAGCTGCGATGTGTCTTTGACTATCACGGCGGAAGACGCACTAGTCCTTGCTGGTCAGGACATGTGTAGAGATGCGCATGACTTCTATTCGCAAGACGGTCGACTCGCCAGACTCAGAACCTGTCCCGTCTTGGAGCCCAAAGCATGTGTGCAGGTAGTCACCGTTTCGTCCTAGTTTGGACCTGGCCAAGCTGACTTGGATTGTGATGCATATCTTTGCGATACCTATACTTCGAGGACTGCTTCAGCCATCGCTCCCATGTCGTTCCTGAGGGCTGTGCTCTCTGGAAACTTTCCTCTATTCGGGTCACAGATGTTTCACAAGCTGAATCCGAACAACGCCTTGTGAGTCACGGAGATAGCTCTTGAATCCCCATGAATGCTGACCATTGGCCAGATTTGTCCTTGCTGGCATTGGAGCGGCGTTCTGCGCGGTTGCAGCCCTATTCGGCTTCTATGGTAGAGAAATACGCCTGCGAAGCCCGCTCGCGGACAAGACAACATCCAAAAGTACCGCATGAGTACCAGAATTTGACTCATTCAATCCTCGTAATCCAGCCTGCAAAGATGACACTGGATGTTCAGACGTCACATTCCTTTGACAATACCATGAAAGGCATCTCCGTTCGGGCATTCCCGCTGCGGCTGAGTCGACTCCTGCGAAGAAAAATCGGAACGCGACCTCGCGTGACTCGAAGCTGAGCACCTATTCCTGATGCCGGTGAATTGCATTGCTTGTTTGGGCAATCAAATCGCGTCTAAAAGATCTTGATGAATGCGCACTCTTCTGCCGATGTCGCCACACCAGCGTATCTTAAAGACATCCGACACTTCACAATAATCAAAGCAGCACTTGAGTTGCTGGGATGTCGGAGCTGACCTCAAGGCTTTTAGATACTTGCGTACAAATATATCGCGACAGACCTTACAACAGTGTCTTCAGCATCCTCGCGCTGGTCAGCGGTCTTGCATATTGGACACGGAATGCCAACGTCGACAATACAGACAGACTCGAGTCTGTGAGGAGAGCCGTTAACGAGCCTTCCAAACGATTCAAAACAGACACCTCTAGCTCGAAGGTATTTACCCTTCCGGATGGACGAGAACTGGGTTACGCAGAATATGGTGTCCCAAATGGCCGACCACTCTTCAATCTTCATGGACTTCCAGGCTCTCGAATCGAGGCTGCAGCCCTCGAACCCGTCGCCCTCAAGCTAGGTCTGCGCATCATTGGTGTAGATCGACCTGGATATGGCCTGAGCTCTGCAAAGTCGAAATGCACCCTTCTCGACCATCCAAAAGATCTAATCCACCTTGCCGAGCATCTTGGACTAGAAGAGTATTCCGTGCTCGGAACATCAGGCGGAGGACCCTACGCTCTTGCTTGCGCTTACGCATTACCAGCCGACAAATTGAAGGCAGTAGCAGTGGTATGCGGCATGGGAGCACCAGATATGAGCAAGAAAGGCATGAACATCATGCATTGGGCAGGCTTTTCTTTCGGCTACCTCTACTTCCCCTGGATATGCCGACTTCACATGAACCGGATACCTCACGCACGACTAGATCTCCCGAGAGAAGAGCGTGCCGTACGCCTTGCTCGACTTTTGCTGCAAGCTGGAAATCATCCCAAGGATCTTGAGCTGTTCGACACTGACTATGCCGAAGATCTCATTCGTCTGTTGGTCCCAAATCATGAAGCTTCGTTTGGTGGACAAGGCGTTGATGCTGTTGTACAAGATGGTCAGGTCATGTGTTCGGACTGGGGTTTCAAGCTGGAAGATGTGAGGAAAGATCTGCCTGTGCATCTGTGGTATGGAAATTATGATGTAAATTGTCCTCCGATTCATGGTATTGAAACAAAAGAGAGGATTGGCAACAATGCGGTGTTGCATCTGGAAGATGAGACGCACGGAAGTATCACCTTCAACTTGACCTGGGGTGGAGCAAATGGAGATCGTGCGAGGGTGCTGCAGGAGTATCGCTTGCTCTCATCGATCGGCGAGCGAATGATTCTCACTCCTCAGCATTCGGTAGGAAACGCTGCTCAACTCCACTCATTTTCATCTCGAGCTCTCGACATCGAGCCAGGATCTGCTGAAGAGAGACATAGACAGCCTGAAGCTGATCACAAGCTTTATCGAGAAGGCCATTGTTGACCTGTACCTCGACATCCATGAGCGCAGATGCTACAGTCTCTGTGATCTCGAATCCATGCATGACGTTAGCAGATATCATGTCTCGAACTTCCTCCGGAAGAAGTATGTATCTATTGAACAGGCTACGTTGTAGCCGACTTGCCTCTTCCCATGATGCGAATAAGTGGTCGCAGGCTTTGGCGACGCCTTGTAAAGATCGTTCAAAGACTGGTTCAGCGGGCCGGTGGACCTGAGACAGCGTGTTAGAATGAGTCGGTGGAACCTGTTGGCCAGCATCTGGCTCAATCCTACGCTTCTTGGATGGACGAGCATCATCTGCACCGTCGAATAGGGGCGTGGACTGATCTCTCAATGCTAAATTGTTCATGACAGAAAGCATTTCGGAGAGTTTCTGGGACATCTTGAAAGTTGAAGAGAGATCGTGACAACCTAGGGGCTTGGGAGATAGTTGACGCTTTCAAGTAGGGCGAGGAAATGGCAGAGACAAGAGCATTGTCCTCTGGAACACACAAAGCAGATCTATCTGACAAAGACCGAAGGACCCATTGTGAAGCTTTCCCAGGCCATCTCCATTCTTTGTGCAAAGCGAGAGCGATCTATGTGGCGAGCTTTTTCATGATCATCGTGCTAGACCTGTGGATATGCCAGATCTATGGTCGCGAAGATCTATGTCAACCAGAACCGGCATCTACTCCAACTTACAAAACAGCCCGTTTGATCGACTTCGCATACGCAGCGAATGCAGTCAGATCCTCTCTATCACCAGATTGAGGCCCTCTTTGGATCAGGCCCTCGAGCTCAGCCTCATTGCAAACGCATATTTTCAGGCCAGTCTTGCCGCCCATTTGGATGATCTGTTGCGACATTGCGAAAGCTTGATCATAATCATCCTTCATCCCACCATCGCGAAAGTCTTATGGGTGCTCCAGCTAGTCAGTAGGTTAGCAAAGTGACAGTCGACTTTTAATCGTTGAGCATATTCACGAAATATATGGCAGGACCCGTCAGGTCGTCGTCTCGCATATTCTTATCAAGCTCCTTTAACGCCTCGACTTCCTTCGAATTGGGACCGCGCGATTGCTCAGCGATAGCGAGAGCTTGCTTGAACCATCCAATCATGGCCTTTACTGACGGTAGAAGAACCACGTCTGGGTGAGCCTCCATTGTTCGTCGTAGCTCAACGATGGCTGTGGCGTAAGAGTTCGCGATATCCATGCCGAACAGTCCCTCAGCCTCCATCAGCTTTGCATACAGCAGGTTGTAGGCCAGAATCTGTGAGTCAGTCAGTGGCTGTCTGAGTGGAGCACCATAAGAGCCCACCATGGCTAAGATCTCAGGCATCTCAGCCTGTTGTGGTGTCATGCTCGTGGCCAGTGCTTCCATCAATCGCAGATCTCGTGGACCCTTTCTGCGGAGGAGATGATAGAGTACATTGATCAACTTGCGCCGCGAGTCACTGACCCATTGCTTCTCCGGTCCAAGCGAGCACGCTGTGCAACTGCACCGGAAGCCGTAGTATATCCACATTGGACCAGCCCTCTGAGTTTTGGTGGCAAAGTTGTACAGGCTGCTGTACGAAATTGTAATCTCTTCTCCTCTTGAGATGGGCACGAGAGCGATCACCCTAGAGAACGTCGGACCTGATGGGTCTGTGACCATAACGGCATTGGGTACGCAAGAGTGGTTCAATGGTGATATGCGGTCATACACTTTAGAGCCATTCTCGTCACCAAAGGCGTTGGACTTGAAGATACGGAAGACTTTCGATTTGTACGGACGGTGACCTTCATGGAGCTCGAGGAATCGGTCCTGGGATTCGCGAGAGAGCTTGCTGAAAGCTTTCTCCACCACCGCCTCCTGGACGACACATTTGTCTGGGAGTTTAAGAAGAACTTCATCCACGAAGATCGTTGTGCCGGCCTTGATGGCTCGTTTCGCAAAGATGCCGTTTCCCTTGCCTGGAGAAGCTTTGATCGTATAAGTAGGAGACATCCCACGACTGAGATAGTTGAAAAAGCCGTATGGAGGAATTCAAGACCAACACAAAATGTGAGGAGAGAAATAGAGGTTTTGGCGTTTGTTCTCTTCGTTTGCATGGAACTAGCCGGGTGAGCTGCAGGATTCCGATGCCAACGTTACAAGTCTTCGTCGTGTGGAGCAGGTGCAAAACAGACGTGTCAGAAAGAACAGTGACGAGGCCCTATAGAGGCTAAGATCTAACATGCTTTGTTATTGGTATCGCTCAAATGTACATACATACAACCCAGAACCCGCTTTCCAACCCCAATCCAATGCAAACCGCCTCAGTCATCTAGAGCTTTGGGCTCGATTTCAGTATATCCGCATAAGGACCATTACCACCCTCTCTGAACAGTACAGGGCTGTTCGGGTATGGGTCCACAATTCTCTTGTTCAGTGGGTTCAGCTCTGCAGCGCGGTAGAACATGTCTTCGTACACCTTTCCATCATACCGTCCGAGGGAGCTGTTGAGCTGCCAGTCTGGGAAGTCCCAAGAGTCAACGAGACGAACGGCGTGTGGTCGGATCTCCTCGAGCAACTGCATAACAGCCTTGGACCTTGCAAGACGGATCTGTGCGACTGTGCATGCAGAGCTGGTGAAGAACTCGCTGGATTCCGACACAAGAGTGTTCAGGGCGTACAGGCGGAAGAGCTTGTGCATGAGGCCAAGGGTCTCTGGGTCGAGTTCCGTGCTGATCGAGTGCGAGTGGAGAGTCTCGTAGAAGTTCTTGACCACAAGGTATTGCGAGTGGGCGCGAGAAAGGTTGTAGAATGCAACGAGCAGAGAATTCCAAGACTTCTTCTCCTGGTCACGGGCGCGGAGTGCTTCGAAGGTGAAGTATGCTGATCGCCATGCAAAGGCAGCCACGATATCATCGTCCTTGCCAAGAATGTCGAAAGCAGCGCCGGTGTCCTGGCGCTTGAGGTAGAATTGAAGAATCTCGGTGGTGTCATTGGTAGGGTCATTGCCCTTCAGCACGGTTCTTGCGGACTTGAGCAGGTATCGGGCAACTTGCTGGGTCAACATGTAGTTGTCGCCCTCCCATGTGACTGTTGGCAGGTAATCAGCATACCAGCTGCCCACGCCAGAGAACGCGCTGTATCCGTGCCCTCCCATGGCTCTGCGGCAGACCTCAAGACCTTCGGCGGCAGTGGTGGAGCACAGTGATTTCAATCCACAGGATGTGCCGTGGAGATCAGCAAGCAGATCTGAGCCCGCATTCACCTCTTCAGGACCAGCACTGCGCTTCGACGGCGAGTCATTGGTATTTGATGATCTGCTTTGCATCTTGCTCTGATTTGCTTCATACAGTTCCATCATGCCCTTGCCGGTGAAGTGAAGAGCGAAAGTAGCGGCCAGGAGCGGGAGTAATCTGGCTTGGACCATGGTATAGTTCAGAGTCTGGTTCTCGCCCTTCTGACCTTCGGGTGCGTCACGGTCCTGGAACTGGCGACGAACAGCCAGATATCTGGTAGCAATGGTAACACCACGAGCGAGAGTGCTGCCTGACTGGAGAACAATGGTGCTACGAACCCAGGTGAGAGTACCGTAGACCAGAGCTGGTGAAGCTGGCTTCATGTACTTGCTGGTCTTTGGATCGACAGCAGAGAACTTAGCCAACATGGCATCGTGTGGGACCTTGACCTTGTTGAACAAAAGGAAACCATTGTCCATCGTATTGTAACCAAACTTAGGGCCAATATCGCCAGCGTAAACATTGTCAAGCAGCTTGTGTGTCTTCAGATCCCTAATTGGCACGATGAATGGATGCGGTCCATATGGTCTGCCCTTGATGATGAGCTGTGCCATCACGCAAGCGTAGTTTGCTGTTCGTCCAAGAGATCCAATCCACCACTTTGATGCTGTGAGATGAGGCGAGTGAATTGTGAAGGTCTTGTCATCCTCGTTCCAGGTCGCAGTCGTCTCAAGACCTCGTACATTCGATCCGTGACCCAACTCTGTCTGCGCGTAACATCCGATGTGCTCGTGTGCCACAGCAGGCTCGAGGTATTTCTTGTGCTGTTCTGGAGTTCCCTGACCTCTGATTGTGACGATGTACATGCCCTCATGCAAAGCATATGGCAGTGGCTCGCTGATCAGATCGTAGGCCACTCTCTTCTCGAGATCTCCCCAGCCATACTTTGTATAGATCTGGTTCATTCTCTTCGCTCTTGCCAGAGCCTTCTCCCACTTGTCGACGCGTCCATCGAAGTAGTCCTGGTCCTTGTTGAAGACCTTCTCTGCTTGGAGGACCTTCAAGATCTTCTGCTTCCGCTCGAGAGCATCCTTTCCAAACATGAACTGGCTCAGCTTCTCGACATTGACGCTCGATTGTTTGCGCTCGTTCGCGAGCAGCTCGGTGCCCTGGGGACCTGAAGGTTTCAACTTGCGTACCCAATCGGGCACTGGAGCAGCTGTCTGAGACATGGCGATGGTGATGTAAAGCTGTGATAAGCAAGGAGGCCGCCAAACTACTCAAAATGAAGGACGAGATGGAATGGAAAGATATACTCTTACAATGACGGGCACGACTATCCTCGGTGTACTCGGAGAACGAGCTATCCCAAGGTCTCTATGAGCCGATGTCGTCGCGAGAAACGCCAGCCTCGGTTCAGGATGTCAATGAAGTCATTGGCTGGAGGTAGGTGAATATGGGTCCGGCAAGATCCGAGCAGTATCAAACAGGCTGGACTTCCGACGCCGATATTGATATTTCTCACGCCTTGTGGTGATGGCCCTGGAGACGGGTATCTAGCTGCTACCTTATGTTCCAGCTGCGCTGTGGCCTGAAGAATGAACGTAGCATAATCAGCCGAGGCAGGCAAAACCAATGCCTGCTGCAGTCACATGCGACCAAAATTTTCGTCAGCATCTTACGTGCTTGTCATTCTCCCGCACAGTCAAGCAAAATACTCAAGGACTGAGAGAGAAGAAATGGTTTCTTCGACATGCCTTCAGGTTGGTGGTAACGATAGACACAACAAATGCCTCGCCAAAAAGCTCTTGCTCTAAAAGGCTTTTTTCCAGGGATCTGAGCGCAGCGCTCGGTGGCTGAACTTGGCACGAACCAGTTGACGAACTTCGTCCTTTGTTTCTACCCAACAAGTTTACAGTTGGTGCTTCTTTCACGCTGGGAACGACCAGTCTGACCACAATGCCGGTCCCTTGTCGGTCTGTGTACAATGCCAGACCAGACCAAGAAGAATTCTTGCAATCCTCAATGCCCTAGCAGCGTCAGGCCTAGAACGCCACAGGATCTTCGCAAAAGTCATGCGGCATGCGTACTGGCCTGGCCCCTCACCTGTACCAATACCTACCCGCCCACTGATACTCGCACAGCTATTGCGAAAGGCGTAGTGGTCAGCGGTGATGCTCTCGGTCGTATTATGGTGATCTACTTGTGTGTCACCTTCGCATCTGCATTTACACTTCACTTCCACTCTCACACTGCATCCTAACCCTTGCCATAACTATACAGCAGCCATGGCGCAAGACAAGAACAGTGCCGAGCACAACGAAGGCATCAATCCTGCTCATGAAGCACTTCTTACCGGAGCAATTGCCCTGGCCAGCCTCTTCAGCACTTGCGTTGAAGCATTCGGGCTGATCCATCCTTCACACAAATGGGAAAAGGACGAGCAGCTGCTCTTGACCCGTCTGGGCCTTCAGCAAGCAAGACTACTCATATGGGGTTCTGTAGTAGGCGTCTCTTCGCCACCTGCTGCTGTAACAGATCGCGCAGTCCCGAGACACCCAAGTGCAGCATATCCAGATCTCAAGGAGCCTACCTTCTTCGACGCACGCGATCCTAGACTCGACGAGCCGGAGATCAGGACAACGATTGAACAGACGCTCAGCGCAATAGTGGATCGCTCGTCTGCGCACTCGCGGGAGGAGATGATGGGAAAATTTGGCTTGAAGCCACCGAAGCGACTTGGAGGTGGCTTGCCAGAACCAGCTGTGGATTCGACGAGATTAGAATCTTTCAGGGAGAAATACGAGCTGCTACGAGAAGTTGCAGAGAGCTATGCCCACATCAACACACGGAGGAACAATTCTTTAATCCACACGTCCTGGCAAATCGCCGACGTGACAAAGTTCGGCGTCTTCATTCAGCTCACACAAGAGAAAGTCGATTACTTGATCGAGCTATTGAACGTGAAAGAGCAGGTGGATCGCGCCATGCGCATGGATATCAGAATATTCGGATGGCATATCATACCAGACAGGCAAAGGTCCGCCATGGATATCTCGAAGCTCCGGCTTCTTCAGGAAATTTGCAAAGCAGATTACCCTGAATATCTTGTCGCAACCCAACAAGCTCTGGACAATATCAGCCGCGAAGCGCGTGAGAATGCTATGACTTATACGGCACTGAGTAAACAGCAGCAAGATTACATCAATCCTGACAGCCCTGCGGCCAATGGCACGAACGGACAGCAACACCACCACAAAAAGCGACCAGGTCTGCTCAAATTATTCAAATCATTTGGAAAATCACACAAGACACCTGAACACAGCCGTTCAGTCTCTGGACCTTCCTCTTCGGCCGAAGACATCGATCCCCCACGAGCGATGTCTGATGTCGGTCCTGCCATAACAAGGATCCGGTCCAAGTCCGTTGGGGCCGAACTTGATATTCACGGGGAACTAGACGAAGACCTAAGGAACAGGCTGGAGCAGATGACAACCCATACGTCGGAGCCTCCACCTGACCCGAAACACTTGGCAATAGACTCGCCCGTTGAGACGACGTATCAACCCATTGTTCCGCTAGTGAACAAGCCTGTTCAGGCGGGAATAATTAGGCATGACCAGTATCATGGCATTGCTCGTGTGGATACCAAGGATCTTCATCAAGCTGACTATTAGCGATGACTTCATGAGGAGGAAAATCATTTTGCAATATACCCATTCTTCTGGTTACATTAGGCGTTGATGTGATCTCTATTGATATTTAGAGTGTGAAAAATATTCGTTTCATCAGCAGCTTTCCGCCATCTTATGCTTGACATTCTCCTCTGAGCGATTCTTGCAGTGAGACCTGAACTTTAGCTAAGTGATACAAACTCGTTCTCGATCAGTATTCCAGCTGATCTTTGACATTGGCATAGCCTCCAACGCCAGTCGCTGCGTTGGACATGTTCACCTTCGTGATCGTCGTTTTCTGCTTCGCCTTCACGGTCTCCTGGGCCGGACGAACATCTTCAGTCTGCCAATGTGCTCGACAGTACGGACAAGTGACGGGATTCTTGGCCCTCTCCCACTGCTGGAAGCAAGCGACATGCAGATTGTTGCCACAAGCAGCCCGGCACCATGTCAGATCGTCGCTTTCTTCAAGGTCTTCGAAGCAGATGGGACACTCTCCAGTGGCTTCTTTGCGATTGCCATCTTTCACAGTCTCCTCGGCGATCTCAGATGGCAGACGCGGCGCGTTGGCGAAGAGCTCTCTCAGCTCCCGCGTTAGGAAGGCTTGTTGGTATTTGAGGTGCTCGGGTGCCTTGAGGATCTTATGGAGGACGTAGATGATGTGCTTGCAGACCGTTTCTTCGCCTTTCTTTTGCCAGATGGATACCTGAAGATAGTGTCAGTGACCAGACTTCAGAAAGGCTGAGGTTGCAATTGAGGGGCGCACAGGGCAGTTGCAAGTCATGAGATGAGAAATGGTTACAGTGTAGACATTTCCCTTGGACCCAGCGACGCTGAGCGTCTCACAGGGACAATCTTCGATCTTGGTGTAGCAGTCGTCATGGACGTCGCGCACTCGATCGAGTACGAACATCTTGTCTTTGGTGACCTTCTTGAGAGCGCTCAGGTACTTTTCTGTAAGGTCGTCCTCGTCTTCCACATGGCTGCAGACGGTCAGTTCCCGAGAGCCATCATTATTGAGACTAAAGTCCGCTTACTCTAAGAGACGACGCTCCCTCTCACCTTCCTCTAATTTGTCGATATCACTCAGTCGTGCCGCAATGCGCTTTTCAGCGACCTCTGCATGCCAGGTCGCTTTGCCGGTGGACTTCTTGCTGGGCTTGAGCGAAGACTGATTTCTCTGCTTTTTGGCATGGCGTTCATCGCTCGATTCTGGAGAGTGCGTTGCAACATCTGCTTCATCTGCATCTTCACTGTCGTCAACGAGCGGAGTGCTCAGTCGCTTTCTCTTGCGTGGTGCAGAATCGGCAGCTTGCTCAGCCTGTTCGTGCTTGTAGAACTTGACCTGCGTGCGTGCACGCGTAGAGCGTCTAAGTCCTTCGGCCGCCATTCCAACGTGCAAGGTGCAAAGATAAAACTCAATTTGGGAAGCAGTGAGAAAGCCGGTCTGTTCGAGATTCGTGATAGTGAGACTTGAGAAGGCAGCTGCGGTACCACGCGCACCTTCCCAGGCAGGCGCTCAAGATCGCGTACTCGCGCGACTCACCATGCTTTATTATTCTGTCGTCCTCGTCGCGGTCGCGCAGTATAGCGACTGTTTTGCAAGCCAAGAGTCTGCTACCTTGTGGGAATGGTGTCCTTTCTAATTGCTTGAGTTGAGTTGCGGACATCTGGTCCAGCTTCGATGAGAATGGGTATATAGAGCTTCACAGTAAATACAGTGCTGCGAATGAAAAACGCTTTTGAGGCGAGACACTACGTCTCTAGCCAGTCCAAAAACTCTGGTGTAAAGTAACTCACGATGATCGTGGCTCCTGCCCTCAGAATACCTTCTGTAGCCTCAAACGCCATCGTCTTCAAATCGAACACACCGGCCTTCGCGGCAGCGTGAATCATGGCATACTCTCCACTGACGTGATATGCGGCGACTGGTAAATCCTTTCCGATCTCCTTCGCGTCCGAGATAATGTCCAAATACTGCGTTGCGGGCTTCACCATGATGATGTCCGCGCCTTCTGCAATGTCTCGATGAATGGCTCTACGAGCGAGGCCTCGTCCACCTGGAGGGAGCTGGTAACAACGTCTATCGCCAAAGCTGGGACAAGAGCCTGCAGCATCTCTGAACGGTCCATACAAGCACCCGCTGAACTTTGCAGAGTATGACATAAGCACAATTCGGTGGGCAATGCCAGCTTCGATCAGCTTCAGCTTGATCGCTCGAATGCGGCCGTCATTCATGTCCGATGGTGCAACACAGTGTGCACCTGCCTCTGCGTACGCCATGGCGACGTCAGAGATGCGGTCCACTGATGTTGCATTGTTTAGCGAGCCATCTTCGTGCAAGATACCGCAGTGTCCATGTGAAGTGTACTCGCAAAGGCAGACATCGCAGACAATGAAGAGATTCGGAAATGCTCGTCGCAGTAGTTTAATGCCAGCAATGACTGGACCTTCTGGGTCGTCCGCGGCCGTGCCGAGAGGGTCTTTCGCGGACGGCGCAAGCGGAACACCAAAGAGAATAACGCTCTTGAGTCCTTTTGCGACCAAAGGCGTCAGGAATGGCACTATTCTGTTCAGACCCATGCGCTTTTGGCCGGGCAAACTGGGAATCGAGGTCTCCTCATTTGGGTTGTCCGTGATGAAGAGCGGGTAGATGAGCATGCTCTTTGTCAATTGTCGTTCTGCCTGCCATGCTCTTGCTAGTGGATGTGAGTAGCCGCCGTGAAGCTGACTGGAAATGTCGCCACTAATGCTCACGCTCGTGGCTGCGGTGGATGCGTATGACTTCGCTCGCGAGTATGTCGACCGATTGTCGCGGGTATCGTACGAGGCATTAGTGTTCGTGGAAACCGGTCGCGGCCGCTGCGCAACATCGTTGATCAGATTCGAGAATGACATGTTTGCGTTGGAGTGGTGAGAGTCTTGAAACAATCGAAGCGGTCGCGATTGGTGCGTTCCTGAGTGTCGACTGCCCCTCTTATGTGAGCCCAACTTTCAGTGACGGGACCGAGGCCGATGCGAGGCTGGCGGAGCTGAAGGCAAGAATAGATGGTGTAGTGGAACAAGACCACGAGCTGAGGAAGGCGAGGATGTGGAAGCGTGAAGCAGAATGGAGAATGGAGATCTCTTGTACACCTCGGGATGTTCTACTTCGGTGTGATTATTTTGTTCTGGCCTCTTGCCCAACAGTGGCGTCAGCGCAGACGAATTGAGAGGCTTTCAGGTCAGCAATTCAGCCTCCGATCTCGTCCTTCCGAAAGGCGGGCCCGCTCTTCTCTGCTCTTCCGCTTCATCTCCGTCAACACCAAAGTCCGTACGAATGTGTCTATAGAGAATGAAATTAAACGGCATGAGCAGCGTCTATAACGCATCAGCCCTGCTATCTCCTGCAGCAGCATAGTCCGGCAGATCTCCAATACATCCAGCAACCGTCCGTTGTCCTCGAGAGCATACTTGACACTTTGACCACGGACTCACCAGGAGATTCGAGCGGTATCCAAGGCGCCCCAGCACTCTACGCTACGAAGGCAGAGATCTTTTGGGGATATTCTCATGGCAGACCGAGAAGATGCCCGAGACAACGTTGCATAGCTTGCCCTGTGTTCAGCATCGGGCTTCCAGAGTTTCGCTTTGCCGGCCAGGACTTTCGGACCCCAGCAATTAACGCGCAGATGTCCTCGAGGCCATTGATATTATTGCAACCAGACAGCTCACTCAGGGCTATGTGGAATCAATTCTGGTTGGGGGCTCTTGATAGCTGTCTCCTGCATTTGCAGCATCTGCTACCAGGAACTCTTCCAAATGCTGAAGTCTCCTGACAAGGCCACAGCGCATATCCTCGGCATGTCGATATCGTCGTAGTAATGATCGCATCTCAGCAAGGCTTGAAGACCAGGACTTACTACTTCGAATCCTGCTTACACAGATCTCATCGCTGAGACTCTCGATAACAGAACGGTGTATACTTTCATAGCGGTCTTGGCCAGCTTGGCAATGCGGATCTTCTTATCTTCGACCACTACCTGGCACGAGAATGCTTAGAACAGCATCTGCTATCTCAATTCAAGCCTCACAGATTATGTCAAAGGCGTTAGAGAGGCATTGTAAACACGTTGTGGTCGGTATCAAGCTCTTCCACCATGTGCGTTGACGCTATCCCGTCTTGGCTCAACAGTGCTCTTGCTGACCTCTAACGATGAGATCCTGTTATCTGGACAATGGTATTTGAGAAACCACCACAGCGGCATCGTCCAGATCGTCCCTTACTGGTCTTCATCCGAAGCATAATTCACCTTGTCTCCATCTGTTTGCGTCGATCCTTCTCTACGAGCGCCTTGCATTGGTCGAAACGCTTTGGTTCCTTGGAGATATGCTTAACAGGAAGCTGGAGAAGATGCTGCTTCCTACCAGGACTGGCAGTGATCGCAGACCGCGTTGCCAGTGTGCCGAAAAGGATTCTGTGGTATAGAAAGCATTGTCCTGCTCGTCAGCCTGGGCCAAGTACATGTGCTTTTGTGTAACTCTTGTCTGAGTTTCTTTGCTATTACATTCAGCAAATCTCCTCAACACAGCAGGTCTAGTGGCCTAGGGTTGGATTTCAATATGACACAACATATCTACGCCATCACCAATGCCTACACGCCAAAAGAGACGGTCGAGCTCTGCGGCCGAGCAGGCGTCTCCAAAGCCAACATGAGATGGGACAAGATTTTCATCAGCTCAGTATTAGCTGGCATGCTCCTCTCAGTCGCTTGCGCAGTTCTTCTCAGTACCAACTCGGCACCTTGGTATCAAGAATATGCACCAGGATTGATCCGCACCATCGCAGCGCTAGTAAGTGAACAAAGCCAACGCAGCCCAAGACATCAGGCTGACTAGATTTCCGCAGGTCTTTCCATTCGGCCTTACGATGGTCATCGTTACTGGAACAGACCTATGCACTGGCTCATTCATGATTACCACGATCTCAGTCCTTCAACGACGACTCTCTATCTGGAAAATGCTCATACATTGGACCATAACTTTCTTCGGAAATTTGGCAGGATCTCTGTTCCTCGTAGCCATCATCACTGGGTATGGTGGTGTCTTTGACACAGAGCCATACCAAGCGGAAGTCATCACTTTCAACATGAAGAAAGTCGTGACACCACAATGGCATATGATTTTCCTTAGAGGCATCGGTGCCAATTGGCTCGTTTGCATGGCTTGCTTCCTGGCTTTCATGGTAAGCATTGGTCCCCGGGGAGCGTAGGCGGCGGGTGTTTGAGGCATAAGCACCAGGTATCGAATGGAAGCTAACAAATCTGATAGGCTCGCGAATATTTCTCGAAGGTCATGGCCATATGGTGGCCTACCTTTGCATTCGTGGCATTAGGTCTAGACCACGTTGTCGCCAACATGTTCTTCGTACCAATGGCCATCTGGCAAAATGACTCTCAGATTACTGTTGGGCTTTACATCTGGAAGAGCATGATCCCAGCCTTGATTGGAAACATCATCGGCGGAGCGCTCTTCGTTGGTGCTGCGTTCTGGTATCTGGTAAGGAAGACACTTCATCGCTCCTCGTTGTCCAGAACTCCCGGTCAACGCGCACTGACACTGTTTCACAGCACCTCAGCAGCGAAGATGCCGTACCAATCGATGGTGCCTTCTACGCTTCTGACAGGAAACCGTTGATGGGTTCAGAAGTAGACTCGCCCCAACGAGACCAATCCGAGGAACGCAAGAAAAGCGCTGAGGCCATGGTGTGAGAAATTTTCTCGAGTCACCATGTCTTGTAACAGGAGAGGTGGACCCCAAGGTCTGTGTCCAAAACAGGCAACGGACATTTTTATAGGTGATGATTGAACGAAGCGGCTCTTGTGGGCCTCCCACTGCAGTGTATGTAGCCTCCCTGCAACTAAAGATCCAGTTCCTCGATGATGGGAACATGGAAAAGCTTTTGCACTATCCCCATTCATATTCTTCCACGTAGCACACCAGGATGTCTCCAACTCTGAAATGCTGTTGACCATTCACAACATTGCCGTGCCTACGGTCCTTTCCTTCCCGTCAGCACAACAACGTAAAACAAACAACAACATCAGACCGCAGACCGCCTGCCCCCGAGAGAAAGAATCCCAAGGACGTAATGTTCGCTCTGACCCTTTTTCTTTGCTGGCCAAGCCAGTGCTTGCTCTCTCCTTCGTTACACGAGTCCCGGCTCCGCATTCCTTGTTTCACGACTTGCTAAAGAAACAAAGTCACGGGTTCGGGGCGATCCTTACTCCATCCCGCGCGGCGCGACCCAACGATTCATGAAATCCTGCTAGGTCAATGCCAGTACCAGAAAGATCCACCTCCTTAGCTGTGGTAACTCGTCCTGACACAGGAAACTCTTTGAAAAATGTGGGGAAATTTTTGTAGAGTCGACTTTACTTTAGTTGTGCTACGGGGAGAGGGTCCAGTGATAAAGACACAGAGGTAGCTAGACGAAGATCGATGATAGGCACAAGTTCAGAGCTGTGTTGTAGTTGTTGGAAGGAAAAGCGGGGATGGTGACTATCAACGACAATCATGTACCTCATTTGTAGGACAGAGTTAGTTCATCCTGCCTAATGCAGTGCTCTGCTGTTCAGCGGGCAAGCACAGCACTTAGGTCATCGTACTTCTCGAGCGGCTATCTCGACAATGCCGGCAGAATGGATATTGTGGCCACGATACAGTTGAGAGCCGCATGAGTGTCGGACATCACATCATCATGATGAGAGATAACAGTGCAGTAAGGTCATTCAATTATTGTTGACCTGCTATGCTAATACCAGTTGTTCAGAACTGGTAAGCCTCGACCGGGGCTGGCGACATGCTCCGTGAGGTAAAAGCCTTCACTGGAGACATGTGGCACAATAATGGAGAGGCTCCTGAAACTTCCGCCTCTCCCATCCCTTCTTTCCTCCGCTCCGGAAAGCTACGCCGCCTTCCCGACGCTGCGCAGTGACACTTGTGTCCGTCCCAAGCGTTACAAGGGTTTCCTCCATGCTGAACAAACATCGACAAGAGTAGTGACTGGACCCTCAACCCAAACACTGAAACACCGTTCCATTCATGCTCATTGGCTCGCCGGCCATGTCGTTCCTTAACACCGAAAATAAAAAGTTCTTGCTCCCGGCAACATCGTCATCAAACATCGCCTCTCAAATGCTTTTAGTAGTACAGCCGTGAAAAAGGCGCCTTGCCCATCCTCTGTTCTGTGATCTCGAGGTCCTTGTTGCGGTCCAGAAAGAAGAACAGGTGGTAGGAGAAAAGTCGAAAGGTAGTACAGGAGTCAATTGACTTCCACAGGGTCTGACATTGGGAACTCTGTCCCGAGTCAAGGAGAAAGTATCGTCTATCTGAGGCTCGATCTTCGTTTAGCAGCTTTGGCCTGGTCGAAGGAGCTGAAGTAGTCGTTGAGCTGAGCTTTAGTGTGCTGCGAGTAACTGCCTGATGCTGTGCTCGTGGATGAAGTTGATGAGAGAGATGTTCTTGACGATGACGGGGTTAATTGTCGATCATCCGACTGCTGCGGTGTTGTCCACATGAAATAGCCTGATTGAGGTCGACTGCTTGTTGACGAAGCACTGTATGAAGGTGTCTTTCGTTGGTAGTACTGGCCTGATGTCCAGTTTCGCTCAGCACTGGATGAAGTTGGAGATGTCGGCGAGCTCGGGTTGGATCTCTCCAGGTCCGCCAGCTTGCACTGCTGAGAACAGTATGGTCCATCGGGAGAATCTCGGTCACAGCGGAGGCAGAAGTCTGCGAAACAATCCATGGTGGTCGTTGTTGTGTGATATGTGATGGGAATGAAGTAGTCTCGACTGTAGAGAAGTCGGCAGTCGATCGAAAGGATGTCGAAGGATTGAATATCTCAGCAAGAGAGCGGCAGAGGAGATGTTTTAAAGACGGTGGTGATTCACAGCTCCGCACGGATATGGCGCAATGACCGCGTGGTATGATGGCGAGAGGGAGCCTTGGCACTAGTGGGAGACGGGTGAGGGATGTTCCAAGCTTGTGCGAGTATGGTATGCTATGGTGCAATGAAGAAGATTATGTATGCGAGAAGTAGAAATGGGTACGTATGTGAAGGGCTGCGAGGAAAGCGGAGGTTGCTGAAGGCTTCGAATGCAAGCAGCTCAGGCACGACCTGGATGGCGTGCCGTGCCAATCAAGGACGAACAGCAGAGAGTGGGTCCAGAAGTGCCTCGTGCACCACAGGACGGACGCTAGTCGTAATCGCAACCTGCGGCCTGCAGCGCAAGCATAACTCTCAGTGCTGGTTAGTTCGCGCGGCCGTGTGTGAGATAAGTTAGTGGCGGGAGGGTTCAGTAGATTTGTCCGGCTCGGGACTGCTACCAACAGTTTTGGCGCGCTGCAACAAAGGCCTGCTGGGCCTGCACTGAGCCTGCTGGGCGTCTGACCTTGCTAAACCTGCTCGTCAAGGTGGACCTGGTGCACTGAAACGACGAGCCTCCCATGCACGCTGCCAGCAGTGCGAAAGGGTCTCGCTTTGAGCCTCTGCGGCCTCCTTGTTGTGCGGTCCACTGTGGCAGAAAGCGCTGCAATCGCGCGACTCAGCGTGCCACGACTGCTGAGGCACTGGCACCGGCACTCGCACGCACTGGCCGCAGTCCTGCGAGCTATGGCCTGCCCAAATGCCTCCCACTGTCTGATCTCCCAGACATGGAAGTGCAAGCGAGAGTGGAAAAAAATCGCGTTAAGCGCCAGCTCCCAGTCGTTTCACCTCGCCGGCCTCAGCGCAGCAAATCCTCAGGCTGCGGCAGCACGCGGGTCAGTCCGAGCAATTTCGTTGGCCATGCTGCTGGGAGTCGACTGAGGGCTTGTTGCGTTTCTGCTTCGGCCATTCTTAACTCACTCATCAGATGACTCTTCGGGCCTTGCCGGCTGTTTGCTGTTTTAGCACGCAATTTGGCAGCAAAAGCTCGCCTAGCACCTCGCACTTCATGCCGCTCAATATGTCACGACGACAACGTCTCGCATGAGCTACGCAGTCTACTGCAGAAACATTTGCTCACGGTCCTCATTCCTGTGTGTCGAGCACAGACAGCCTCTAAAGTGCATGATCAGGATGATCTTCCTCTCCAAAGGCTCGCAGGTCAGTGCTCTCGGAACATTGCAGAGTGCAATGGACTGAAGCGGTTCGGGCCTGAGCATAACCTACGGTACCACTGTTTCGCACATCTGGCCGCTGGCGCCTCTGGCTCTGCTGGAGAACGTGGGCCGTGCTGGAAATACTCCTATCGCCCGAAACGCTCTCAACAAATGTCCTACTCGGCCTAAGTTGAAGCACAACCAGAAGGACTGCCGAGATTGAGTCCTTATCAGTGTAGTAGGTACTTCTCGATGTACACCAAGCCGTGGTTGTTGGTTGAACATTCTTGCCACCTCAACGCCAGAAACGAGGCATTCGGTTAAGCATCATCTCCAGCACTTTTCTCCGCGAGCCCCAGCGTTCATGCAGCATGACCAGGTTGGCTCAGACCAGCCTCTCCAACTGGTATACACCCCCACGCCGACTGTATAATCGAGTATCTTTCGACTACTGCATCCTCAAATTGGAAGTTGATCCAAGATACCTATCAGCACTCTGGAGCCACAGATAGGCAATACTCTCACACAGATTACAGTCCCAGCACTTTGTCTACCCATGTTGGAACACCACGCTAGCATGACAGCTTTCCAAGCAAACATCATCGAACAAGACTACGCGAGTTGCTGTTGCACGCTTTGAACACAATGCAGCATCAGACCATGGAGGGATCCGTGCTCGACAAGTGTCTCACAAAGACGCAATTTTGGTGCGCTTGGCTTCGATAGCTCGTGCCCTTCTCCGCAATTCAACCTCCAGAGCATCGGCGCTTGCGGTTATGGAGATCGCCCATGTGCGGCGCCTATGCGAACCGTACGGATAACGGAGCGAGGTGCTTGCGAGACGAGAGCCCGCCAGAACATCTCAATGTGCAAAATCGCTGCTTCACAGCAGACTGCTGCTCGGGTCTCCGCGATGATGCCAAATCGCCGAGCATCTCGATGCTTCTTCTCTGCTGTTTCTCCCGTCCGCTTTGCAGCTTGGCTTGCGCCTCCTGAGACAGACACGCGTGCGGTACCTGCGGAGTACATCCAATGATCATAGACCCTGTGCGGCTGTACATGCACCCCAGTGTGGAGTACGCTCCCGAGGAGAACGGACAAGGGCTTATGCGAGACGTGGGGTGTGTGAACAGCCAGCCGCTGAGATAGCAACCAGCTTCGAAGGACTTAGGCCCGCTCTGGAACCAGCCATCCGCCTATTCATCCAGGCCAGCTCCACTCCATGGCAAGGCAACATGCGGACCAAAGCAGGTACCACGGCCTCTACTGTGCGTGTCCCCAGGCTAGGAAGAGGTCACCGAAAGAGGCAGATACCAAGCGACCTTTCTCTATAAGCAGTGACTGGAGAGGTGGGCCATGTTCTTCAATATCTCACGTCCCTTGCCAAATCTTCCGCAGACAGGCCGTTAATATTGCGATACCCGAGACTCCCGCCAGAAATCAAACCAAGATATGGAGCATGTGAGCCGACTTGAGATCTCAGGGTCTTTCCTATCTCTGAGTGCCTGATATGGTAGACTCTCTGGATTCGTCGAGCTACAGCTGTCACCCCGTGCTTGACGTCCTTCTGAGGAAAGCAGCCGGATCAGCCGCAGTTCTGGCGATGCTATGCATATCAATGCTTAGAGGAATGCCGTGCAATAGCGGTGTCGTGTAACGTGCAACCTCGGGATAGGATAGAAGCGGTCCTTGAGCATTGACACTCAAACACGTTCCTGATAATGCTTTTTCGCGGCAAAGGACATGTTCCTGCAGCGTCATGAAACGGGATACACAGGAATGTGAGATGACGTGTGGCAGATCACAAGATTCTGGCTGTTCTTCGGATCAACATGTTGACAACGACAACCGCATCATGTCCAGCGATTCTTGGGCATCGTCCTAATCTTCCCACCCACCCTCTTCGCAGCGTCGAGGTCTGTGAAAGCTATGCTCGTCACACCGCTCCGACACGAAGCCTGAGAATGACGAGACGGATGACGGTGAAGTAGACGAAAAGCATGCTGAGCATGAGGCTGGATGGAAATCAAGCGCAATCAAGGACCTGTGTCTCGAGAAGGCGACAAGTCTGCTCACAGAATTCCTGCCTCGCAAGCCCCGAACGTATGTCTTGGCAAAAGAAGGAAGTATAGCACGGACGATGATCCATGACATATCATGGATGCCTGCTTGCGCATCGGTGATGATACCTATCGACATTCGTGACAATGATGGCTTGCAATGTCAAGCGGCTGAAGATCGTATGCGAGCGACTGCGTCACATCGGAACACATCATTCATGGAAGACGGATACTTGCAAATCAAAAAGGTAGGTTTCGGCCCTCGAGCTGTCAAGAAATGACAAGTCTGCTTCGCTGACCACAAGGCGGAAATTTATTTGGTCACGGACTTTTCTGGCCGGTCAATACGTGCCGAGAGACAGCAGCGCACAGAGTTGTGCGCTGAACGGAAGTGCAAAACCAGAGCTGCAAGTACAGAACTTGCCGTGAGCATTACGATAGCAAGCCCTATCAGACCATCAGCTCCTAGACAGATCGCTCGATCAGTGCTTGGAGAATTATGCACTTCATGAGACTGTGATAGAGGTCTACCTGTTTACGTCCGTAGGTTGCTGAGTGCCAAGCTTGGTAGGATGTTCTGCACCAGCGGAAAGATTGAGCACTGCCTGAATTGGCAGCTTGAAGGATCACTCGTGCGAAGAGCACGAACATGACATCAGGGTATTTCAAGAAAAGGTATACCGATGCTACAACAACCAATCAATTTGCTGCAGGCAAGCGAGAATACATCGAACGGCCGCTGACCCATTATAGAATGCTCGATAAGCCACGATTATGAACGGTTGTAGACAGAAACCAACATTTCGATGTCATGATGTCTTTCGATGCACTGGATTTACAGCTCGAAGGCTTCAGATATATAGCAAGGCTAAGAAGCACAAGAGTAAGTATCTCAGTCTATTTCAGAACACATCGATCAACATCAGACCATCAAGGCAATCAAACAAATCTCAGGTCCAGACGACCTTAACCTCCTCACGCTCCTCTGAGCAAAATGCCGTTCTACTACGACTTTTCCAAGAATCACGACGACAATGCCTTCGTTCGATTCGTTCGTAAGATATATCGACCCATAGGCTTCCATCGAGGCTACAACTTTCCTCTCTGGGTCATCCTCGGCGGTGCAATCTTTGGCTTTGGATGTGCTAGAGCACAATACCTTGACATTAATGGCATCTTCGCAAGGAATAAGATTATCAATGGCGACTGGCTTCACTGGCAATCTGGACATCAATATGTCGGAATAATCATGCATCTTGCTGGAGTCATACCAATCTGTTTTCTTCTGCCCTGGCAATCCCTTCCCATCGTTCGACATGCGGCGATGTGGTTCCATCGAATTAACGGCTATCTCATGATTATCTGCCTTCTTGTTGGCAATACTGGTGCAGTAAGTGGTGTCTCTTCAGTCTGGAATGATCATCTCAATACTAATATGTTGACAGTTCATGATCATGCGACACAGCATGGGCGGAGACATCGCAACACAAACAGGCTTGGGATTCGTTGGCATTTATACCACGGTCTCTCTAATCTTAGCATATTACAACATCAAGTGCTTGCAAATTGACCAACATCGTGCGTGGATGCTGCGAGCTTGGGTCGTCGCTGGACTCATCATTACACAGCGTATCATTCAGGCAAGTCAAAGAATAACAAGCTGGTCAAGGATAGGTCTAACTCGATGCCAGATCCCTACGTACCACATCATGAGCTCCCTCGGCAGTTTCTACTTCACCATGCCATGCAGAACAATCGCATATATCGGCGAGAACATCATCGGACAGAACGTCCTCACACCTCGCTATCCAGCCTGCGTGGCTGATCCCAATGCCTGGGTTGCTGTCAACGTCAACTTCGGCGGAACTCCAGAAGAGATCAGAGCAGCTATCAATGCAAGTTTCGGCGCCAGCGGCATCGTGGCTCTTGTTCTTCACATCCTCGGAATCGAGATGTATCTCCACTTGACGACTGCCGAGCGCGATCGTCTCAAGGAAGTCAGCTATGAAAAGCAGGTTGCCAGAGGGTGGATCAAGCGAGCTGGAGATGTTTCTAGAATTACTCCACAGGCGTTGGGAGATTTGCCGCCATGGCACCCGGCTGTCAAGGAACATTTGCAAATGGAACGTAATGGTGTGCTTACTGGGGATGAGTCTGAGGATAGTATGGCCAAGGACAATGATCCAGCACACGTTGTATAAAGGCATCGGCTGAGTTTTTGTTTATTCTGTTGAGCGTAGAGTAGACCGATCTGCAGTCAGTCCAATTCGTATCATTGTTACAATTCGAGCACCTGGACAAGGTCTTTCCGAGCACGCGAACGTAGCAATCCCGGAGTTGACGATGGCTTATTTCATCGGTCGCCGAAGCAGGAGCTGTGTAGGATCTGCTTCCGCTGAGTCTTGGAGCAGATCTAAATCCGGGATCTGCAAGATCGTTCCTACATTCAGCTAACGCTGAGGCTCATAGAAAGTTTTCTCTGCGGCCGAATGAATTGTGTTGAACCTTAGCTCCAGAGCAACTTTTCAAAGCAACTGGCTAAGGGTATGAGCCGTGAAGCGTTCGAGGAGAGCGGAATGGAGCCTTCCATAGGGCGGTCTGTGATTCATAAAGATGCAGGCCTCTTTCATCAATGCAGGAGTGTCGTTCAAGCAGCCGACTGATCGATAGAGAAGCATCGTCACCATGGCACAGAACCACGCAGCATTCCTTGACGGGACCGGAAAGCCTCTCCGAGTGGGCCCAAGTCCAATGCCAAAAGCAGGAGCAGACGAGCTAGTCATCCGCAACCATGCCATTGCCATTAACCCAATCGATGGCTTCCAACAATCGACTGGAGCCTATCTGGAGTTCTTCCCAGTCGTGCTCGGTCACGACATCGCCGGCGAGATTCATGAAGTCGGACCTGGTGTCACAAAGTTTCAGAAGGGCGACAGAGTCATTGCTCACTGCTGGGGGATGATTACCAAACAGCATGAAGATGCTGGCTTTGCGGAGTACTCGAGAGTTAAAGCCGGTGTGACAGCCTTACTGCCACCTACCATCTCTTTCCTTGAAGGCGTTGCGATGCCTGTGGCGATTGGAACAGCAGCTTCTGCGCTATATGACAACTTGCAGTTACCGTTGCCATCGGAGAATGCTACATCGACCGGAAAAGTGCTATTGGTATATGGAGGATCTTCTTCCGTCGGCCTTACAACAACTCAGCTTGCAAGTGCTGCGGGCATTCGAGTCGTCGCGATCGCAAGCCAGAGAAATCATGGTCTTTGCAAGGAGATGGGCGCGAGCCAGGTTTTGGACCAGAAGGATCCGAATCTGATCGATAATGTGGTAGATGCCATAGGCAAGAAAGAGGACTTCGTCGGCATCTTCGATACAATCTCGTGGGATGATACGTATGCGAATGACTACAGGATCCTGGAAAAACTTGGTAGCAGCACCTTACTCATAACTCATCCGTTGCCTGAGAATGTGCCAGCAGGTGTGCAAGCGAAGATGGTATTCTCGCTCGGCGAATTTGCTTTTCCAGTCTGGGAGCAGTGGGTCCCGAAGGCTTTACAGAGCGAAGCCTTGAAGTGTCGCCCGAAGCCTTTGGTTGTGGGAAAAGGATTGGAGAAGATTCAAGATGGGATCGACAGGCATGCTAAAGGTGTCAGTGCTCAGAAGGTAGTGGTAGAGCTATGAGTGCAGACTACGATGGCTTCCAAACAAGCTCATCCAGACATGCAGTGGACGTCCAATATCTTAGAATGCAAGCACTATTTTTTCGGCGTGAGTCGAACGTCCAGCTTGATGATGCGTAATGGTCCGTCGTATCCTTTCATACCAACATCTACTGGCTCGAACTGACACGCGAGACTTAGTATTGATGCCACATAGCGTATTGTTCTCAGAAAACATACCTTAAATGACATGACCAAAGATGCTATCAGCTTCTTCACCTCAATCATTGCCAAGTGCTGTCCAGTGCATACTCGACGTCCGTATGCGAATGCAAATGCCGCTCGATTCATTTCGGCTTTCCTAGCCTTATCGACATCCAACCACCGCTCGGGACGAAATTTCTCTGCATCCGGGCCATACAAGGCTCTATCGCGCGCAGTAAGGACTTCTGATATAGACACGTCTGTACCAGCAGGCATCACGGTCCCGCAGATGTCGGCATCACGAGGAGAGACTGTCCGTTCGGTACAGTTTGGGTTGGTCTGCAAGCGCCTTGACGAACATCAGCTTATCTGGATGAAGATTGGGTACACACTATGCTCTCGACTCACAACCCTTCGTGAATAACAGCGTCGAGATATGGTAGCTTATCAATATCATTGAAAGCTGGCGGAAGTGCCAGATTCGCGTTCTCCAACTCATCTTCCAGCTTGGCGAGAACGTGATGTTCTTTGAGCAGATGTGTTAGTAAGGACGATGAGAACAAGGCTGTGGTCTCGGATCCAGCATGAATGGTGCTGATCGTGAGGGCAAGAACGTCTTTTGGAGCGATCACGTCCGGTACTTGCTGACTTGCTGCCAGATATCTGCCGAGTAAATCACGTCCTGTGGCACTCTTTTGTCCCGACATTCTTTCTTTGATACGCTGCATTGCCAGTGTTGCAAGAGGATTGCTCGTCTTCTGCGAGGTCTGTGCATACTTGTTCTTATAAAGTAATGTCTCCAGCCATGGTAGAGCTGACCAAGTCCTCCAATGAGCGAATCTTGCGCGGCTACTGGGAAAGATGCTGTCAAGATCCTGGCCAGCATTTAGGAAGCCTCTCGTATCGCTGAAGGCGAGATTGGTCAATGTATCGAAAGACCAGAAGGAAAGCCAGGTGTTGAGAGGTACCGTGGTGTCAATTCGGCTTCTGAGTTGTTCGAGGAGAATATTGATTGTGGAGTTGATCTGATCCTCTTGTTGTAGCCAGGTCGAGTGAGAGAAGCCCGCGGATATATGTCTTTTGACTTCGCTCACGCCTAGTGACAGGTCAGTCACTCTCCTTTCGTGCAATCTGAACCTATCAATCTCCTCACGTTTCTCATCACGCAGAGTGATAATACTGGCAATCTCTTGACCATTCGCCAGCACGATCATTGGACCATAGGACGCCGCCTGAATCAATGAGCTCATGCTCCGACATTCGTCAATTTCTACTCACTTTCGGATAGACATGGCTAGTACCATAGATCTCAGCAATGGCCTCTGGCTGCGAGAACGATACTCTATTGGGCCCAAATCTGACGATTGGGCCATATTTGCGGTGGAGATCTTGTATGAATTCGTGATACATCTCGCCCCGCCATATCTTAATAGCAGCCCAGAAATTTGTCAGTGACGCCAGAAATGGGCCTGGGATATGAGCAAGACGCTGCCATTGTCGGAACAGTGTGATTGTGAAAAGTATGCTGCCAAATGCCAGAGTAGTGACCGCCAATATGGCAGCCGATGATTCAAGCCAAAGCCTAGGCATCATGGCACCAATGTTACCATACTCTTCCTCGCCTGAGATTTGTCTCGCTTTTATCAATATAGGTAAGGGTGTTTTTACCGAGGCTGAGTTCGGCGACCGGGCTCTTGCAAGTCCCTGGAGCTGAAGTTGACTGAGCAGACTCACGTCCTGGTTTCGTCTTTAAGCGGACATGCTGACACATGAGGGGGTGAGGCAGCTCACGTGCGGTCTATTGAGCCCGAATCTATCGCCAAAAGCCTGAGAGGCCACATATTAGGGCGCGTGCCGATGCTCTATGCCGGCTGTGTCATCAGCGTCATGATCAAAGCAGTGCGTCAAGAGAATCTTGAACACAACGACATCAAGATACACACGTCAGTGAGGAAAGCATTGTCGGGACCCGAGGCTCTCAGCTGACTGAACTCTCATACCGCCGGTTCTGCTGCCGCATCAATCAAAGACAAGCATCACTATATGCCTGCGATGATTCGCACGTAGGAGAAGAAAACACGATGACAAGTTGGAAAGAGATGATGGTCATTATGGACGTGACGTTGCGAGACTCGCAAAACCTCGCCGGCGCCAAGTCGGCTGCAGATGGGCCGTTCTTGCAGGGGTCAAAGTCATCCCTTCCACCTTGCTAGAAACAACATTACTACTTTGATCTCTTGAAAACACCCAACTATCCAAGAATATCACCAGCTCAAGTTCCAGCAATTCTTCCTGGACGTGCACTTCTCATCGGGCGCACAGTGAAGAGATGGACATTGAGACAGGATCCACGGAAAATCTCGCGTGTGTAAGCGAGGCTACCTGAGACTAACCATCAATCTATCTGTAGACAAGCAGTGAGGCAAGACACGATTCTGCATAAAAGGGGAGATGTAGGCCGAATCGACTTTGCGGGACAGAAGACTCCTCTCCTATTCCTCTCTTTGTCTTTCCCATCCAGCCACCATGAGATCCCTTATCACTGTGGCAGCTGCTGGCCTCATCGGCACTGCTTTAGCATATCCCAATGCCATGAGTAAGAGACAATCGCTCACATCGAGCAGTACTGGAACTTCTGGTGGCTACTACTACTCCTTTTGGACTGATGGGAGCGATGTCACCTATACAAATGGCGACGCTGGCGAGTACAGCGTCACTTGGTCTGGTGGCAGCAGCAACTTTGTAGGAGGCAAGGGATGGCAGACTGGATCTGCGAGGTATCATAGCCAGCATACAAGAGTATATGACCGAAGCTGACAAGCGTCCAGAGACATCACCTATTCGTCAGATTACAATCCAGATGGCAACAGCTACTTGACAGCATACGGCTGGACAAGATCTCCTCTGATCGAATACTATGTGGTTGAATCGTATGGTACCTACAACCCTGGCTCTGGTGGAACCAAAGTCGGGAGCGTCGACAGTGATGACGGAACATACGACATCTACACCGCTACTCGGACCAATGCACCTTCGATCGACGGCACGCAAACCTTCACGCAGTACTGGTCGGTTAGGACTTCCAAGCGAACGTCAGGTACCGTGACAATGGCCAACCACTTTGATGCTTGGGCTGGCTTGGGCCTGGATTTGGGAACTCATGACTACCAGATCTTTGCTGTAGAAGGATACAAGAGCTCTGGTTCGGCGACTGTTACCGTCAGCTAGAAATAAATCTCTATCATCGAATGGATGCAGGCGTCCATTGCTTCAATGCGTCTCCAGACACTTCCTCAATCAAAGCTCAAAGTAAACGCCTCCGTCGACTCAACCGGCCTACCCACACTAACAAACGCCCTCTTCCCCTTCAAATCCATAACAATATTAAACAGCGTCGCACTCATACTCTTCCCCTCAGCACTCCTACAAATCGCTCCCGGCCAATTTCCCACATCCTTAAAGACCTTCTCAAAAAGCACTTCCCTCCCCACCTCCTCCTCTTTGATATCCTTACACAACTCCTCAATCCTCTTAACCCGATACCCACTATCCTCCAACCAATTCGTATCCTGTCCCACACCCTCATGCTTAAGTAACCAATGATTCGAATGAAAAACCTGTCCGTTTCCATTCTGTAAAACTTTCCTGACCTCAACAGAACTCCATTCCAACCCAATGCCACCATTCTCCGCATCAGCAATGAGCATATGACACGCACTCGCAATCCCAAACTTCTCCAATTTCGCCACAGCCTCATCACGACTCCTACTCTCCAAAACCATTCGAAGTCCCAAATGACAAGGCAATCTCGTAGGATCCATTCCTTTAGCTTTAATCGCATTCAAACAAACTCCCACACCAAAATCATTAATTCCAATTTTCCCGATCAAACCTGCTTCCGTCATCATCTTAATCCTAGGTTTCCCTTCCTGTGAAATCGTCAATTGTACTAAATTCTCTTGTTGCCGAGGATTCCAATCCCAATTCTGCGCTAACCCACTCCCTTCCCCCTTCCAGCTTAGAGCAGTACATCCATCACTTCCCCTCTCATCGTAAAGTCCAAATGTAATTTCCGTTCGTACATTTATCGCAATGATGTCTTCTGACGTGACGCCAGCGCCTTCTGCTATCCCGGCCATTTCTTCTAGATATTCGGGCCATTTTTTCCGGATTATGGGTTCGAAGTCTGAAGCGAGATTTCGGACTTCGGGCCAGGTGAGTTTTGCAGTGTCGGAAAACATCCAGGTGTAGAAGGCTATGGATCTGGAAATTGCTTCTGAGGCGGCATGGCCGTGGGTTAGGCCGATTTCGTGGGGAGTGCCTTTGCAAAGGATGTGTAGCATGGTTGTAGGAAGGAGGAAGATGTGTATGCGTGTGTTTTCCCAGTGAGCGTTTTCTTTGCTGGCAAAGTGCCAGAGTTCTGATATCAAAGGTGATACTGTGTTCCTCGGAGCTGTCTAGGTACATTCAGTTACGATGCTCGAAAGGCGCGGGTGATAGCGAGAATGTGATGTGATGTTCCATTGCGGCCAACTTCTCGGCCAATCACGCCAGCTAGGCGGGGCTGTGAGCGATACTCGGGGATAACGAGAAAGGTTATCATGGTCCATCTCCTTGCTCTTCGTGATCTTGAGACTACGCAGTTGAAGCGACTTTCGTGATGCAAAAGAATTTGTGCAGCCAGACACCTCAGTCGCGATATCATTCACTCACCAGGTAATATGGCTGGGGTCTCGGGTTTGCTCGTGCTTTCTCTTGGCAGCCTCGATGACGCCGTCCAATGCATTCAAAGCTAACGATAGTGGTATCTGGTATCTCAACAATGCATATCCCAAGTACTGTCGAATGCTTCGTGCTGTCCTTTACAAGCCGAAAAGAAAATTCGAAAAATTGCTCATCTTCAACAGAGGTGCTCGTCAGTCTTCCTTGGACCATCGCCGACCGATGTCAGGATCACTCTCGAAATGCCAGCCTGCAGCTTTTCCGCGACAAGTTCAATACCTTCGACGCCCGGGTGTGGCTTGACATGTTGGCCGCGCGGCCCTTCCCATCCAGTCTTGCCGTCGAGAATAGATTTGAATGCTCCGGCAACGATATCCTCGTGCTCTGCAAGGTAGTAGATCACGGCATTTGGACCTGCGTCAAAAGTATAGGCACAGTATGGCTTGTCATCTGGGTGAAGGCTGTTGATGTATTCGCACATTCGGATCGCGGCTCTGCTCGTATCGTTGAGGTAGAAGATGGGTGGCTGGGTATCAAGGCAGCAGGCGTGGAAGTTGTTGGAATCCTTCATGGTCAGAATGGCAAAGCTTTCGAAGTCGCGATTGTGGATGGCCTTTTCCATAGCTTTCATCCTTTTGGGCACCACCTCGTCGGCGCGATGCTCGAATAGGGCAGATGTAGCCACGGTTTGTTGCATGCCTGCTGTTGAGCTAACATCCTTCTTGTCTGCCGAAGCCACCAGGATGAGAGCTCTCATGTCAGGCCAGTGTGATGCAGAGGACACCTCATATGCCACGCTATCGCTGCCATCCTTTTCTTCGCCCTTCTGCCATGCCACATAACCACCCATCAAACTTCTGCATGCGCTGCCTGAGCCTTGTCTAGCGATCCTTGACAAATCCGTTGGGCTCGTAGGAAGCTGGTAAAGGTTCGCGATGGCACGCACAAGTGCTGCGAAGCCTGCAGCAGAGCTTGCGAGACCGGCAGCAGTCGGAAAGTTGTTCTCACTGACAATCTTGAGCTTCAAGTCGCTCAACTTTGGCAGGCTTGGATCTTGATCCTCCACACCCTTTCTCAGCGCACGCAGCTCCCGCAGACATGCTTGCGTTCGCGCACCTGAAATGTCCTGCGATTCCTTGTTCAGGGTAAGCGTATCCTCTGTGAAGTCGGAGCTAGTCGATGCGGTGGTGTGCGTGCGGAGATCATCTTGGGAGAGAGTGACGGAGATGGACCCATTGGTAGGAAGATTCAGCTTGGTGTCTCGCTTGCCCCAGTATCTACACAACACGCGTGTCAGTGAAAGCTATATTAGGAGATATTATAGGTGGCTGCATGGCATACTTGATAATGGCAATGTTGACCGGCGCAAACGTCGATGCGCGGTGGATTTCTGCCATTGTTCTTGATGGCCTCCCGCACGACTACAGCTCTTGCCTATATAGCTCCCAGGCGGGCTGTCTGTGCCAGGAAATGCTGCGTTGCGCAAGATTCGGCGTTGTTCGGGCACTCGCACTCGTACGATATCAAGTAATTGTTTTGTGATTTCCAAGGAGAGAAAGAAGGTTGACGCAGGGCAAGAGCGGGGAGGGGACGGAGCTCTAAATCGACCAAGTGGACAATGTACTTTCTACCTACTAACCTACCTACTTATCTCTACTATTCTATATCTTCTATACTCGCTAACTTAGAATTACTACTATATATAAAGTAATCGATTTATCTTTCTATAACTATATAATCTAAAGCTATTAGAATTTAAAGAGTACGGAGTTTAAAGAGGATAGAATATAAAGAGTATAGAATCTAAAGAGCACGGAACCTAAAGAGTATAGAATCTAAAGAGTATAGAATTTAAAGAGTATAGAATCTAAAGAGTATAGAATTTAAAGAGTATAGAATTTAAAGAGTATAGAATCTAAAGAATACGGAATAGGAAGAGTATAGAATATAAAGAGTATAGAA
>JAASFE010004784.1:195739-266863 GCA_013365205.1 Pseudocercospora cruenta
TACGGGATCTAAAGAGTACGGGACTTAAAGAGTATAGGATATAATAGATTTAAAAAGTATAAGTAAAGGAAATTAAAAATAGGAGATTACGTAGGTAAAGGAATTTAAAGAGGACGGAATCTAAAGAGGATAGAATTTAAAGAGGATAGAATCTATATTCTTCTTAATACGTAGGTATTAGACTCTATACTCTTTAAAATACTTAGGTATTAAAATACTTAGTATTTAGAATACTTAGTCTTTAGATTCTATAGCCTTTAATTTACCTAGCTCTTAAATTTATAATTTACGAAAATTTAGGTATTCGAAATTTTCGAGATCCGAGATTCTTATAGTTTACGAATTATAAAGATTAGAATATTAAGACTAGTACTTTCTTTAAAGTTTACCCCGGATTCTAGCTAGGCTTAGCGAGGAACTTTAAACTTCTCGGTCGTAAAATTGAGAAATTTTCGAGGTTTAGAATCTACTTTTCTAATAGTATAGAATATATCTAATATCCTATAGTCCTATAAATCTCGGAAACTATAGTCTATATATAGATCTATATACTACGGAAGTTTTATAGAATTTAGATAAATAATCGTAGAGGAATATACGATAATCTCGAAATTTAATTAGAATCTAAGAAAGCTGCATTGTCCGCTTGGTACATTTGGGCCTCCCTAGGAGGGTCCTGCCGCTTGAGCCTCTCTGCAGCCCATGCTCCTGCATCGAATCTTTTGTTTCAGGCTGCATGTGAAAGCGCAGGCACTATCCATATCATCGTCACAATGAAAGAGATGAGTAATGGCCCCGAAGCAGCATGTCCAGTGGACCACAAGACGCGAGAAGCATGGCTGCAGGCGGCCAAGGCGAAGGGAGAGAGCAAGCCGCCACAACATCCGCAGACTGGTGCAGACGATCCCTCGCACACGGCAGACATTAGAGAGCAGTATGCATTGCGAGCGCGACAACGATTCTCTCTCGATACCGGCATGTGGACATCGACTGCGCCTTCGCCAGTAGAACCGCCCGCTAAGCGACCGAAAATATATCGATTGTCTACTGATCGCGAGATCTCTACCATACCACGCCTCGTGAACGACCCATTAGCATTGAACTCTGCTGAGAAAGCAGCGCTACCAGCGAACAACGAGGGTGACACAGGCCACGACACAGAATCTGGCAATTGGATCTACCCAAGCCAGGAAATGTTTTTCAATGCCATGAAGAGGAAGGGGCATGAAGCAGACCCGAGTGACATGAACAGCATCGTGCCCATACACAATGCCGTCAACGAGAAAGCATGGCAAGAAATCAAGAAGTGGGAAGAAGGCTGGGGAAGCGAGAGATGCGGTGGACCTAAACTCATTTCATTCGCTGGCGACAGCAAGAAGTTGACGCCCAAGGCAAGGTGGAAGAGCTTGATGGGCTACTCGGCACCTTTTGACCGCCACGATTGGGTCGTCGATCGATGTGGGAGGCGCGTTGAATACGTTATTGATTTCTACAAAGGAAGAGGAGGCGGGATCAGCTTCTACCTTGACGCGAGGCCCAAGCTGAACAGTTGGGATGGCATTAAGATGCGGATCGCAAAGACCTTTGGCTGGTGAGCGTGTGTGAAAGATGTCATGGAGGACATATGTACGATGAATTGCATGAGATACCCGGATAGTGTTGGAACAGAGACTCCAGCAAACAGCTAGCAAACTAGGCTTCCTATAGAAGGAAGGCCTTGCAGTGTGAGAAGATAGCTCCTCAAGCATGTGTTCAACAGATAGCATGGGAAGGCGTTTTGAGGCAAGCTTCACTCAACGAAACTCATTACACATGGGAGCAAGACATTTCGATCTATCCTCCATCGAACCGCCTTGGTAAGACCTCCAGTGTAGCAATGCGCCGTCTAAGCTGCAATAAGAATCGAGACCTCGATCCAGAGCTCGCAGTCTATGAAGACTTGGCGAAGTCACCTGCCCGAACGACCAAGTTCTCGACCTCACGCTGTGTGTCGTACCAGATCCCACGCATTCAACACAACCCTGGTCATCAACTTCGGCACTTGCTATGCATTTTGCTAGATAACAGAGGTTGAGCTTTCAATAGAGCCCAATGACGCCCAATGGATGCCCAACGGAGCGGATGTGCTCAAACACATGCTGCCGAACAAGCATTGTGCCACCGCGGCATGACCTTACCATTTTTTACGGCTGGCCAACATGCAGCCCACCTCTATCACAAGACGCTTAGGTGAAAGTGTTTCCCTCAAGTCTTCTTCAGCCGCCCTTTCAAGTTTCCGCATACGGCTTTCGCGTCACCGGCTTCTTCGCCATCTCCAATGAAACACCAGCCCTGCGGAGCCAGAACAGTACCCCAGCTCTCCGGAGGCGAAGTGCATACCACGTTGCCGGTGCCATTATTCTCATCGAACGTCCACTCTATCTCAATTCGTCCTCGTGGCGTAGGCACGGCGGCTTGCACTTGACTCAGACCAGCATACAATGGCCGTGCTTCCCAACTCCGCCAGCTGGCTTCGATTGGACGAAGTCCGGCGAGATGCATCGGCATTAGATATATTGGACTAGTTGACCAGCCATGCACAAGAGATGTGGTGTTGTGGTATGGCTTTCCTTCCGTGGTCATAGCTTCCCAGTGACAGCCTGAGAAGTCAGGGTCGGTCTCGTCAGCCATCACTCCCCAAACTCTTCGAATTAAATCCAAAGCTGCTCCGGCATCACCACGTGCAGAGCAAGCGTCTACAGCAAATCCTGTGCTGTAGGGACTGCAAAGGCCAAGATCGTCGAAGCGACATCCAAGGCCTGTGAATGCTGGTGGTAGTTCGGATGATGTCTGTTGCAAGTTCGCCAGGTCCTGGTCATGTCTTGGTGACACACCAAGTGAGATGCCGAACGAGTTCACGTCCTGAGCTATGCCTGCTCCTTCAGATTGATCACCGAGTCGCAGAACACCAGAATCTGCATCCCATAGCACGCGCACCATGTCTTCCTTGAGACGATCTGCACGGCTTCGGTAATTCTCCTTCTCCCTACTTAGGGTAGACATCTTCTCCATCGAGCGCAAGGCGTCGTAGAAGGACAGATTGATCTGAGAAGACACTCCGAAGACTGGACCAACAAGAGGAAAGAACGTCAAAGATAGTGGCGGAGGTGCAGCTACTAGACCGTCATCATTGACGAAGGATTCCGCAAACTCGATCATTCGTTGCATTCTCGGCCACAGCTTGTGTACGATTTCTGTATCGCCGGTGTGCATCCAGTAATCCTTGATGGCTACGATCAGGAGGAGAGCATATGTCATCGAATAGAATGCATACGTCGGTGGCTCTTCGAGATCATCCTCATGCATTGGTGCTTGAATTGGGCACAGATTGCCGAGATACCCATCCTTGGTCTGATGTGATGCCAGGAGTTGAATACTGCCCTTGACCGCGTCAAAATCCGCAGTAGAGTAGGCTATTGACCTGCCCATGACATGCAAATCACCGCCAAAGGTAGCTCGATCTCGCTTCGCGCCGTCCATGGTACACGCCAACTCATTCGTTCCGACTGCAAAATCTGCGAAAGTCCTCTCCTTGTCTTCAAGCAACCAACCGTTTCTATACAGCTGTCGACCTTCCAGATCAACAACAGTAAGATCACGATACACAGCAACCCACCCCTCAGGCCCACCAAACGCAACCGAACCACAATTATTCTCCGCCCCATCAAGTAAAGGATGAATATCCAACCCTCTCACCTCCGCCACCATCCTCCCACAAATCCTCACCTGAACGCACTCCCCTTCAGCCCTCGTCTCAACCTCCACCCACCCTTCTAGACTTTCCTCTCCCAAATCCCACTCTCCCTTCAAAACACTCGGAAACACACCCTCAACCTCACAACTCACACCCTCAAAAGCCCTCAACTTTCGATATTCCAAATCCAAACAAAAAATCAACCCATTCACAACCATCCTAACACCCCAGCTCGCTCCACCTCTTTCAATCTTCACTTGAAACTTCACAACATAATCTTTCCATTTCCTTGTCCCAAATCTACAAGGAGCCCAATGTTGTCCATAAACCCTCGTACCTTCCTCAGTTACATCCCAAGCCGCTTCCGTCTCGTAAGCGGAGACGGTACACATCTCTACAGTTCGGACGCCCATATTCCAGATCTTGGTTAAAAGGGGATCAGAGCATGAGAAAGTCCCCACTCCTTCATTCTTCAAAGGACGACCGATATGATTAAATCCTACTCTCGAAAACGAAATCGAAGAATTCAGAGTCAAGAGTTTTATGGTTTGATATCTTTGACTCCGTTGCGAAAATCTCGCTTTCACGATCTGCTGTGGCTCCTCCTCGCTAGGCTTTATGATCTGTGTGACGCAACGGTATGTGTCCATTGCGTTTGAGAATAAGAGGAATGGGCCGTCGCCTGTGCGGTGGGAGAGTTCGTGGAGGGTTTCGGAGTATGTGATTTGGAGGAGGATTTCAGGATTTTCAAGTGAAGATGAGGATGTGATGCTGAAGATCGGTATGCCGCCGACGCGGAGGGAGTAGTCTAGGGATATCGAGGCCGGTTGGGTGCTTGCTGAGGAGGAGTTGGTGAGAGTGAATATTGTGGGCGATGCGGTTGTGGTTACAGTGCCGGTTGTTGAGAGGATTCGTTTTGGGAGGATATCGATTTTTGGTTGATCATTTGGGTCAATTGAAGGTGTAGCAGCTTCCGTCGTTGATGTTTCGAGGTCCATCGATCGCGACTCGCCGCATGAAGTTCTGGTGCTCGTTGAGAGTGCTTGGTGATTTGGTGTTTCTTGGAGGTCGGGTTCGGCTTCTTCTTTAGTAGTCTGCGCTGCTCCGACATGTTCTTGTCTTGAGCTACTTTGCGAAGACTCATTGTCGCTGTTGCCGGTATCTTCAATGTGTAGTACCTCGATGTTGGCTGCTGTCTTCTCGATGTCCTGCAATGGCAAGTAATCAATCGATGTTGTTGTCAATGTGGTCGCCATGTTGCTGTAGTATCGTGCTTTCAGTATCGCATCTTGCCAAATGTCTGAGAACAAATCCGAGATGTTTGATGAAGAGAGCCACTCTGGCGAGGAAATATCCACTTAGCACTGACATGAGACCGGGTGGCTCCTTCCTTTTTTGGCAGTGACAGCGGGTGGACAAGGTGGACTTCCACCAAGACCGGCTTCAGATGCACCGAGTGGACAGCGGCTGACTCTTCGGCTGTGCAAAACCTAACCACGACGTCCACTTTGGCTTGCGTGGTCTAGCTCTTCTGTTCAGAAACTCCGTCTCGCAGACCCGCATGTGGCTGCCATACTCCAGCCATCTCATGATACACAAATATGCCTCTTCCCCACGGGGCCTCCACAGTTCATCGTCTGATACATCACGCTACACCAAGTCCTTGAACTAGCTAGCAACCATGGCTGACACGAAACCGTCCTTCGAATGTGTCGAAAGAGTCGAAGACACCAACAGTAATGCAGGAGGAGACACAAATTTCGAGGACGAAAAGCATCTCACACTATGGCAAGCCTTCAAGACGTACCCGCGAATCGCAATCTTTGCTCTAGCAGCGTGCAGTTCAGGCATGATGTTCGGCTACGATCAGATCGTCAATGGAGCATCGATTGCTTTACCGTCCTTCATTCTTTACTACGGCAAGATTTCGACCACGACCCATGAACCCTTTCTGCCAAGTATCTGGACTTCGTTATGGACGGCTATGTCGGCTCTGATGCAAGCGGTGGGAGGTATTGCGATCGCGCCAGTTTCCGATAAGATTGGCAGACGATGGTCGTCGATTGCTTGCTGTGCGATCTCTGCAGGTGGGGTGGGGATCCAGTATGCTTCTACATCGGGAGGAATGTTGCTTGGCGGCAAGATGGTGAATGGATTCGCGATTGGTGCTGGGCTTGCTGTTGCTACAGCATGGGCTTCAGAAATCTCTCCTGTTCGTCTGAGAGGCCCTATACAGTCTGCGATCGTGCTATCGACTGTGCTTATGCAGGCTATGGGCCTTCTGGTCCTTCGTCAGAACGTGGCCTCGATTGAGGAGAAGGCGTTTCGACTCACATTTGCCATTCAATGGTTATTCCCAGGCTTGACGGCGATCTTGTTCTTCTTGGTCCCAGAATCGCCAACCTGGCTCGTGTTGAAGAACCGTGTGGATGGTGCGAAAGCTTCGGTGCGAAGGCTATATGGATCAGGGTATGAAGCTCGTTTCGCGAATATCAAGCATCAAGTTGAAGAGGAGGCAGAAGCCCTGCAGGCCAACGGCATCGGTGGATACTTGGAGCTGTATCGCGGAAGCAACATCAAGAGGACGGTGACTGTGCATTTGATGTTCTTTGGCATTGGACTTGCTGGATCTTCGTTTCTGGCCCAGAGCACCTACTTCCTGGTCATATCAGGCTTTCCGGCTCTGCATACTTTCGACGTCGCCATCGGAGGATTCGGTCTCGCCATCTTCACGATCATCCTCTCGTGGATTTACCTTGAAAAGGTTGGTCGCAGATCACTGTGGCTTATTGGAAGTGTAGTCAACTTCATCTTCATGGCCATCATTGGTGGCCTGGGCTTCTCGCATGCCAAAGCTGCACTTTGGGCTGTCGGCATTCTGATGTAAGTGTTAGTTTTCTGCATTTGAGAGTGGATGCCAGCTGACAAAACGGCCCAGGAACGTCCTTGTCTGCATACAGAACACTACACTCACCTCAGTGGCATGGGTGATCGCAGGGGAAATCTCACCTTACCGATTGCGAAGCAAGAACCAGTCGATTGCTGTCCTGTCGAACTCGTTCACGACATGGCTGTTCAACTTCACAGTACCGTACATGTACAACGTCGACTCAGGGAATCTTGGTGCCAAGACTGGCTTTGTGTTTGCGGGTGCAACTTTGGTCTTGCTACTTGCCTCATTTCCTCTGATTCCTGATCTTCGGGGCTTCAGCACAGTGGAGATCGATTGGCTGTATCAGAACAAAATCAGTGTAAGAAAGTTCCAACAGCACAAAGACGCAGGCGCTGGAGAAGTCTTCGGAAATGCGACAGACAAGCTGGACCACAAAGTCTGAAGGTGGTCGTTATCATAGTTTAGAGCGCCAATGTAGCAGCAATGCGAGATTCAATGAACAGGCCCAATTGTCAAGTTTTGCCAAAAGCTGTGCGCCGAGTCGCAAGACTGCTCTGCCAGCGGTGCTTCTTTCACTGTTGGGGCCAAAAGCAGCAGCAAGTAGCTCGTATATTGGTGTGTCATTGTCGATGTGTGTTTCGCTCATGACATGTCCAAGAATGTTGGCCTTCTGCTCTGCACTGGCTGCGCTCGAGCAAGCATACAGGAACGCATGGGCGAGAAAGACGTAGATACTGCTGTATGGCGCCGAATCATAGCTTTTCAACGTCTTCGGACTTTCAATACCATTACCACAGCCGATGTAATGTCTTGTAAGAGCGGTGATTATTTCGCAGACTGCGTCATGGAAGGACATCTGCTCTCTCGTGAGCCATCTGCTGAAACGAGATCGGGCACGTTGAACGCCAGCCAGGCCATTCTTGCCAAGGATGTCTTGAAGATCACTAATTGATGCTCGTAGTTGCAGACGACCGAGATCGTAGAGATCTTGGCTTGCCACTTCGAAGAAGCTGAACGCTGTCCGGTCAGAACGCAGTAACGTTCCTTGGCCGTAGTATTCTTGCCAAAGACTAAGCGCATCATAAAGTCTTGCATGGCGCTCTTGATCTTCGACGATGGCTGTTTCAATCTCTTGGCTCTCATCGGAGGCCATGATCGACAGATGTTGAAGGAAATGAGCGCGACTCATCTCTTGCTGAATGTGAATGGCAACAGTGAGCAATACCAGGAAAGCTGTCCAGCCATTTGTCGATCTCAGCGGGGAAATAGGACAGTCTGCAAATACAAATGGTGCCACAGCTAGGGTGAATTCACTACTTGGAGGCATATTTGCTCTTCCCAATAATGCTTTCCACTGCTTTGCCGATGAAGCCTCCCAGTACTCACGGTCGCATGGACAATCCCACGCCTGAGCCTCTGCAAGCGACATCATGGCCGGCATGTTGTGCAAGCTTGCATACTGAAAATCTAACATGAAGACCATCCACTGCAGTCGCTTCAAACTGTCTTCCTGAGCCCACGCATGCCATGCATCGACAACTCCATCGATGTCGTTGCGCTCATCAGTGACTATCTGCCCATGGTGGCCAACTAGCCGTCGGACCCATGTCACAACGCTACCTCGCATAGCTTCTGCGAGTTCGTAAGCGCGCTTGTTGCCGCACCAAATCCCAGCATAGCAGATCAAAGCAGCTGCATAGACAGTGCGTGGAGATCTCAAAAGTGTATTGTCTGCTTCGATGCTGAGCTGTAGTCGACATCGCGCCCAATCTTGCAGAAGAATAGCGAGGCGCCTTGCGTTCTTCCTCCGACAGTAAGTGGCACCAATGGAAATGATGATCACAAGCAGATACTGCGGCAGCTCTGCATTGATATCGAAGGTGGGTACGTGGATGACTGGAGCTTGAGGGAGAAAGCATTTCGCGAATGTGGAAGCGAAGACATTTACAACATCTGGCGAGGGGAAACATCGTAAAGGTGCAAGTACCAAATGGCCCTCGACTCTGAGCTCTTCCAAGAGACTTGACCTCGATTGCTCGTAGGTAGAACCATTCGGTTGGAAGTGATGGTTCACCGTCTTCAGCAGCGGATCTTGCGGATCAAGCCTGACCTCTTCGGGTTCTGCAATGCGTCTGGCTGATGGACTCCAGGCGAATGGTACGCGGTCCTCATGAGAAGCTTCATTAGGCGGAGACGGCGCTCTGCTGATGTTGACATTTGCCCCGCCAGAATCTCCTTGACCTGTCGGCGAAGGTCGACGCTCTTTGTCATAGCCAGGCACAGGCCCACTAATTGCAAAATGACTCGGATCGAACTAGAAGGCTAAATAGTCATCCCATGAAGATAAGACATCCGAATTGAACTGCTCCAGAAATGGCAAGTCGAACAAATTATGAGCCGACCATGCATCGACAGCCTCATCGATATTGTTGAAATCAAAATGCCCGTCGCTCTCTGAAGGACCTGTCAGAGGTGCATCCGATGGGATAGAAGAGTCATATGCGGCTGACTGTGAAGAAGTGGGTGCGAGTTGGACGGACTGTGTGATGTCCGCAACATCTTCCGAGCCAGCTTGCATGCCTTGATCTACTCTTGCATTTCTGTCTCTGCCATGGGTTGCAGATGGCAGGTGATCTCTCTTGCCGTGTAGCCTCAAGTGCCTCTTGAGCAGATCACTCCTCGTGAAGGCCTTGCAACAAAATTGACATTGGTGAGACCTGCTGTTCGTGTGGTTCTTCAGATGCCTGCTAAGGTTCTCCTTCCGGTTGAATGCCTTGCCGCAGGTTGCGCACGTGAAGATGCTGCTCTCTCTGCATGATGGACCACTGGGCTCCTCGCTCGTCGTCAGTCCGCTTTCCTCAGGCATGGTAATACTTGCAGTACTATGTGGACAACTGGTTCTCGACTGGCGAACGGATTGGAGGTGGATCGACTCCAACTGATCATGATGAAGGTCAGGTGGACGGGGGTCAATTGCCGAAGTGACCAGACCCCTCTCCGCCTCGGTCCACTCTTACAAGGCTCTTGCTCAAGTGGACATTTTCGCAATGCTCTTGAATACCATGTGTTACCTTTGGTTCACGACACCCGAAGCATGTGCATGAGATAATCTGTATCCTGCATCGCATGGTCCAGGATGCGATCAGAAGCGACGAACTGCTCTTTAGTCTTGCCATTACCGCTCCTTCGCGCTTGTCTGACCAAGTGGTGGTTCTCATGGATGAAGCCTGGAATTCGCAATCTGGCACCTTTGTATCGAGGGAAACCGTAGCTGGCAATGTAGTCATCAAGCTCGATTTTGCCCGAATAGTACTCCTCTGGAAGCCAAGACCAATACTCTGGCGCGCCCGTATTCAATCCCTTTCGCAATCCTTCAATGATTGTCCGCAATTGAATACCCTCACTACGATAGAGCTCGATATCGTAGAATACAACCTTCGGCTCATGGAGGAACGGGCCTTCATCAAAGACAAATTCCAGGTCTATGAGCACCGAATTGGTAGCAGGTCGTGTCAAGAACATTTTCTGCCACGATCCACGGGCTGACGGCCATGAGGCATCATCAAGTGCAAGCAACTTTTCTGTGTCCACGTACGTGCATTGTATAACATCGCCTCTTGCTATCGGTCCATCGAAGATCGGATGTAAGGACGCCACAACACGCGATATCTCATATTGGTCCATGTCCTCCTCTTCAATGATGATATCCTTCAGGAACACATCGTAGGCGTCTGCACTTGCTGGATCTTGGGTCCAAAGCAGCATCTGTTTAGGTCCTACAGCTACAGGGTACTGAAACAGCTTCTCTTGACATGTCGAGGATCGGTCTATCTCGTACTTCCATGTTCTCGAAACGCGCCGTAGTCGCGCAAGATCAATGGTAGGAAGATGGCGTACCAGAGCGGCCACGACCTCGCTCACATAGCCAATCTGGGAGCATGCTGGGCTATCGCTCGGCAGCAATGCCGCTCGGCTTGAGGACGATCTATCGGCGCTATCTCCAGTGTCAAGAACCTGCGGATTCGCATTCGATGCAGAAGCTACATGCTGTTTCGTCCAAGCCATGTCAAGCGAGCGAGCAACTCAAGGACGCTCGTGCTTTCGCGTTGTGCCAAGCCGGCGCGAAAATGTCGGCTCAGTTGAGCTTCAGCCTCATCTGCAGCTTTCTCGAATGCAATGGAAGCTCACGACAACACATTGTAAAAATTCGCATATCTGCTCTTCGACTTCACACGTGCTCATCACAAGCAATTCAAGGTAAGTGAATGCAATAGACAGCCTCTCTCCTCCCACCAACCATGTTATGATGAGACACACAGCTGGCACCAGTCCTAGAAGGACTTGTACTCTTTTTGCTGCGGAATAGCTTTGCACGAGACACAGTTCTCTATATCTGATAATTGACATGGACACACGACCATTAGCTCGAAACTCTTTACAAAGAGCATGAGCTGACAAAAGCACAGATTCACAGATATCCGAACCGCCTGCTTCCACGTTTTGATATCCACCTTCGTTACTTGAGACCGTCACCATGGTCCTTCATAACCCAAACAACTGGCACTGGGTGAACAAGGATGTCTCTGCTTGGACTCAGGACTATCTCAGCAAGGAAATCGTTGGCCTCAAGGCGGAGAAGAATGGCGTCAACGCCAAGGTCAGCAAAATTTTGAGCATGGATGGTGATGTGGATGTGTCGCAGCGGAAAGGAAAAGTCATAACTATCTTTGACGTACGGCTATCACTCGAATGGACCGGCAGTGTGCCCGTCAAGGAAGAACACGAAAATGATGACGGCACCAAGGAAGAGCGAGACGGCAAGAAGGATGTGAGCGGCACCATCACGATACCCGAGGTCGCACATGACACTGAGGAGGATGAGTATGTTGTATGTTCAGATTTCACCATCAGCGATTTATTGAGGCACTCACTGACCTATTTGCGCAGTTCGAGGTTGACATTTACTCTTCCTCCTTAGACAAGGAGCCTGCAAAAGAGCTCGTTCGCAAGGAGATCACACCACAACTGCGAAAACACCTTCAGAAGCTGGCTCCTGCTCTCATTGCCGAGCATGGCAAAGACATTCAGCATGCACCAGGCTCAAATCCGTCTTCTGGGTTCAGCACACCACGGACACTCCAAAACTCTGGCGTGAATAAGTCTTCATCTGGCGCAACCACATCAACTACTACCTCGTCAAGTAATGGCGCCGTAGTCAACACTACCAAGCTTTCCGACCAGCAAGAATTCCGAACAACTGCTGAACAACTATTTGAGACCTTCACTGACCCACAACGCATCGCCGCCTTCACACGAGAACCGCCAAAGGTTTTCGAGGGCGCGAAGGAGGGCGGCAAATTCGAGCTCTTTGGTGGAAATGTCTCTGGTTCATATGTAAAGCTTGACAAGCCTACATACATCGAACAGAAGTGGCGGCTCGGACAATGGCCAGCAGGTCATTATTCTACGCTGAAGATCAAGTTTGAGCAGAACGACGTTGACGCCGTCACCATCATGCGAGTGGACTGGGATGGCGTCCCAATTGGCCAAGAAGAGCCAACGAAGAGGAATTGGGAGATGTACTACGTCCGCAGCATCAAGACTACATTTGGATTTGGCACGATCCTGTAACTGAGACGGACTGAGAGGATAGAAGATGCATGAGTTGACGGATTACGCCTTTGAATGATACCACGGAGAAGTGATTGCATAGAGTAGCAGATGGCTCACAGCCATACGATCCGCAGTTTTGTCATCTGCGTAGATAACATAGCTCTCGCTTGCAGATCAATGTACAATGCCAACGACAATCTAGATGTACATCATCCCATGCTCTTTCAGATCATTGTCCTCAACCGTGCATCGTAGCCGTGGCGAAGCGCGGTTTTCACTTCCTGCAGCAGGCTCGTCGTTGGGTATCTGCCTTCGCTGCCCCTTAGTATCTCACTCTTCCCCCAGCTCCCGTCACACCTATCAATCCTCAGGCGCGCGCGTAGCATACGTATGGCACAGCGGAATACCATCGCAGCAGGTTTCAATTCTTCTGTCATCCAATCCTCTCCTCAATCCCTGAATCACATCACTTCCTCTTATGCGGTCCAATAATCTTAGGATAAAACCTCGATAAATGATGATTTATTGGACTCTTAGCCTGTTGTCCAGGTTTTCGTGCATCCATGCATACTCGTAATTGTTGTTCTAAAGCCGCGCATCCTGCTGTTGTGTAGCCTGATGATGCCCAGCAACCTACCGAGCGTCAGCGAGGTTCAGCGAGCTAGAAAGTAGCTGAAGGAAGGTTGTTGGCCTGGGCTCACCTAACATGCTTGACATTATTCCTATGCATGGATTCGCATTGGCTTGGTCTGGCCTTCTGACTTTTAGTTTGGGGAGAGGCGGGAGTTTGGGTGTAGGTTGGGCGGCGGCGCGGGCGAGGGCTTCTTTTGAGGTTTTGCCTGCGACCATTTTGACTGATTATTCAGTAAACGAGGATATTAGATGTGGTCGTTATGGTGTGGTTGCTGGCGATGGAGGTGGATGCGGCGTCCGGGAATGATTTAAGGCAGAATTGCTTGGTGCCTGAGAAGAGAAGCTCTACAAGATGGATGAATGCAACAACAGTATACACTTCTTCAGGTCATGGCCATGCTGCAGAAGATAGATTCAATGCTGAGAGCTATCAGATGTAATTCCACGCCGACTTATGTCTTCTACCAAACAAATGTTATGTCTTCATTCTGCTCTTGATCATGGTTCACGAAACTATTCTCGCCAGCTTATCTGATCCGCTGCATCATTATCAGATCCGAAGCGTAGTCGAAGCCAACAGTGGATCTTCTAGAACGTAGCAGCCATCTTCTTGAACCCTTCTTCACTACAAAGTTGCAGGAGACAATATCCGATGTTCTGGTAGTCCGTGTACAACGAATCAATGGTACTCTTCGTCGCCTCAGGGCTGGAAACTCTTCTCACCGTCCGATCTCGGTGTCTCGGGTTGACTGTCCGTCCGCTTTCAAATCGTCCTTGACTTCGCGCTGCTGAGGAATGACGCGCTCCCTATCTCAGGCGTTTCGTCTCCAGAGATCGACATTAACATCACCCTCGACTCTAGATCATATATCGCGTCGGCTGGACAGATTAGTGGCGACTGTGCAGGAGAGGCTGGCTGTCGCGAAGACAAGGAATCCGACTGCGGCGCATGACCGCACCTCGATACGTCCGACGCAGGCATCAGGCCATCTCCGCACACGCCCACACCCCGAACGCTCAGACACGCTATGGATAGCGTCGCAGTGGACAGACTGGTGCAAGAGCTGTCGGCAGGCTTCGGAGCACTGCAAGATGAATATCAGAAGCTGTATGGGCAGCATCAGGCCCTGGAACGGAAGCTTGCAAATGCAAGAGAGCAGGTACGACACCACACTTTTCTTGAGCACCACATCTCGCTTCTTGTGTGATGAACATCTTTAGCTCTAGACCTGTAGTCGCATGTGCGGCGGTGATAGATTTTCAAATTGACTCTGATATTTGTTTGCTCGATGCGACTATAACGGGGAAGTTCAACGAAGCCGCAAGCTGACCTTGGACTCACAGTACAACGAACTCGCGAAGCTCTACAATTCCGAACAGACGGCCACGCCACCTTTGAGCCTTACCTCTTCTCCCGGCCAGCCAAGTCAAGACGTATTTGCGCCGAGGACTGTGGCCGAGATCTTGGACACGCGACCAGATATTCACGCAAAAGACGCGGCGAACAAAGTCAGATCTGCAGTATCGGCTGCCCAGCAATTACGAAGCAGTCTTCCGTTGGACACAGCCGCACATGGCGTAAAAATCTGGTCAGGCCCTTCTGCAGACAGACCAGAAGGCTCCAGCTCGATGATGCCATCAATCTCCGAGTCGCCTCTGGAACAAGACTTTACTGTTGAAGGCAAACCTAGTCAGCTTGGCTGTCCCTTCGCGGCCATGGCAAAGAAGAAGAAGAAGCTAAGCTCTCATGCTGTCAGCGTGCTAAGCCGATACGAGAGGAATGCACCTAACGGGAGTGTCGCCGCAAGCACGCCAGTCAGCCAGACTAGCTACGTGAACGGGCGAGATAGCTTCTCGCGGAGAGGGAGCAGGAGAGCTAGCTTCGTCGATCCCATCAAAGCGGAGATTTGCGGTCTTTCTGATCACAATAGTGCTTCGCCCGCAGCATCGCCCGCGGCGGAGAAGGCTCCCAGCAAAGGTCCAGAGCAACCACAGATTGAGAATGCTGAAGTTGGTGTATGCCCGATCCGCTTCTTAGATCAGCACTCGCCCGAAGAAGTGGCGACGTACTTCGAGAAGCACAAGAACGAGCTGCCTCGAAGTCACGAGGTATGCATCTTGCGATATCAGAGCAATGAAGAACAGATCAAGCAATTGGACGCCAAGTACGGTAATCTCGTCTCGATGATCCAAGGCTTAGGTCAGAGGCACAAGGAGATGTTACCCGAAGACCCAGATCCGGAAGAGCAAGACGAGGAACGCCATGACGATGCAGTCAGTGACGAGAAAATTCGCAAGTGGGCAAGTAGTGTTAGCGCACAAGCGCCGCAAGTCGGAGATGTGGATGAAGACGAAGAGGAAGATCGACTTCCACATTTCGAACGTCCAGTGCGAGAGATTCGAGTCGGAGAGTCCCCCAGCAGGCCTTGGGGAATATCAGTGCCAGCACGATACTACGACAAAGCCGAGAGTGAGCGCAGCAGTCAACCAGTGCAAGTCAACTCGCCTGCGCTTCAGGCTTCCAAGCAGAACGGCGCAGGGTCAAAGGCAGAACCGAAGCCTGCTGGGAAGTGCCCATTCGACCACAAGGCGCTGCAAGCCATGGGAATGACTAGACCTCAGCCTGCTCAGCCTGCATCTCAAGAGCCCGGTACTGGAGCACCAAAGCCCGAGCCAGCGCCTGCTGCGAAGCCAACAACTGAGAAAGAGACAACAAAGCCGCAGCTAGAAACCGACCCTTCGACACTCAAAGCATCAGCAGCGGCGAGTCCACAAATCGTCATCAACGGACCACTATTCATCGGTTACAGCCCCGAAGATGCCATCAGAATCCTTCGCGAGAGTGGATTGAAGGTGAGCTAAGAAGATTCACATAATTTGAAGGCTTGTTGCGTTATAACGTTTAAATGAGATCACGACTTATGATGAGGGACAAGAAGGATGACTTTGTACATTGCGGACCGGCGACAGATTGAGAGAATAGTGTTATCTAACAGATCGTGCACATATTAACAATCCATACTTCTGCCACTATCTTGTGCCTCCTTCTTTTTATGGTAGGTATTATTGAACTCGCTCAGGAATTCTAAAGTCCTCCAAAGGTCCTGACGCAGAATTGCATTGCACTGCGATGATTGTCTATATGGCTGTGCTTCAGTATTGTTGGTATCAGTATTGAACTACCGATCAATATTTTGTCCCATGGCTCTACTCTGCTCCACAATTTGCTCAAGAAGCTCTATCATGAATGAGACCATGGCCTCTGGGCGTAAAATCGAGGTGACTTGCGCGAAGCGAACAGGCATTAATTGCATGAGTGGCCCTACATTGAAAACCACGACAGATGAGGTTTGGACGTCAAGGAATTTCGTTTCCGCTGCTCTGTACGAATCACGAACGGGTGCTGTATGGTTCTTTGCGACGGTCACCCATACCGCAAGCTACGTCTCCAGTTCTTAGTTTCGGTGTACCACCTGTCCTCTGATCTGGACTCATGCAGGTTACTTCCAAGCATCCCTTGCGTCTCTTGTCAGAATCTTTCCCAGCCTCTGTTGCTATCATGTGCAACAGAACGGTTCCTGGTTGAACGACTCTGCTGGTGTGATCGACGATACGTATCGTTCATGCAAGAGCAGGAGAGTCCTTTGTGTTGCCAGCACCTCAGCTGTCAAAATCTTTCTCTAGTGTCACGATTAAGTGTCGTCACAGTGGCTGCCACGGTAGTATGGCACGCATGAATACCACGCCACGCCACGCCATGCCATGCCACACTTCACCTATCTTTAGGTGTGGTGTCGATGTCATGCCACGCTCGTCTGAGACCTGATGAATGTCAATGCGGTCCAGAGCGTGAAGATCTCCTTGCTTCGATGCGTTTTTCTTGAACTGGTATGAAACACAGGAACGAGTCCAGAGCCGTGGCTATGATTCCACAATGTCATGCTCCTGGCGGTCCTCTCTTGGCTAGATCAAATGGTATGCTCGTTATCGTCGTGGGTCGTGACTAATGAAGCCGCCTATCCTGGCAAACAGTTTTGAGACCGTGACAGTGGCTTTGCTTTCTGCTGCTCCACAAACAACTCGAGAGGGCGGAGTTACGTCCGAGTGATCAATCGCATGGTTTATGAAGATTTTATTGAAGTGAAAATGGAGTGTTGTGGATATACCGTATACTGGGAACCGGCCCTGTGTACACTGTGTATTGTACCAGTATACAATATACCGGGTACAGCCAGACACCCATGCTGGTACCTCGATATCCCGAGAAAATCAACCTCCGAGCCTGTAACCAGGGTGTTAACAGCGTATTACATAACCGCTATGCTGTGTGTATACTAGGCCTCGACCCTCGAAGGCTGTATACTTTGTGTATTACACTGTATACCATACACGGTATGGTATACTACAACACTATGAAAATGGCTCGAACTAGACGTTGAGAACAAAGTCTGTTTCGGATAGAAAATGTTGTGGCGTCGCCGGCAACAACTTCCGAAGTGCTGTGGGAAGGAGCCAGGTTTCGTTTCGTGCCACGCCCCGTGAACTCAAAAACTTCAAAAATCAACAGCAGCTCATCAAGTTGTCGACAGTGACTAGCTTTGCGAGCGGATTTGAAACAATTTGATGAGGCTGTAGAGCTTCGAGCTCCAGACAGTCGGCTTTCGACACGGCCTTCGGCTTCTCCTCGATTCTGTTGCGGCAACCTTGCCCGATCCAATGTCCAATTGCATCCCGATCATGTCAACGTGAAAGCATTCTGGAGTGAGAGATCGCAACATCCAGAGACCGAGTGTGTTGTCACCGACCTCCGAGCTGGTTGTGCTTCACAGCGCCACTGGTACCTGGTGTTGTGCGAGGTTACACAGCCGCGGTCATTGAGCCTCATGCGTCGATTCTGATAGGGACAGATATGACGAAAGATTGTTCTTTCATGTGCCATTACCGGATTGAGAGTTGTTGTCTATCAGAGACAAGTCTAATTTAGTTCATCTCTGCAGTCGAAGCCCAACAATCCTGATGAAGATAATATCTCCGCTAGAGATGGAGGGCACGACTTAAGCGAGTCGAACACGAATGGAAGACCTGTCATGCATGCTGGTCCGAACCGCTTCCTAATGAATTACGCGATATCTAAAGAGATCCTGGCGCCAAAATGTGAAAGCCCACTTGATGCTGTGCCGAGTATTTCAATCGACAGGGATATCAGATCCTGGTCGTCACCCGTGTCGAGACCCACTGCAAGGTACAAGAGTCTTGATATTCGACGGCGGCTCGAATAGCCCGAGATGTAGGGTTGAAGCCACAGTGTATAAGAAATGGGAGTGGTCGGGATTGCGAACAGCGCAATGCATAAGGCGAATGGCGTATTCGAGAATATTCGTTTGCAGACTCCACAAGAGTATTAGTCTCTCAAGCGCTCCCATCGACATACTCAGCTCTGAGCAACGCCGATACTAGAGTAGTATTGATGGAAGACGCCGCACATGCGCCAGAGAAGTCGCTAGAGATTGAGACCATTATTGTCGTCCTGTATCTGCCGGCGTTGGTCCCGATAATCGTAACTCCAATCAAGATATATCTAAATGCTTTGTAAACCCGGCAAAGATCAGCGTCATTAGATAGGAGGCGAAAAATGTAGTAGGTCTTCCTATTGTATCGGAAGATCGCTCATCCAGGCGACAATATCAGAATTAGAAGCAGAAAGCAGAAGACGCTATATGCGATGGTATCTTTGCTCTTTCGAGAGTTTGCTTCTCCCAGTGCAAGTCGAGTGTGACTCGGTTTGGCTGGGCCTGATGCCGTTGCAGTAGATGTGGTCATTACCACATCTGGATGATTGCCATCCGAGGGATCGGGCTGACTGGTTGATTTGTTCATTCCGCACAATCCAGAGGCCACCAGAAGATCTGTTGGATAGTACACCTTAGGTAGACCCGAGCCCATTTGAACCGAAAGGACGCCTGAAGCTTCGACTGAAGTGTTCGTGCATGTCAGAAGTTCAGTGACTTGCATACCAGATGGTAAGTCGTGTCCGCGAATGTCTAGCTTGAAATCCGGCGTACCCTCTCCATTGTTGTTGAGAATGGTGATGACCTGTTGACCAGTTTTGCCTTTTCGCATGGCAAACGAGTGATAATCTTGATATATCACTTCAGTGGAAAACTTGGCATAGCCATCGCTGGTTTTGACTATGTGCTGCCTGGCGGCAACGAGTGTGGCGATGTGCTTGTACAAAGAGGCTTCCGTATCATATCCTGTGGACCAAAGTGGTGTTCTGTTGATATAGGGACTGATTCCGCCAGCCATGTGCTGTTCTTGGCCCTGGTATATGATGGGAATGCCGTCGCCCATGATGGTGAAAGCGAGAAGGTTCTTCGCTTGCGCAGTGTCGTTTGTGTACTGCGCAAATCGCTCAACATCATGATTTTCACTGAACAAGCCGAATGTGGTGGGATCTGCGCAATTTTCTCGCATGGTATATATGGTCGTGACCAGATCATTAGTGCTTCCTTGAGCACTTGAGAACGCTCTGAGCAGAGGATAGTAAATCGGGTAATTGAGAATGCTGCCGATCGTCTCTGCCCAGCGACAGACAAATAAATTGTCGCCCTGCATAGTCTCGCCCATTGCGAAGACTCCTGATGCGTTGACAAAGTCCGTAAAGAATTCAGGCTGGACGTTGATTGTGGTGTCGATGCGCACTCCGTCAATAGAGTAGTTGCTGACCATGGAGGAGATCCATCTCTGTAGCATATCTTGAACGTCCTCGTCCTCTGTACGGAGATCTGGAAGTGGTACAATAGTATCTCCGAGCCAGCAGACTTCCACTTCGGTTTGATTCGTGTTGCCATTGATTGCACAGTACGGATGGAAATACCGTTGATCATTGAATGGATCGAAGATAGAGTAGTCCACGGAATCCGGCTCGCCAGCATAGCCTAACTAAAAGCTCAGCTTCTGCAGAGAGAGACAGGCAACACTCGTTTCAACAAACCCATGTGGTTGACGACAATGTCGAGCATCAAGTACATTCTGACGATTGCTTAGAGTGTTCATGACGAGATCGAGAGCCACATTTGCTTACCCACGGTCGTGAAGAGCATCACTCAGCGCCCTGAGGTCTTCTGCGGAGCCGAAGTTCGCATTCAGGCTGTAGAGGTTCTGTGCCCACTGGATCCGAAGGAGACGACAATCAGCATGTGCCTCAATGGAAACCATACAGCAGGCGCTTGGACCACAGGGTTGTGTTCGATCTGCTGAACTCGTCGACCGAGCGCAATCGGATTGATCATGGCTTGCGAGGTGGAATTCACTCACATATCCCGTATATGCCTCGCCGTCGCCTGTCCGCTGGGGAAGTTGGGCGACAACAGGTGAGATCCATATGGCATCAAAATTCATCCCTTGGATGTAATCCAGTTGGTCTATAATGCCATTCCACGACCCATGGCAGTAGAGCCCCTCCACGACACCACAAGCTGCGGTGCTAGAGCCATCGCTGCGGGCGAAGCGATCAGTCAAGACCTGGTAAATTGTTCTTCCGCGCCAGTCTTCGAGGGTCGCGGCATATGCTGTGTGAATGTTGATGGACAGTGTGATGAAGGGCAACAATAATTTCATCCTTCAACTCTGTCGCATCCTGAACTCAATGATCCAAATGAGGCAGATACCCGTGCTTCCGGCTGTAGTGCTACGAAGAAATAGCTGTGAGTGGGGTACAATGATCTTTCGAGACACAAATACCTCTGCTGCCACGGCAGCATCGTGCATGACACACTCGGCACAGCCAGTCTTTGTTCACAAAACATGGCTTCAGCGAACGGTATGGGTGGGCAGATTTCTCTCTGCTTGTTGAGAGTCAGCATGACAAGCGACTGCAGGTGAGCATCGCAGTCTCGACCCGCAGTCAGCAAGGAGGTGGAGAATCCATCGAATTGGCATAATGACAGCGTGTGACGCCGAGCTCAGCGTTTGACGTTCAAACAAACGCGCGGTAGAAGACGCCACGCCACGGACGTGTTGTGCCGGTTAGAGACGTTGCCTCCTGTGCCGAATCAGGCTTGATGCTGAAGGCGTTTGGTGGCCCGTCGTTGCCGTTGCCGTGAACCTTGAGATCGAATGACCGCAGATCCGACGACGCTTGGCTCCAGCTGTCCTGCATCATGGCGCAGCGAACCTCATGCTTTGTCTCTGGTTGTCGAACGATCTTTGATCGTGCTTGTCAGTAGTATCTGGAGATTTACGACAGCTGGGCGTCATCTCTCGAGATCGACGCGTACATGCCGCATCAGGAAGTGGCTGAGGCAGGCATGGAGCAAGAGCTGCTAAAAGAGCATCGCGCCGAGAAAGGGAAAGGGCGATACGATAACGGATACAGACATCTCGGCCAGGAGTCTCCATGCGGATGCAGACAGTGGGTACTTGCCAGGTACGAGTCGCAGTGGTGGGCACTTGGAAGGAGGGATGGTCGCGAATAGCAATACGTGATGCGCTGTCGCACGCATGTCGGCAAGAAGGAGGCGTGTACACAGCATGGCGTCGAAAGAATGCACAGTGGATCAGGAACGAAAGTGCTGCAGCCCGCCATGCAGGAACCCATGCGATTCGACTCGCCGTCGCTGTCTCGGAAGAAGGCGTGGTGGCAGCTTGATTTGAAAGGATCGGCGTCGGCAGCGCAGAACGGCGCGCTAGGCAGGCATGCAGGCTCTTTCGAGGTCCCACCGCACTTGCTTCACTGACACGCAGTCATGCAATTTTTGCACGATAGATAACGATCAATCTCTTCATCTAGATTGACGGAGCCAGCGGCGACGAGAGTAGACCCGAAGAATGTGCGCTTCAGAGCTGCGACCTGCCGTTCTGGCATGGAAGGCGGCGCGGTGGGCAACGCTGGGCCGGCCAGACTAGATGTGCACCCAGCCGTAGGCAAGAATGCACAGATTCCAATTGTACAGCAGCAGTCGGCGTCGGTGTCGGTGCTCTGGTGTCTGCAGCGAGGTCGACGACCCAAAATGTAGGATTCACGATCGCACTTGCAGTCGCGCCGGTCTGTGCTGCACAAGGGAAATCTCGTGAAACGCTAGGTATGTCACCTTTTGTTGGCGACTTTTTACATGCAACGGCTGTGCGTCTGCAAGCGAGCAGTATACGGCCAGGGTGTCGATTAGATGCACTCTACGGCCTATTGCAGGGCCTGCTAATAGACAACGTGGTTGAGGCGGGAACTGGTTGATAGCGAAGAAGCACACCTGCAATTCTGCCCCGTTTCCCATCACAGTGCTGCCGCCGGACCTGTTTCCATTTGATGGTCGTTCTTCGGGCCCACCCAGTGCTTCCGATATTCCATAAACAGCACACATCAGCGGCAACGACCGTCGAACCGTCATCGTACAAACCCAGCAAATCGACTAGTCCATACTCAAGATCACACGCAGCGCCCGGAGCTTCAGCACTTTGCACTCGGGGAGGAGCACTATCGACTCAATCAACGCCGGCGCAGCTTCACCCTAGCGGCGAGCTGTTCTGGACTGCCTCACTTCATGCCGCCTTGCTTGGCCTTGAGTCCCGACGTCTCGTACTGCGGCAGCATTTTCGACTGACCTGTCACCCACCACACGCTCGTTGACCTCATCCCTACTCGACTTGCTCCCTGTCATTCTCTTTATCGGGTCGACCGTTCGCCCACCTGCAGTCGTTGTGCCCCACCTGCACTGGTCCCTGTCATCTCTCCATACAGTTCTGCAAGGCGCTCCGCGTTTCTCTCTGCTGGCTCGTTGACAGCAACCAACACTTTTCCCAGTCATCGCGTGGCCAGCAGCATCAGTCACGCTTTACAAGCAGGTTGACATCGAGCTTCAGCATCGCACCGACGGAACGACGGCCTCTCTAATGAGGATTGAATAACGCCACTTCACGCGCAAGCTGCCATTGCGGCGCCCACACTCGCTTTACTGAAGGTCCTTCAACATGTGGAAGACATGTCTTGCAAATCTTGCCTCACTAACAGCTTTGACCTACGCTTCGTACTACGATGAAGCCGAGGCAGAATGGAATTTGAACGCCAACAAAAACGCGGCGAATCCTCTTGAGTACAGCGTACCAGACTGGCCTTCGACTTTTGAGCACCAACCAAGTCCCGATAATTGGAGATTCCCATTCTACAGCTTCTTCCTTGACAGATTTGTGAACGGTGATCCCACGAATGACAACGCCAACGGCACCAATTGGGAACAGGACTACAAGCAAACACAGCTGCGACATGGTGGAGATATCGCCGGAGTCCAGGATTCTCTGGACTACCTCCACGGTCTTGGCATCAGAGGCATCTACCTCGTCGGCAGCGCCATGATCAACCTACCTTGGGAAGCCGATGGCTACAGTCCTACCGACCACACCATTCTTGACCATCATTTGGGGAACATCGAAGATTGGCGCACAGTGATCCAGGAAATTCATGATCGAGGCATGTACGTCATTCTCGACAACACCATGGCTACGATGTCAAATCTTCTCGGCTTCGAAGGCTATCTCAACACCAGTGCAGACTGGTCATTCACGGAGCACAAGACCCAATATACATCGACCAATGTCTATCGCGACTTCTACATTGGCAATGAATTTCATGATGTCTGCCCTTACGATTTCCCACGTTTCTGGGATCAAGGCGGCCACCAGATCATCGATAACAATACCAATGCTATGGTCGGGTGCATGGACAGTGAGTTTGACCAGTTTGGAGATGTCGGAGCGTTCGGTGTATACCCAGAGTGGCAGAAACAGCTTTCCAAGTTCAACGGCGTCCAGGATCGACTGCGAGAATGGAGGCCCCAGGTCTTGGACAAGATCAACCATTTTTCTTGCATGATGATCAAAGGCTTGGACATCGATGGCTTCCGTATCGACAAGGCCATGCAAGTCACAGTTGATGCGCAAGGCAACTGGTCTCACTTCCAGCGGGAGTGTGCATCATCTGTCGGCAAGCACAACTTTTTCATTCCCGGAGAAATTGTGAACGGTAATGCTGATGCATCAATCTACCTTGGCAGGGGCAAGGAACCAGCTATGCAGGTTTACAACACTACCAAGGCAATGACATCCAATGACACAGAATATATCCGCGAAAATGGCCAACAAGCTCTCGACGCCGGCGCCTTCCATTACTCAACATATCGAGCACTCATGCGATTCTTGGGCCTCGATGGCAACCTCCTCGCAGCGAATGACGCGCCAGTCAATTTCGCAAATCAATGGCAAACCTTTGTTCAGACCAATGACCTCAACAATGCTTACACAGGTCAATTTGATCCCCGACACATGTACGGAGTCTCCAATCACGATGTGCTAAGGTGGCCTGGGATGATCAATGGTACGGAGAGGCAGCTTCTTGGCGATTTTGTGATATCCCTGCTCATGCCCGGTATTCCTATGGTCAGCTGGGGAGAAGAGCAAGCATTCTACGTGCTCGACAACACCGCTAGCAACTACATCTTCGGACGTCAACCAATGTCGTCCGCACAAGCATGGCAAATGCACGGCTGCTACAAAGTTGGGAACACGAATCTCAATAACTGGCCTGTCAACAGCAGTCTTACTGGATGCCAGGACGATTCCGTGAGCCTTGACCACAGAGACTCTACACATCCCGTCTACACGGTCTTGAAGCAGATGTTTGAGATGCGAAATAAGTATCCAGTGCTTACTGATGGATTCGAGGTTCGGCAGCTCTCAAACCAGACTTTCAATTACACTCTTCCTGGCTCATACGGAACTCCCACTGAGACTGGTCTTTGGAGTGTGTTAAGAGGACGAGTTGAGGCCATCCAAGACTTCAGCGGAGAAGGCACTTTTGGTAACCAAGGAGTCTGGCTATTGTACTCCAACTACAATGGATCCAGAGTCTACGAGTCCGACTGCAATGGCGACGACGCCATTATCTCTCCTTTTGATGCCAATACGACAGTCAAAAATCTCTTCTATCCCTTCGACGAGTGGACGCTGGACGAATCTGCACTGACACTCAATATCGAGGGGTCAACAAACCCGAATGGCTGTCTCTCCCAATTGAACATGACCAAGTATGGCTTCAAGGCATTCGTGCCTATCGCAAACTGGAGCGCGCCATCCCCAGTCCTCACTGGCTTTTCTCCTGGCCACGATGCCCGGATCCTTTCCAACGCTTCAGACAGTGAACCTTCATCCATCGACGTCGAGCTACGCTTCTCTGCCGAGATGAATTGCGACTCTCTTGCACAGGCTCTTAGCATCAACTCGACCACAGGAGAAGGGCAGACAGGCAGTATCGACACCAACAACATTGACTGCGCTGTAATGGAACCTGAATTCGAGGCTTATTACTACGGACCAAGCCCATCAATATGGCGAGCTCGATTTGCGCTGACCAATCTCTACGATGGTATTCACAGAATCAGCGTCAACAACGTGTCGAGTGAGAGCGGAAATGTATTCACCAACTCTGTTGACAATTTCATGATTCGAATTGGCAAGGCAAGTAACCCTATGGTCTTCCCGACCACTGCGAACTACAGCACCTCGCTTCTCTACAAGGATGACACGTCCTCCAAACGAGATGTCTCAATCACCACTTCTGGACTCATGGTCGACCACAAAGCTCCAGGCGCTGACAAATGGCGCTACTCCTTGTCATTTGGCGCAGTGTGGTCCGATTGGTACGACTATACGCCCGGAAATGCATCGCTGGCGTCGCAGACATGGAGAGGCGACAAGCCAGAGCAGAAGTGGACCGGTGACCATGTTCAGGTGCAATACTGGTCTCGGCTGGCCGGAAGCAGCGACCATGTTGTCGAAGGCGATCTTGCTGGATCTGACACTATTCCGCGTCGTTTCCCCCATCTGTTCCTGCATGGTTCGTACAATCAATATGGATTTGACGATGGTCTTCCCAATACGATGTTCCAACTCGACAATGGCACTTGGGCATTTGACTTCATGACTGAATGGCCAAGTCAATTCCAAGTGAACGTCTGGGGAATGGCTTCCAACGGCGAACCTGATGTGTCGTTTGCGTTCGGTGACGTCGATAACGACACCGTCCTCGACCGCATCTCTCCAGTGTCATTGCAGAAAGCTGTGGTCAATATCACCAATCTTGGACCGCCCGCTCCTTCCCTTGCTTGGCGTATCTTGTTCAACGATGCCGACTTCAGATATTATCTGGTTCCTGTGGGCAACAGATACACACAACTGGCTCTCTGGCTCTTATTGGGACTCATTCCTGTTGCCACAGCTGCTGTTGGAGTTTGGGCGTACATGCACTTCTTCTATGGAGTGAAGTTCAACCAGATCGGACTTTCGGAAAAGAGAAGCATTCTTCCTATTGCTGCCGTCGGCAGGATCTTCAACCGTGAGAAGATGAGTGAGAAGGATAGTGACTCTGAAACGGCGATACCGCCAACAACAGGCTCATCTCCAGATCTTGCTCAAAATGGGGTCATTCGCAGCGCTGCCTTTGGCGCTGGAGCAACCATTGACAGCAAGCGTCGAACTGTGCTCATTGCTACCATGGAGTACGATATCTCTGATTGGAATCTCAAGATCAAAATTGGCGGTCTCGGTGTTATGGCGCAATTGATGGGGAAAAACCTCGAGCATCAGGACCTCATCTGGGTGGTCCCGTGTGCTGGCGGGCTCGACTATCCTGTCGACACTCCGGGTCTTCCTATCGACGTTACCATTCTCGGCCGCACATATGAGGTGCAAGTACAGTACCACAAGCTGAACAACATCACCTACATGCTTCTTGACGCTCCTGTCTTTCGAAGACAGAACGCAAAAGAGCCATACCCAGCTCGTATGGACGATTTGGACAGCGCTATCTACTACTCCGCCTGGAATCAATGTATTGCCGAGGCTATGCGTCGTTTTCCGATCGATCTTTACCACATTAATGACTACCATGGCACTGTCGCGCCTCTATATTTGCTTCCGGATACTATTCCGTGCGCGTTGTCGCTACACAATGCTGAATTCCAAGGTCTATGGCCTATGAGAAACCCACGCGAGGTCGAGGAAATATGCTCGGTATTCAACTTGCCACAAACTGTGGTCCAACGATATGTGCAATTCGGAGAGGTCTTCAACCTACTTCATGCCGGCGCAAGTATTCTTCGGATTCATCAAAAGGGCTTCGGCGCTGTTGGAGTCAGCAAGAAGTATGGCAAGCGGTCATGGGCTCGATACCCGATCTTCTGGGGTCTGAGGAAGATTGGTGCTCTGCCAAACCCAGATCCTACTGATATTGCCGAGTGGGACAAGAAGTTGACAGCTCCGGACGAGATCCAAATCGACCAGGTCTTCGAGAGTGGACGCGCAGGCCTCAAACGTCAGGCCCAGGAATGGGCGGGTCTGGACCAAAGGGCTGATGCCGACCTTTTCGTCTTCGTTGGTCGATGGTCGATGCAAAAAGGCATCGATCTCATCGCTGACGTCTTTCCTGCCATCTTGGAGCAATATGAGCACGTACAACTCCTGTGCGTTGGGCCAACCATTGACCTTTATGGCAAGTTCGCAGCCCTAAAGCTTGAAAAGATGATGCAGAAATATCCAGGTCGTGTCTACTCCAAGCCCGAGTTCACAGCCCTCCCACCATTCATATTTAGCGGTGCTGAGTTTGCGCTCATTCCTAGCAGAGACGAGCCTTTCGGTCTAGTTGCTGTTGAGTTCGGAAGGAAAGGAGCGCTTGGCGTTGGTTCGCGTGTTGGTGGTCTTGGTCAAATGCCTGGCTGGTGGTATACGATCGAGTCGTCCACGACCAAACATCAAATGCACCAGTTCAAGATGGCTATTGCCGGTGCCCTGAAGTCGGATTACGAGACTCGCGCCACAATGAGGGCGCGTTCGGCCAAGCAGCGGTTCCCGGTCGCACAGTGGAAAGAGGACCTGGAGATTCTCCAGTCGACCTGTATCAAGATACACAAAAAGCGCATGGAGCACATCACCGCGAGACGAATGGGTCTCGAGGACAAGAGTGGTACATCGAGTGGCTGGAACACACCTGGATGGATGACTCCGCGAAGTGGGTGGGCTACCCCTACTGGCAGTCGGCCAAATACTCGTCCGTCCTCACCAAATCGGTCTGGAACGTCCACGCCTGCAGGCTCAAGAAGACCATCGCTGTCTTTGGGTATGCGACTCGGACCAGGTCACATTCCTGGAACACCATCAACGCCATCTGAGAGGTCAGGCCAATCCCAGAGCCTGAACAACTCCCGTCGCAACTCATTCGACGACCAAGATCCACGCCGACGATTGAGCAGCATCCAAGACGAAGAGTACATCAGTCCTGAGGCTGCTGAAGAGTCTAAACGCCGGTCACAACTTGGAACGATTGCCAATGATTTCAATTTCGCACTTCGTGATGGCACCCGTTACAACAATCCCAGCCCGCCTGAAGCCACATATTTCTCACCAGTAACCCCAAGCGGCTTGGACACTCCCAACGGCGGACAATCATTCCCATTCCTTGCACGTCCTCACACTCCGGTCAGGGATGATTCGTCGAGCGTACCGCAAACGCCATTGTCCACCGAGAAGGTCATGGATGAGAAAAAGAAGGATCAGCCACAAGAGCTCACACCTTTCTTCACAGACCCGACTGGGCTGTATTACAAGACCTTTGAGAAGAAACTCGACGCTCTCAATGGCAAGAATTCCGAGGGAGTGCTGTGCATCGAGGAGTATCTTGAGAAGTCCGAAAAGCAGTGGTTTCACCGACTGCACGAGGCAAAGATGAGTCGCAACAACACGCCGAGTGCATCTCGGGTTGCCACGCCCGCCGGATCCATTTATGAAGGCGTTGACACAGACGAGTCCCTTGCCCAATTCTTGCTTCCCGAGAACTACCAAGCGCCAACTGGTCTCCGCCGCCTGCTGGTGTACAAGCTCGGCGATTGGCCAGTGTACACCCTGCTGCTTGCTCTCGGCCAGATTCTCGCAGCCAACTCATATCAGATCACGCTTATAAGTGGACAAGTCGGACAGACTGCTGGTCAACTTTATGCCATCGCCTGCATCTATCTTGGAACGACACTGATCTGGTGGTACCTCTTCCGGCGTCTCCCGGCTTACTGGGTCATGAGTCTACCGTGGGCGTTTTATGGGCTCGCGTTTTGGCTTCTCGCCTTCGCGCCATCTGGCTCGTCAAAACTCTCGCGTGGTTGGGTGCAAAATGTCGCTACAGGGTTCTACGCCGCAGCCTCATCGTCAGGATCTCTCTTCTTCGCACAGAATTTCGGTTCGCTAGGCTCTGCACCAGTGAAGGACTGGGCGTTCAGGGCATGCGCAATCCAAGGGACGCAGCAGCTGTATGTGGTCGGTCTCTGGGCTTGGGGTAATAAGCTCACCAACATGAACTCCAACGGCGACTCTACCTCGCTGGGCTGGAAGATGACGGCAATTGGCATACCCATTGCGCTCTTCCTCTGGGCCGTTGGTCTGGTGCTATTCTTCGGCTTGCCTGACTTCTATCGGCAAAAGCCTGGCGCTGTCCCAGACTTCTATTCATCGATATTCCGCAGGAAGATCATCGTTTGGTTCTTGGTCGCGGTATTCGTCCAGAACATCTTCCTTTCAGCTCCGTTCGGTCGCAACTGGTCCTACCTTTGGAGCTCGAAACATGCTCCAGGATGGTCGATCTTCCTGTTAATCATCCTCTTCTTTGTCGTTGTCTGGGCAGGTGTGCTTTTCTTCTTTGGTCACCTCTCCACAACGCACAGCTGGATAATTCCGATCTTTGCCATTGGTCTCGGCGCACCCAGATGGTGCCAGATCCTGTGGTCATGCTCGAACATCGGCCAATACCTTCCGTGGGCTGGCGGGCCTGTCGCTTCCGCAATTTTAGGCAGGATGCTCTGGTGCTGGCTCGGCGTTCTGGATTCCATTCAAGGTAGGACGAAAATTTGCATCGAAAGACAGACAAGCGCTAACTTTGACACAGGTATTGGATTCGGCATGATCCTTCTCCAAACAATGGTCCGATTCCACTGCTCGTTTGTCTTGATGGCAGGCCAATGCATTGGTGCCATCGCGACCATCATAGCCAGAGCGGACGGCCTCAACAGCACAGGGCCTGGGCCCACCTTTCCTAATTTCGCAGGCGGCTGGTCCGATGGTCTCTCACAACCCTGGTTCTGGATATGTTTGCTTTTCCAACTCGGCATTTGCGTTGGCTTCTTCACATTTTTCCGTAAGGAGCAATTGACCAAGCCATGATCCGATGCAATACAACCAAGAAGTTGGACTCATTCTCGCTGTACAGGCTACCGGGAAAGCATTGGTGGTGGGAGGGGGAAGTTTCAACGATCTCAATGATCTTATGGCGTTCTGACATGTGTGTGTGTGTGCGGAAATTTGTGGAAAGCAGTGCAAGCGTAATAGCGTCGTTGTTCGTTCTTGAGATGACAAGAAAACCATGGCAGAGACAGAGACAGATCAGTGCAGCGTTCTGCATATACCCATTCCAGCGAGTATAGAGACTACATAGACTTAGTAGAGATGAGAGACTCGAAGTGCTCGGCTCTCAAATGCATTCATTGCCAGAAATGTTCTCGCCTTTGTGCCTTCTTGACACTCTACACGTACCTCAGCTCGATCAAGAACTTGGGTCTGCGCCTCCTGCCCTCAGACCACTTTACTGCCCGTTTCACGTGACCATCTTCGAATTCCAATCGCCGGCGGACTTCACGCTGCCACATGTTGTACCAGCAGCCGCATTGTACAGCTGTACGACAGCAGCGATAACACAGATGACCCGTTGTGACGCGCGCGGTGAGCTGTGGAAGAGGAGGAAGGAGACGCGTGCGATCTGACGCAGCTCAAACTCAATCGCGAGTTCTGAACTTTAATTATTTCCACCGCCATAGTCACTCTACTACGCCTTCACCAACAACACTCCAACCAGGCCAGCCTAGCATAAAAATGGAAGTGCCTCCCAGCACAAGTCATGATGAGAAGTCAACATTCACAGTACTCGTGACGGGCGCAAACAGGTAACATTACTCCTTGAGAAGAAAACCTTAGCACAATCCAGCAAAATATCTAACTTCCTGTCCCAGCGGTCTCGGCTTCGCCCTCTGCTGTCGCCTCATCGACGAATTCCTCTTCACAAGACCTCAATCCCAAACCCTCCACCTCTTATTCTCAACCCGAGATTCAAAGAAAAGTTCTTCAACTTTGACCCTCTTGAACGCACATCTCCAAAAAACTTTACGAGAAGCAAACGGCAAAACTGCCCTAGGGATTTCTCGTCTCTTGGAACCTCGAATCAAACTCGAAGGCGTTCTCGTCGACCTACTAAAACTTTCAACTGTGAAAGCACTAGCTGAGCAACTTCTCCGCAGAAACGAGAGACTGGATGCCGTAGTCTGGAACGCTGGAATCGCAGGCTGGAGTGGATTGAATTGGGGAAAAGCGGTATGGAATGTTTGTACGGATTTGGTACATGCTACTACTTGGCCGAAATATATGGTTTGTGATGTTGGGTTGAGAGCGAGAGCACAGCTCTCACAATCAGAAACTTCGAATTCTGGTGAGCCTGTTTTAGGTCAAGTCTTCCTCGCCAACGTTTTCGGTCATTACATGCTCACACACTGGCTCTCTCCACTTTTCAACTCGAACACGAGGATAATTTGGATGAGCAGTATTTCTGCATCAGCACATACATTTTCTTTGGAAGATTTGCAAGGACTGAAAGCGGAAATGTCGTATGAGAGTTCGAAACGACTTACGGATTTTTTGGTTTTGACGTCGGGATTAAATTCGACGAAGTCATACGTTAACGCTTTTATACCGGCAAGGGAGAAGAAGAGGCCGCCGCCCAAGATGTTCGTCGTCCACCCGGGAGTCTGTGGAACGGCGATCGCTGGATTGAATTGGTTTATCGGCTTATTCATGATTGCATCGTTATATCTCGCTCGATGGCTTGGGTCACCTTGGCATCCTGTTGAACCTTATAAGGGTGCGGTGAGCGCTGCTTTCACTGTGCTTTCGACGCAGATTCCGGAAATGGAGGAGACTGAAGGAAAGGGCAAATGGGGGTCTTCGACTGGTGTATTTGGGGATGAACGTGTGGCGAGGACGGAGGTGGATGGGTGGGGATATTGTGGAGTGGTTGGGAAAGTGCCTAAAGGAAGCGTGACTAGTGGGTTGTATCGAGGGAGGAAAGATCTTACGAAGGAGGATCGAGAGGAATTTGAAAACGTTGGGAGACAGGTCTGGAGTCAGATGGAGGAGCTGAGGATTGAGTGGGAGAGAAGGCTTGGGCCAGTGTCACAGGAAAGCTCGGTGGATGTGTGAGCCGTTCAATCTGTGAGGTTACTGTAGTCCATGTACAAGTACGCGTTCAATCATCATCTTCAAATCGTATGATTCTCATCATCTTTTTATGCGGCGACAATCTTCCCATCCCGACAAGCAGTTCCATCGGCTACCTTCTGCCAGGTGACTTGGCCCCAGTTACAAAGACCAAACTCTTTCTCGCCATTGCAGACGATTGCACCATTCGTCGAGCAGGATGCTCGGCCGAGAGGAGCGGATCCAGAGCTTCCACTAATGTAAAGTCTCAGCACCAGTCCTTCCATGCTCTTCGAAGCCTTGCAGCAACGGAGGCGGACCTTATACGTACCCTGTGGCATTCATGGCAAGTGGCACACCATTGGTGAGGGTGCCGTACGGCACTGCAGCGTACTTGCCGTTACAGCTGTAGTCATACTCTGCCTCTTGAAGCTTGGTCGACTGCACCTCGAAGAAAGTGGTGAGCTCACACCATCCATCGTCTCGGTCGCCGCACTGGGGGAAGCTCTTGCCAAGAGGGATTGTTCGCTGGTTCATGATGAAGTGGATGTATCTCGTGGCGCCACCCTGTTCGTACTTGTCACCGTTTTTGCGGTTGCCGCTAAGTGGCTGTGGTGTCTCAATGATCTCCATGTCCAGCCTAGCACCAAACGGCTCCATGTGAGAGACAATCAGAGATCGGTTCTTCTGAAGCTTGTCGGCAGGGAGGAGAGGTGCAAATTGAGTGAGGCCGAAAGCAGTGAGAATGCCGGCAATGTTCGTGTCGTGGCTGAAGTCGAAGTTCAGGGTCTGGTTGAGAGGGAAGGTCGCAGTGTTGTTGTCGAGCGTCACATTGATCTGGGCAGTTGGCTGCGTAATGAGGTGATGTTGCAGACGATTCATGATTTCGACAACGTATCCAATGCCAACAGCTCGACCAGTAGGGCTTTGGAACATGTTGTTGCCGGCAAAATTGATATCGACAGAATACTCGTAGCCTTCCCACTCCTCATATGTGAACAGTCCACAGAAAGCAGAGTAGCCGAGAGCAACAGTCTCGTAGGCACACAAGGATTGAGCGTTGTAGGTATCAGTTACGGACCAGTTGAATGCAAGTCCGTAGGAGTTAAGACGTGCTGTAGCGTTCTTGAGGTAGATGCTGGCCCACTCTTTGGTAGCATTGTTTCCACCCTGGTTGACATATGTGTTGGAGTTGTTGCAGTTCTGGTATCCTGCAAGAGTGTTGTTGAAGATACCAGTAGAGTTCTCACGTGCCAAAACCAGGGTTGCATTCTGTGACCAGTCAAGTCCGAAGAAGCCAGCAAGGAAGTACTCAGCACTCTTCAGCATGCGGTCTTGAGTTGTCGATCGAGCAACGATCTTGGAGCCATTGTTTGGGTAGAGGTGACCATACATGATCTGGTGGAGAGTTCCCGAGTCGAATAGCTCTTGCTTACCAACGGGCGTCAGGATCTCTGCGCCCAACTTGTTCGTGTAGGTGTTCAAGAATGAAAGAGGTCCTGTGAAGTTGACGTTTCCGAGCACACCTGTAGTGTAATTGTGAATCTTGGTAACAAGCACTGTCGCTCCAGCACCAGTAGTCGGGTATCGAGAGCCATGTCGAGAAAGCATGTTCAACTGCACAATCGACGCGTTCTTTGGCAGAGAGTATTCGTCTACACCAAAACCAACTGGGTTCGGGAAGTAGTGGGAGAGCTGTCCATGCATCTGGAAAATGTTTCCATTGTCCGTGTTTCCCATGATAGGAACCTGCGTCTCGAGTGGAGAGTTCGGGATGTATGACTGAGTCCTGGATCAGCATCTCTTCGTTTTAAGGTCTTATTCTACAATGCTTACCACGCTGGGAAATGGAGCCGGATTGCTCTGTGCGAGGAAAGCAGCAACGCCAGTCGGAGTCGGACCTGTTTAACGATCAATAATCTTGCCCCCGAACAACTCATATCAATGGCATATGTATACCAGGAAGCAGCTCCGGCTTGGTAACATAGTAATCCGGAACATTGCTGCTGCTCGAGCTCGAGGAAGACTGAGCATTCGCCGGTTGCCCAACGAATGCCGCCGCAGCAGCGTACAAAAAGTTCTTGTACATGATAACAAACTGTATCACGACAACCACAAACAGTGAGACCTGCACAAAGAACAAGACCCGAAACCGGAGTCTCTCAAATTTCCCAGGAGTACGCGACCATGCTGGCAGCTTTAAAGGCATGGGTTCCCTCGAAGGATCTCGTTCTCCGTCATCGTCACGGACCAGAACTGCAGGTCCGCCCTTCTCACTACCACGTTGCATGAACGCGAAGAGAGAACGTGGTGCCTCCAACCCAGAACAGGTAGCTAGCTAAGCGTGATGCGACGATGCGATCTCCGACGAGCTCGAAGCTTGTTCGTTGCTTACTTTCGAGCGTTGGTGCGGTGATGGCAGACGTCGGCGTTCACCGGCAAGAGTCTGCCGTGAATGCGTCCAGGAACCACGAGTCAATTGCGCACGTGGGAAGATTTTTATGCCCGGCCTGTGTCAGCCACCGATGTGTTGAACGTCAAGATGCAGGAAAGAGGCGTTGCTTTTCACGAGAACATGGTTTCCATCAAGGTCGTGATTCGATGATCTGATTTTGTCTTGGCTTCTGCGATGCGAAGCTTTTGCACCAAGACTGTCCAAGATCTGTCAAGCCTTTTCGATAGATCTTTGCGCTTCTGCACAACGTCAATTTGTGGGCGAAAACAGACGACGCATTTTCGAGAAGACGAGAGAAAAGTGCCGCGTTGGAGTCTGGAACTATGCAAAGAGACTGCCATTCTTGTTCGGGTAACCCGTCTTTCCATGTCTTCGACATAGACATACAATACGCTCGCTAAGATTACAATCGTGTCTAGTATACAGTGATCGTTGAAGCGTTCGTAAATTCGTCAACCCGTGTCGCTCCTTCCAGCAGAATCACGGTCCTTTTTTAAAATCGTTAGCGATGTCGCTTGCCAAAACGCAGCGAAAGAAGATACCGAAAGGAAAAACAGAAAGTAAAATTTACCGCCAAGGTCGCCGCGTAGTGACAGCATCCCTAAGACTGCCCCTGCGCTTCGGAGGTGCACCTCGATTTGAAGCTTCAGGTGTGGCGGCTGGCTGATTCTTGACACTGTTGCTGCGTTTGGTGAAGAACGTACGCTTTTCGGTCGCGATGCCGGCAGCTGAAGCTGGCCGCTCAGTAGCAGGCTCTGTTTTCGTCCTGACTACCGGGCTCGGCCGATGATTGTCTCGACTGCTGGGCGGACGAGTCGATCCGCTCATGATAGAGCTTCTCGTTGACGCTCGATCAGTGTGGCTAGTCTTCGGTCTCGCAGGGGCATTGTTGACATAGGCAGATGAAGGCGTCGAAGTGAGGGTTGGCAGTGGTGGCTTGTCGCTGCCTTGACTGCCAGAGAGCCGGCGAAGGAGATGTGGTAACTTCTTGCTCAAAGTTCTGGCAGGAGATGGTGAAGCTCGTGACCTGGGAGGAGAGGAGATCGAGGAAGAGAGTCGTGAAGCTGTTCGAGGGCCTTCGGGAGAAAGTGCGCGGTTGGACTGGTCATCAGCCTGCATGACTGTCCGATTGCCAGACGACCCAGAATGCTGCGATTGTGCAGAACGTGGGCTTGTTACTGTTTCTGCCGACGACCTGCCACCGCTCCCTACCATCTTGCTAATGCTGCCGAAAATTGTGGGACTAGTCTCTACGCGGCTCAATCGAGGTTTCGATGGGCTGGTCACAGGCTCCTCGCTGGACCTTCGACGGCGAGGTCGCGTTGCCACGCGCTGGGTGGGCGAGCGCTCGTTCATGTTGAACATGAGATCAGCTGGTGGCTGTCCATGTTGCTGAAACCTGCTAGGCGTGCCCATGAGAAGTGACTTGCCATCTGGAAAGCCGTCATAGTCAAGCCCGAAATCCTTGATAGTGTCAGTATCCGCATCGTGCCCAGTGTACTCTTCATCAGAGCTGTCGTTGTCTTGTGAACCATCGACATTGGCGCTACGATAGTGTAAATTGCTTGCATATGCAGTCTTGAGTTCGACCGAAGATCTCATCTGCCTTGGAGCTGTTCTGACTCCGGGCTCAAGCGCACTGAAGCCCTTGACCACAGCAGGAGTAGAGTCCAAAAGGCTTTTGTCTTCGACAATGCTGGATCTTGATTCACGAAGCATGCGCGTGCTCGCACTGTCTGGCGTTGGCGGCAGGAGATCTCCAAAGATAGGACCTGCTATGCTTGTTGGCCGCTGCTGCTTCGATCGAGGTTGGCGGCGCAATTGGGGCTGCTGCTTCAATTCAACAGCCGCACCAAGAGCACCTTGAGTGGCTGCCGACAGCGCATCATTCAGCGACTGATAGTGGACTTGCTGATCCTCGTGTCGAAGCGGCGGAGACGTCCTACGACTCACGCCGGCCAAGGGCGAAGATATGTGGTTCGACTTTGATGGTGTTGATTCGGCTTCATCACGCTCCTCAATCCATCTGCTCACCCGTTTGATGCTGTCTTGCCTGATATGCGAACGTGATCCAATCGAAGCAGTACGGGCATCGTCGTCCTCAGCTTCCCAGGCATAGCGATCGGGGCTGACGACCTCTTTGGGACTGTAGATGGATGGAAAGCTACTTTCGCTCAGGACACTGAGTCGTGGAGAGTTCGGCACATCCTCCCCGTCCTCCTCGGTTCGGGCCTCTTGACGGGACAGTAGCGAGTGGAAGCTCTTAACAGGATGCAGCGATCGCGAACTCTCCATGTAGACAGTTCTCAAGGCATTTGTGCTAGGCTTCTTGGAACTCAGGATCATCGGCTCCCTCCTAAGTTTAGCCGGCGTCTGACCATTCACAAGACCTTGCAGTTTCTCCGATGCAGCAGCAGCCTGCTTGGTCGGCAGTTTGGGAGCAGCTTCAGGATTCTTGGCCGCAACCGACATGGCAGGCGGTGATGATGGCAGGTCCTGGTCATGCGTTTCAGTGCCAGCGTACCCGGAATCCGCATTCGCAGTCGAAGGCCTCGTATGACTATTACGCTCTTCCATATCGTTCACCTGCTCCTCCAAATCGCAGATAATGTCCATTGCTTCCTCTACCGCTTTATCCCGCTTCTCAAGTTCCTGCACCAGCTCAGAATTGATCCTCAACAACTCCTTGTGCTCCTCCTCTAGTACCAAAGCGCGCTCGATCTGGTCCTTCATAGAGTCTAGCTGTTGCTGCAGCTTCGTCGTTTGCTCCCTTCTGTGATCCAACTCCAGCTTCAGCGCGAAGTTTGCCTTGTTCAGGCGGTCCAATTGGTCGTCCATGTCCCTCACACCAGGTGCGCGACGTCGCCTATCGCTACTCTGACCACCAGCATCTGACCCTCGCATGCTCGCAACAAGTGGTGAACTGTCGGCCATTCTAGTATGGCGGCTGGCTTCAGCCTCGTCCAGAAAGATATCGTCATCTCGGCCACGTCTGAGACCAATGTCGGTATGTCTCGCGCGTTTTGGGCGAAGATTCCTGGCCCTCCGTTCCTGGAGACGTTCCTGCAGCAACTGCGACGTGGGTAAGACAGTGTGGCCGCGCTCGCCGAGCGGGCTCCGCTCAAGATCGTCTTCGTATGTCGACATGGTGGATCGACATTACATGCCAGACAAACAGCACGTCAAGCAAGTGCAGTCCAGCTGGAGGGGACTCAGTCCAACATGGCGCCGCTCGGGGTAGGTGTATAGCTGAATCAATATTTGGCGATGGTGACGAAATGGTCGGTATGCGGTGATTGGCGCCAAAGGTGGTCGCGGTCACAGCTATGCGACCTTTGCAATCGGTAGTGATTGGTGAGTAGGGTTTCAGATGCTGTGCGGTCTGTCGTCACGTCCCTGGGTGGTTTCACTTGGGCCCGCAGTGATGTCGAAGGTCGTGCAAGGCGCGCTCCCATACGCCTGTACAACCAAATCTGGATATGGTCGTCGATATCTGTCGTTGTGCGGAGAACAACGCAGAGCAGAGCAGGTCATAAGGAGAATGCCCTGCCCTGCCTCTCCAGCACACGACTGCGATCCCCTACAACAAAGAACGCACAGCAGGAGCACAACACACGTCGGCCAATCATGGCGCTGTTTGCCGAGCGTTAGGTTAGACTGACCCAGCAACAGGGATCCTACCACCCTACGCTAAAAGACATCCCCGCGTGCCGCACTGCCGCTCGAACTCTGCTCGTGGCTGCCGAATCGAATGGTGACCTGCAAAAAGTGTCGCCTCATTTTGATGCTCCAACTGACTTCTGTTTTCTGTGCGTGCCGAGCCTTCATACGCGTAGCTGGCCGGGTGATGAAGTCTCCCGTTCAATGGTCGGCACTTGCTGGACTCCTCATCTCAGCAAGATCTGGTTTGGACAATCTGGAGTTGGGCATCGAGAGTCGAGACGTGACCAACCAGTAATCCCAGCAGACGGCGTGAACACCAGACCATGTACTATTTCTCACTTTCTCATCGCGCCGCAGAAGCGTGCAGGAAGCAACGCGATTCTACACCTTATGCATGGTGATGGACGTGGACCTGAAAAAAGCCCCTCGATCATGCATCTCATGCCGAGCTTCGCATTCTATAACAACTTCCATTGCTCGCCTCGCCAGAAGGAATGCAGTAGTCTCGACGCACATCTACCACGGTCAAGGGAAAGAGCTCGTGGGCGTCGACATGAACGACGACCGAACATTCAAGTCTCTGGTTGAGCCTTTGAGGGAACATTCTTTGCGTCCCACTCGGAGATATTCTACAACATTTCTCCAACTAGGCGCTGGCGCCTAGTACAACCATTTCCCGGCCCGACTTCTAGCTGACAGACTACAGTCGCACAACGTGTGCTTTTCTCGCAATTTTCCATCTATTTTGCTTCGAGCACGCATCTCTAGCCAGGAGTCTGCAGCCGCACGTGATCGAGACAAAATGCATCATCCTTGACACCTTGCAGCACCACATGTTGACCTGCGTCTTGCCGGGGCGCCATCTTTGTGCCTGGCTCTTGGGTCCTGAACGATTACTCTCGAGTCAATCGCTGGAGCTTCCGACCTAGGGTTTCCAAACGTCAAGTACTGGAACTCTTCGACAGATCATTCTCTGAACAACCTGCATACGGCATTTGCTACGAAGATGATCTGAAGGTCGGGGTATATGCTTGTAAACACTTTCACCAAGTCATGAAGGCCATCTCCATCCAGAGCATGCATCCCAGAGCGGTGCCGCTTGTGCACTGGGAGCTCCATGTGGAGAATCGATCGTCAAAATGCAATGGCTGGAAGCTCAATTGAAACCGTCCATGTTGGGACTGTACTCCTGAAGCATCGCGCCACATGCTCTTTCTGCGAGGGAAGGGCTACAGAGACGCTACGTAAGTGTTGTACTTCTGAGTGAATTCCAGACGCAACAAGATCAGGTGTCTCGTATCTGCTAAGCTATTGCGAATACAGGATCACGATCTCTAGCAGCTCCACTGTCGATTGTGCAGCTGCTACATTTCAATATTCTCCCGATGAAACGATCTTTAGACGACTTCCATGCGAATCCTGCTGACTTGATATCCCTCAAGTCGATCGAAACTTGGAATATGCATCGGGGAATGCGGGCAAGCCATTCAGCCTCTACAATTATTTCCTGAAACGCGACAGCTTCATGCACATTCGAGTCAGCACCATGATCCGAAGTCAATTGCCAGATCATCATCCTCAGACCTTGGGCTGCCAGAGCAAACCACAAATCCGGGCAGTGTTCCAGATTGAGATGCTCGTATATTGAATCTGCTGGCGAGGAGTGTCATGGTCCGTGACTGGGAAGAAATATGTGCACTCTTAGTAAGTTGAACATCCGCCCATGAAGCTGCAGTCTACCGCGAGCGTGGGTCAAGCTACTGTCTTGGGAGTAAGTACCATCGTATTAGTCGTGCATTGGACTTGACTGTTTCTTCCCCTCCTCACTATGAAGCTGCAACACCACTATCACGCTTCTCGATCCTCTCTTTGTCCGTACCTTGTCCCTTGTCCCAATCACCACCCGCTCTCCTCCCCATAGCCCTCCTCAAAATCCATTCCTTCGCACTAATCTCCTCACCTCCTCCAACCTGCGGATTCTCCCTCCTCTTCTGATCAATCATCTCACTCCCCTCCAAAACCTTCAAAATAACCTCATCCTCCGGCCGATTAAAATATACAAGACTATACCTCGTCTCATTCTGTTGCTCCCCAGGCGGATTCACAACCCTATGCATATTACTCCTCAAAATCCCCGCTGTAAACTTCACCATCGCATCCCCTAAATTTACAACACAATGTCCCTTTAAAGGCTTCACATACGCCCACTCCTCCGTATCCCCTGGAGGCAAAACCTGTAAACCCCCAAGCCGATTAAAAAGTACAGTCACAGATCCAAAATCCGTATGTTCCCCCAACGCAGCTCTCCGATCATCAACCTCTTGAGGCGGAGATTTCACCCACCTAACTTGATCCCCAGAAATCGCTTCCAAACGATGTAAAGCCCTCAACTTGCCCTCAGACAACCCCAACCTCTTCTCCAACTTCTCTAGAATCATAGTAACAACAGCATGACTCTGCAGCATAAACCCTCGAATCTTTCGTCGATTCTCCTCCTTCCTCAAAACCTCCGGATTTTTAAGTCTCTCAGAAATCCCAAAAATATCATCTTTAGAAATATTCCAAAACTCATTCCTATCTTTCGTACCTTTTTTATCAATCACACCTTTTCCATACCCTTTGTATCCAAAATATGAATTCTCTCCCATCATGTCATATTGAGCTTTTTCTTCAACGGGTAAGGAGAAAACTCCTTCTGCGAGATTAAACAATTCGTCGACGGAGGAGAGGAGATCGTCGCCTGAGTTTCCGCCTCGACAGTCGAGGTAGAAGAATCCTAGGTCGCAGCATGCGCGCCAGAGTTTTTCTTCTTCGATTGGGTCGTTGGAGAGGAGTTTGGAGAGGGAGATGCGGAGGAGGGGGACTGTGGGGACATTATCTGGGAAGGGAGGGAGGTTGTTGAAGATTAGGTCTTGGTCTTCTTCTTGGAGAGGAGTGATTGAGCCCATGGTTGTTGTTGTTGCAGAGTTCGTGCCTCGGATGGAAAGAAGACTGTCGTTAAGTTCTTGAAGTGCCTGTTGATTCAATTCAAATTGAAGTGTGTGAGAACAGTGTTGGTGGTGGGAGAAATCAGCAGGAAAGAAAAGGACCGCAGCAGTGGTTGCAGTATACCTACGTCGTTCGGCACGTCTTCCGTCAATGCTGTGGTGGTCGACTTCTTGATGAGTGTCTTACCCCGCAAGGACTGGAGGAGGGTTGTTGATCGATGCCGAAAGCATGGCGGCTGTCAACAATGCCCCGGACCGACGTCAGCAGTCCGGACAGTACAGGTCATTTGTTATAGGGAAGGTATGTGAGCATGTACCATCATTACAATTCGACGCAACTTCTGCATACTATGCACAATCTGTTCATCCATCCCAACTGTCTTTCCTATGCACAGCTTTCCTGACGCCGCAACCTCATAACCTTTTTATGAAAGCCATTCGATATAGGTACAGCAAGAAGCAAAACTCCTAATCGTGACTGACCATAGAATGGCTTCTACGCGTGCGACATTGCGCTATGCACCTCATATCCTTTTTCATACTGATGAGAGTCGTCAGCAAGGTCGTAAGTAGATGAAGGCAGGACAGCACTCACATCTGCAGATTTACAAACGGCTGCCGTGGACAACCTTGTAGTCAACAGCAAGCTCGCGGCCCTCATCACTGATGACAAGCACGCGAACGCTGCCACGACCATTGTTGAATGAGTCGGTAAGGCGCTGCAGCAGACTGCTCTGGTCAAGAACCGGAAGACCTTGCTTGACGTCACCAGTCTCAGTCATGGCAACAACGCGGCCATCATCACGGATGTCCAAGACGCGGTACTGCTTGAAGACAGGACCGATCATGTTCTGTACAACAACAGATGGGCTTGGGTTGCTGACGAAGGAGCTCTCCTCATGAAGCTGCTTGGTGAAAAGGTCAACACCAAGGTAGCGGTGCTGTCCAGTCTGAGCAGAGGTGGTGATGCGAATGACTTGGCAGGGGCGGCCCTGGAGGATGAGCAGGTCGCCAATGCGGATGTGGTGGCATGGGATGGTGATGGTGTTTGGTGGGCCAGCATAGCGGCGGCTGCTATAGCTGCGCTCACCTCCGTCGTATCGTGGAGCAGACATGGTGACTTCGCGGTCCTTGACTACAACGTCTTCTTCACGCTCAACAACGGTGTCGTGATGGGAGTGGTGACGGCGGTCGTGGCTCTCAAATGGGTGCAGAATGCGGTCAGCAGCGCGGCGGACTCCGTGACGGAATGAGTGGTAGTGGCCGTCCTCGTCGTAGTATCCCATATCACGCTTGTGACGACGTTCGGGTTCTTCGACAGTCACACGCTCTTCGACTTTCTCGTTGTCGAAGTGCACTGGCTGACGCTCTTGGAAGCCTTCAGCCGGGTACTCGCGTGGGTAGGTGCTCTTGTCTTGCCAACCACGAGAAGCTCTGTACTCCTCAGTGAATGGGGTTGTTCGATCACGGAACTCTCGCTCGGCAATGTCGATGCGGGAGTCTAGATCGATCTGAGTTGCTGGAGTGTGACGGGTTGGGTACTCGCGGTCGTAGACGCGGTCCTGGACGTCGATCTGAGCGTCGCTGTAACGCTGGTACGGCTCACGGTAGCTATACAGAATAAGATGTTAGTGAGCTGTGTCGATGAAGTGATGATGGCAGCTCTGAGAGCTGTGATGGACAACAGGGAAGGTGCGGTGAGAAGTGATGGTCTTGGTTGCTTGGACGACAACACAACACACTAGAGGAGCTAGGACCATAGCGTGTCTGCTAAGGGCCACTCAGGGGCGGATGTGTTCGTGTTTGTGCATGGGTCTGAGTGGATCCAAAGCAGCCTCAGGCGCTGGGATCTCAACAAGGAGCCTCAATGCGGTAAATAGTGAGGCTTGCGAGGGAGCGAGAGTGTGTCAGTAGAAGAAGAAATGTGCAAACTCACTTGTGGCGGTCAATGTCAACCTCTACACGAGTATCGACACCCTCTGCGTGGCGGCCTGGTCCGGTGTATTGGCGGTCTTCAGTGATGCGAATGTCCTCGCGGTCACGTCGGTTTCGTCTATCGCCTCGGCGGTAGTGGTCTTCTTCAGTGATGCGGATGTCTTCGCGGTAGCGGTCGTCTCGACGGGAAGGGCCGGATTGGGAAGTGTAGCGGTCTTGTCGATCTTCCCGTCCAGCGCCTTGGACTGTTACACGCTCGTCGGTCTTGACTTCTGTGGTCTCAGAAGTCTGCTGGTTTTTGTAGGTTGACGGAAAGACGCTGAACGGGACTCTGCAGGCCGAATTAGTGATGGACTTTGAATCAGCGCGCGTCAATTGATGCACTTACGGTACTCTCGCGTCGTAATCCAGGTTGGCAGCGGTGCTCGAACTTGAGGGTCTTCCGACTCTGAGAGATGGAAGACTACAAGCTGAGCTGTGTCGGGGGTGTCAAGGTATTGACTACGCGTAAGAGCTGCAGGAAGCCAGCGTGTGGACAGCAGCGAGCTCTTGTACGTGGCCAACAAGTGACAGTGACGATTGAATTGTGATGCAGAAGCGAGGATGGAGCGTGAGGAGGAGAAGTGCCCTGTTATTGGCGCGGTGGAGAGAGGTTGGGTCGTGCTTTTCCTTAGCTTCACCAAACAAACGTTGCTGGGGAACCCGACCAGGACAACACACCACGATCCCAGCACAGCGACCAGCCTCGGCAATTTATTTTGTGCTGTCTTCAATGACCATGGCAAACACCAATGCTCGTCCGTTGTTCATCGGAAGAGTCCCTCACATGCATCGTCCTCTTGCCTACCAGCCATCGACTTTCAATTTTCCTTCACCCGGTGTGAGCGGTTGCGTGAAAGCATCCATCCTCGCAATCAGCAGTCCCACCCATGGCTTCGTGTATGGCTTCAATTGGCCGGCGATTTAAGTCTCACATGCATCACGCTCGTTTCGCCATCAAAACATACTGCCCAAATCGCGCAGTTCCCCTGCAGCCACATCGGGCCTAGGAACACGACTCTGACGCGCTACTCAAACTCAAGCGAGCATACTGAGCTGACCATTGATTGTACACGGAAGCCGAAATCGCATATCTGTGTGAGAATGCGCAGAGTCATGCGTGGACTACCATCACCCTCGTGAATTCCAGCGTCGCCTGATGACTGACACTGTAATGTATCACCGGTCTCCGTGAAAACAAAGAAAGGGAGGCAGGGAGAAGGTACTTGAGTACAAATCCCCAGCGAGGTACGACAGCTGTGGCTGAGAACCCTGAAAGAAGATCCACCAGCGTCAACTTCTCTCGGCACAACATCATGAACTTGTTCAAGCGCAACAAAGACAAGTCCAGCAAGGACCGGTCGCTGGAGACCGAGAATGTTGAAGAGAAGAAGGATGGCAAGAGCTCGATGACCGATAAGGTCACGACCTTTATGAAGCCATACTTTAAGCAGGCTCAATCCTGGACTGCTAAAGAAGCAAGTGATGCCAAAGCTCAACTCCAAAAGGCTGCAGGACTTGGCAGCCGGCCAGATGTGGTTCCTGATGGGGAAGCGCTTGTCAGTGGCGAGCCTAGGACTGTAGAGCTGGGCTGGGTGAGTAGTGTCTCGTGCATTTGGGGCTCTTGCTGATGAATGGAAGCATCCAGTAGCAGGTGCGACAGGAAAGTGGTTCGCTGAGAAGACCATTATTGGCAAGCAGATTACTGAAAGGATTGGCAAATATCCTGATCCAACCCAGCATTGGGCAGTCATTGTTGGTGATTATGTGCATCAGCTTTGGATGGTATGGCGGACAAGCCCTCGTACAACGACAACCCCAGCATCAATACGCTAATGGCGCTCACGGCAGGATGAAAATCTTGATATTATCTACATCAATGAGAAGCTAAAGCGAGAAGACTGGCATATATTCGAAGTGGGCAAGACACGCTTCAATGACCAAGCACTGCGAGAGGCCAGTCGTATGACTATTCATAACATGTAAGTCATTTGATCTGCTTGTGAGGGTAGACTACTCACACGTCAACGATGTCAGGCGCGAGAAACGCCCAGCCTACAATCTCATCAGCAATAATTGCCAAAACTTCGCAACCGAGCTGCTCAAAGCGATCCAAGTCGGCGCTCATCGTGAATTTGGCACAAGCTTCGCCATCTACCAGCGTGCGACCGGCAAAGGCGCTATCATGGACTTGTTCGCCGACAAGCCTGAGCAGAATGCGCCCGAGCTGAAGCATGACGAGGATGAGATGCCGCCACCCAAACGACAGGATACCGTGAGCTTTGCACAACAAGTCATGGATGAGAACACGACGAAGCTAGATCATGATGGGGATCCGCGCCCGTGATAGAGAATGAGGCGGAAGAACTGGGCTGCAAGCAAAATCAGCTGGGTTGCAGAAGTAGGCAGTACAACTGGCTTTATGTGGTGATTTAACCCAGGTCGCTGTCCACGCCGAGCTTCTCGCTTCACCTTTCGCGTGAGAAGTGTACGTGCGTCCGACATGCCCTGAACGGCGTCTTTCAAGCAAGCGCCTCGCTCATCTGTCCCAACGACCAGCTGGCCTCCGTCCGAACATCTTGTCCTCCAAGGCGACGCGTTGCATGATAGATAGCGACAGTTCAGGAATACTCAAGAACACCTCCTTAAATTCCTTCTTGGCCAGCAGCTCGACAAGGTAATCGCGGCAGATGTCCTTCACGACGTTTCGCAGCTCGCCACCATGGGAAGGAGTCTGCTGATAAATCGCATAGACGTAACCTGTGAAGCTTGGCGAGTTCCAGTTCGCCTCAAGCTTTTGCTTCGCAGACTGAACCGCTTTAGTCAAAAGCTTGGGCATCAAGTATTTGCCCGCAACTTCATAGAGGCGAAGGTCGAAGAGCACGCCTGGAGCCGCGATTGCTTCGAACGGATCGAGACCATAGATGTACCTCAGCATGCCGACAACAGCATCAGGGTCGTCATCCTTCAGCTCGATCTCTCTCGACTCGAATTCCTTGTGCAAAGTGGTCAGCCACGCGTAGATCCGACCAGGCATCTGAGCATACCACGAATCTTCCATTAAAGGCTATCCTGAAGTATTCTGATGCGAGGCTCAACACGATCTTGTGCGCGTGAATCTTGCGGCCGGAAAAGCATATGGTGACATCGGAAAGGTGCTGATCGTCGTAAGCCGCCTTCAGGAAGCACAGTGGAAGGGGATGATGTGATGGCGCCATCTTGGTGATGGTGGAAATGGTTGGTATAACACGCGGAGTGAAAACGACTTCAGTAAACTACGTGACTCTCGCATGAGACACCAAGAGCTTCGGAGACGCAGGACCCTGCATGACAATCTGACGATCTGTACCGACCAGAGGCCTTCACTTCAGGTCTCAATTGTCCGGCACAACCCTCAGCTCGAGATCACTTGGCCATCATTTGGTGACTTGGCATAGGTGATCTGTTGGCGGGCCCAGAGCTCGAGCTCGATCGCAGGTGCGATCTCGATGTTCTGACAGCTGTTCACGGTCTTGGAACTCGACACATATGGCGAACAGCGCACGCACTCAGCTACCTGGAGTTAGAACTAGGCTAGATACGTCGGCCTTACAGATGGCGTCCTGACGAGTCAACTGTGATCGAGCATCATCAGCTGATGCACGTGCGAGGTAAAGGGTAGAGCAGAAGCTGCAATCTTCCTATCCTGCCTTGCTCACTTTGGAACGTCAAATTGATATCGAGTGTGGCAGTGCAAGCATCTAGGTCACCTATTTCCCAGTTGGGATGTGGCGCTTCCAGCTTCGAAGGACACGGCCTGTCTACAGCCTGGCTGAGAGGCGGCAAACCACAAGTTTACACAACGCTTGAGAATATCTTATTGTCCCAGACGTGCCAGATTAATGGCTGCAGCAGACATACACAACCCACGATCGCATCGCTCACACCATGCTGAATGAGGAAATACGTCGACAATCAATGAAGATTAAAGCAGCCTACACTCGACAGCCATGCGGTCACACGTGGCTGCTCTACAGCACTTGATGAATCACATTCGACTCTCAATTCGACCGTGCTGTTTAAGCCATCATGGACTGCTACATCTCAGCCTGATGTCCAAGTTCAGCCTTCAGGAGTCGTTTGAATACCAGCATGATCGAAGAATCATGTTCGTGAAGTACAAAGACTGAGACCTCTGGTGTGTCGAATGATTCAGGATCATCAGCTTTCAGAACTGGGTCTGGTTAATCAATATGGCAGACAGAGTCCTTCTGCTCAACTCTGACGTGTCTTTCGACATTAGATCCGTGCTTGCGCCGCTCAGCTCAGCACAGAATGTGTCAATCGATCGCTGGTCTTTCATCGACTTCACAACTGGTTCTGTGCAGTACAAGAGCAATGGAACCGGTGCGTCTTATGATCCATCCGCAGGCCAAACATCCACCACCAGTTTCGACACTGGCATCACTTCCAATCCAGACTTTAAAGTGCTCGGGACGACTGGCCTCGACACCTGCACTGGTCTAATCATCGTTTCTCGAAAATGCTGCATCGTTGCGCATTTCTCGTCTGGAGGTCTCAGCACAGCACTCGGAGGCAGTATCAGCGAAACATCCTTGGCAACCGCATTTCGTCAATTCGTTCTCGCACAACGACATCGTTTCGAAGGCACCACGCTCGCTGTCATCTTCCGACCTAGTCGTATAGTACATCGAATGGGCTCGCAACATCAACGAGACTCGACGACCGGCGAGACCGTGACAAGATGGGCTTTCATCCCAATCGAAGCGAGGATGGACGAGAGTGATACTACTGGAATCTATGATGACATCCTTATCCTGACCAGCATCCTCACTGGGTGTGGCCTACCACGTCAGAATGTCAGAATGGTTACCGAATGTCACCCTTACTCTGGTAGAAACGGTCCAGGACATGCTTGTCTGCTGGTCGATGGAAGATCCAGTCCGGGCGCTTTCCCACAACTCTATGCGAAGTTCTATAGCGGACCGGTGCCGCTGTGAGTGAAAGACACCACAAGTTGAGCTTCCACGTTTCATCGAGCAAATCGAGCTTTCGTACTTAACAAGAGTGTTTCGATAGGTGACTGTAAGATAGAAAGCATTCATGATGGCGAATTTACTTATTTCCAATTGTGGCAAGCAATGTCAGTGTAATGGTTACGATATCTTACATATAGCGATTTAGAGTTTGAGCCGGTCCCGCTGTTCCTGCATCAACATTGACCTCGATCGCTCCATTGATCCTATACTCTTCACACATCTTTCCTTTCTCTCATCTTGGGCACGACATATCATGGCCTCTCCTCGTACAGTAATTGTGACTGGCGCAGTAAGATCACCGCACGGCTCCAGTCATTGACAACTTTGCATAGCTAACACCTTCACCAGAATCGCGGTATTGGACGCGCCATCTGCGAGCTGATTCTATCACGAAAAGATACCGGTCCACTTACATTGTTCGCCACATCACGCAAAGGAGAAGACCTTGCCTTCAAGAGCTCAGGTAATGACACAAAAGTCGTTTATCCGAAGCTGGACATTTCAAGTCAAGATAGTATACACGCTTTCAAAGACGTCATCAAATCTCATACCGACACCATCGATGTCTTGATCAACAATGGAGGCATCAACGTCGATCCGCAGTACAATCTAGAAAATGCCAAAAAGACGCTGGACGTCAACTACAGAGGCACATTGCAGGTTCGTGGTCGTGAACCCGCTCCACCTCTGCCACAGGCTTCGATACTGACACTCGCAGATGTGCCAAACCTTCCTCCCACATCTCTCCAAGACAGGTCGAATAGTCAACCTAGCCTCGATCGCATCAAATCTAAAGATCTACAGTCCTAAAATACAAGCTCGCTTCAGAGAAGCAAAAACCTTGGATGATCTCGAGCAAATCGCACAAGACTATCTGGTGTGTCTTTGCTTCCACTATGCAGCACCCACTTGAAGACGCGAGTCTTTATCAACAAGAATCACGAAACTAACACGTCGCTCATCACAGACCGCGGTCCGAGATGGAACCGAAGAAACATCCGGCTTCGGCGCGAAAGGATATTCATACTCCGTGAGCAAAGCACTCGTCCGAGCATTCACCAAGATCCTTTCAAATGATCAAGCAAAAGGCTCTCAAACTCTCATCAACTGCTGTTGTCCAGGCTGGGTATCGACAGATATGGGAATCATAGTCGGAAGCAGACCTCCCAAGACCCCCGAACAAGGCGCCATGATCGCGGTTCATCTTGCTTTTGATGACATTGGAGTTGTGACGGGAGAGTATTTTGCCAACGACAGTATTCGATCGAAAGGGCTGGGAGGAGTGCAGGAGTTTTGAGAAAGAAGAAATTCATCGTTGTGCTGCTTCGGCGGGTCTTCTGATCTTTGGCCCGAGATGAGATTCATTTCATTTCCATGAAGCGAAATTTCTTTCTCGTAGCCACTAGAGAAATATAGCACTGACTTGTACTTCCGCATTTGAGCGCGGGGATGGATCCGGAATAGTTATGCAGGCATGGTCGAGGACAAAAAAATCGAGAAATTGTACAGATGAAAGTACAAAAAGCCTGCTGTGAACATGTACAGATATGAATGGCTGACAGAAAGGCTGAAGTCCTTGCACTTGAAGCGACATTAGATCCTACTCCTCCCAGACACCAACATTTTACCCTCCCTTCCATCTTCCGCAAGATGCATCTACCCTGTCCACTTCCCATGTCAACCGCACGTGCTCTCAGAGTCACAGACCCTGGCACCAACCAAACATGACGAAAGCACAGGACAACAAGATCACCAACCACACATACCCTCGCTCACTAGTTGCCGCGCAAAGACCGCACCTACGACCCTTCACTCGACTTACTTCCCCTATTTCGTCACACTACTCTCTACTGAAAATGAGGTCTGTCAATAGTCGTCTCGCGGGACATCGGGAGTTGCGTAGCAGTTGTATCAGGTCATCATCGTCGTCTAGGTAATGGCCACACTTCTTCCGTCCGGCCACCGAAGCAGCAAATGATCCGGTTCGAGCAGTAGTAAGCAGTATGTGTTTTCAATGTGTGTCCAGTTTTCTCATTCCTGTCTTCTCATTACAAACACGACTCGAAAAACTCCTTCCTACCACCGACCGAACCCAACCAACGCCTCCGCCAGAAACGACGACGTATTTACTGCACAAAAGTGTACTGTACAGGATGACAATGGACCACATACAGAGATACGAAATGCTCGCGATAAGCATGTCCCTCCTATCCACAACGATGACAACAACAACAACTTCTTCTTCGGCACCAAGGAGACTTTCGCACACTTCTTTTCAAAGATCGTCCACTTCACAATGATCCCAACTCTCCAAGCCGAGATCTTTCACTCCTTCCTCTTCCCAGAACGGCACACCCTTCATCGGCGTGGAATCTGGCGTAGTCTTCAGCCATTCGACTATCCGACCGGACTTGTCTTGACCATCCTCCTAGAAGATCATGCTCTTCACGGCGTCTCTTGATCGATGTCCACGTCTGGGATTCATTGGCGGTGTCTTGGGTCTTGATCCAGATTCCGCTTCAGCAAGAGGTGGCATTGGCGGGAAAGAACCTCCCTGCTTCACGGGACTGGTTGGGACACTTCTGCTTCCAGTCACTGGCTTTCGGTCGCTGAGCTTCCTCTCCGGCCGCGGCGGCTTGGTGAAGTCTCTAACCTCAACGCCAGCAGCTGCCGAGGAGGCTGCTTGAACTTGAGGAGGCACACCTTCCACACGCTCTCTGGCCAGAACAAGATCTGTCCAGCTAGCTGCCTTCTTCCCTGGATCTGCTTTCCCGAGGACCTTGGATAAGACATTCATCCATTCATCCTTCTCCGCTCGTGAGTCGGCGTAGAAGTCGATAGTCTCGCCATTTGCAAATCGGATCCGGAAACCTTCTTCAACGTACTGGTACCCTTCATCTTCCTCGGCAAAGGCTGACTTCCTACGACCTCCCCTGCTGCCTGGGTTGGCTGACTTGGGGTCTGCAACAAGTGTGTTCTTGTCATCAACGAGCCGGGTGGCTTTGCTGAGATTGATGACAGCACGCTTCTGCTGCGTATGCTCGTGGTATGCCGTCAGTCTCGGGCCCTGAAGACGAAAGAAGCGACGTCGCCAGTGTGTGCAATCACCACCTTGCTGAGAAAGGTAGCTTTCGTGCACAACCTCCACATGATCGCTGGCTCGGTTCATCTCCCGCATTGCACTGCTCATACTCTTTGGCATCTGGTCATCTGTAGCACCTGCGGGCTTCGGCACATAGAGCAATTGCAGCTCGAGGTATCCGACCACGTAGGGTGGTCGTCGGACGGGGCCAGCATTGCCACGCTTCGACCGAACACTGTTCACGACAGCAGCATCTCTTTCCTGGGCCCATTCATTGTAGCAAGGTACATCGACGGTGAGCTGTCGACCAAAACATTCCTTCTCATGAGCCTTGAGATTGACGTACGACCGAGCGAAAGACCCATCGACATCGTTCACGAGTTCATGGAGGTAGTCCCATGCCGTTGGCTGTACCGAAGCTCTTTTCCGACGCTCTTCTTCTTGCCGTCTTCGCTCCTCAGCCTCAGCCGCCTCACGCTCCTGGCGCTCGCGCTCTGCACGCTTCTTTGGACTGGCCAAGAAGCGGGAGAGGCTTGAAGTCTTCTTGTGCTGCGCAGCTTTGTTTGGCGAGGTTGGCGTTGTCGGAGCGTGCCGCTTTGGTGGTGCTGGAAGCTTCGTGTTGAGGGTAAGCTGGAACTCAAGATCGTTAAGCACCACCAATTCAAATTCTTGTCCAATTGGTGCATTTTTGCCCAACTCCAGAGGGCTTGTCGTTACACAATGAAGGCCATTGTCCAATGTGAGCTGGAAGTATAGACGGTCGTTTCGTGGAATCGGCAGGTCAAGCTCTTTGACACCAACCACCTTGACGAAAAGGCGGCCACGCTCGACACCCTCACCAACATCATCTTCGAGACTGCTCGTGCCTGCTGCAAAGTCCTCATTCACAACACCAAGAGCACTGGGCTGACCAGGAAGCGGTGGTGCTGGGCCAAGGTTATGCTGTGCCGCCGATGCCTGTCTCTGACTCTTGCGTCTGGCTTTGCCATTCCATGGCTCAGTCTTGAGGAACTGCTCAGCACTGGGCTTGCGTGGACTGCTTCCCGGTCGTCCACCGCGCGAGGTCGGTCGTGCTTCTGCTGTTGGGGACATTGGCGTGTCGTTCGATTTCGCGGTACCATTGCTGTCGCCGGAGAAGTTGCGGTTAGTAGCCACAACGAGCTTCGTATTCTGGCGCATCAAGTAGCCCTTCTGTTTGCGAGGAGACACGTTAGCACCAGCATCATGATGGTGAGCTGAATATGAGGACGTAGGAAAAAGAGAGCCCACCTTCTGGCCTTCAATGACACGCTCGAACTCGGACTCCAGACCAAGACCATCATCTGCAGCTTCGGCGTTGAGAGCAGGAATCTCAAGATCGAGCTTCATCTGTCTCTTGGCCTCTTGTCGGCGGGCTGCTGTCTCTGGGCTGTGTTCAACTCCTGAGTCGGCCTTTGAATCATCGCCCTCGGAAGAGTGCTGCGATATATCTTCTTCGACGGTTTCGGCCATCTCTGCTTGGTATGCCTGAGGGATTGGAGGGACCGGACGCTCGGCACTAACAAGTCGTCTCTGGTTCGCCATCGCACGCAGGTCTGCTGGGGTTGCAGAAGGACGGGTCTTGAGCTGGCCATTTGTCTTGATTGTGGCTCGTCGCTCTGGAATCACTGGCTGTTCAGGCTCGGCCTCTGCTGGAGGTGGAAGCCCTTCACTCAGCGCGGAGACCTCGCTATCACGACGAATCACGGAGTCTGGCGTACCTGGTGGCGAGAATTCAGCACCATCGTATGTTGGTCGTGGCAAGTCATTGAACGATGGCTTGACCTCGACTGCCGGCTCCAGCTTCGGCGGGTTAGCGACCATATCAAGCTGCTTGGCCTTGTCATCGACAGCAGCTGGCGGAGATGGAGTGATGTATTCTCCCATGCCAAAGTCGTAATCCTCTGATGCAAGATATGATGGCAGACCCATGAAGTCTCCACTGGTCGACTTTTGCTTGGGTGCTCCGGCTGCTGCTGCTGGCTCAGACCGTGAGTAGTCCTTGACACTGAGGAGCTGCATGGCGTCTTCAAGCGTCTCCTTTCCAGCATTCAGCTCTGCAGATGATTCTTTGTGCTCTGCTTGTAGAACGGTGCTCTCTGCGTCTGGCTCAACTGAGCTGTAGCGGCTTTCGGAGTCATCATGATCGCTCGCAGAGCTGACGTCGTGGCGGATGACCGATGACTGACGCTCATGATCGTCCATGCGCGAAGGTGAGCGAGTGCCGTCTCGGGCAGGCTCATCAATCGTTGGGATAGCATTCAGGTCGATACCATCATCATCATCTGTTGGTTCTTCTTTGATCTCCACCTGCTCGCTATCGGCACGACCATGAATGTACTCGCCAAGATATGCCTCACTGGTCTCGCGGCTGTTCTCTCGAGATGGGATTGGCTCGTCTGGATCCATCTTCGCAAGCTCCGCATAAGATGGCCTTGCTGGACTATCATCGAGGTTGGATTCCTCCTCGGCATCCTGGAAGTCATACTTAGAGTTTCGCACCTTTCGCAGAATACTCTCGCGGGAGATCTTGGGTGGAGAATTGTCGTAGTCGGCCAAGTCTGCGATGACAGAGTTGTCCTCGAGCTGGTTCTCGTGCGCCGACATGTCCATCTTCTCACCAGTGTCCAGGTTCGTGATCGTCAGCTCAGCTTCAGAGTGCTTCGAGGACGGTCGCTCCTCAATCTTGCCATGTTGATGGCCCATAAGATGCAGGCGCTCTTCCATGGTCATAGAAGAATCACGCGTCATGTTCAGAATGTCCTCCTTGCTACATGAGGCACGCTTTGGTGGGCTTGGCAAGTTTCGCTGTCCGCTAGAGGCACGTTCCGCCGCAAGGGCAGTGGCAGAGCCACGGCGACCAGCCATGAACCCAGGCAAAGGTGGAAGAGGTCTGGACTCTCCATCAGATGTTACACTCGCAGATCTGAGCATATTCCGCTCTGCGACTGGTGAAGAGCCCTCAAAGACATCGTCACCTTCGTCGACGAGACCTGTGCGTGCGTCATCTGGAGACATGCGAGACCAATCTTCTGGAAGTACGACTGGAGTCTTGTCTGCGTTCTCAAGATCGGCGTCAAAGCTGTCGTCGCGGTGGTCATTCAGCGAGCTGCCTCGTTCAAAGCTGTAGTCCGGATCGGAATAGTCTGAATCCCAGCTTCCCTCGCGCGAGCCCGATGCAGCTGATACTGAAGGTTCCGGAGTCGGATTCTCATACTCGTTGATGACTGGCGGATCTTCATGGAAAGTGACGCTCTTGTTGTGACGGTGAATAGCACGAGCGCGTGGAGTCGGACAGCGATCATCTCCATCAGACCACGGCCCAGATTCGTGCTCCAAAGAGCCGCCAAACTGGCTGGTCCGCGAAAGCGATGACTTGGTAGGTGAACTGGTGGGTGTTGGCTCCTTGGTCGGGATCGGCACAGGTTTGGTCGTCAATTGGCTGCTCAGGAGTGGGACAGCGGTCTCGCTCTCTGTGCGCTTGTGACCCTGTCTTCGAGGGCTCGTGACTGGATTGTTTTCCTTCCTCATACTATCGTATCTGGTGAAGCTGTTATTGACCAGATTTCCGCTCAGCGGTCGATTGGCGCTCGGTCGCTCGACGATGGGCATGTTGGATGGGTCGTAGGCATCTTTCGACTCCAGAGCGAAGATGTTGCTGGACTTGACTCGGCCGGCCTTCTGTAGGCGCTCGATACTGGCACGACGCCTAGGCGATGTTACACCGGGAGAATGATCGCGCTCCGGTGTGTTCTCGTCTGAGCCAAAGCGAGCGCTGGGCGACATGGGGTCCTTCGCAGTCCAGAAGCCGCGCGGCGAGTCTTTGTTGAAGGAGTTCTCGGTGTAGGGTGATGGCTCGCGGGATACAATCATCTTCTGCGAGGAAGGTAGGTCAGTATGTGTGAACAGCAGGTACCGTGGGTGGGGATGGAGATCGGCAGCTCTTACCCTCGTCGCTTGATTGTAGGAAGGTGAGTTCCGCCGCTGCGAGGTGTTGCCAATCTCCTGCAGCGCTCGACCGGCGGGCATCTTGTTCGGGGTCGGGGCGGGCGTATTGCTATTGCCAGTGCCCGACTTGCTGATGCGCAGCGGCTGGACCTGGCGCACCATTGTGAGTAAGGATTTTCTTGCGAGCACGGAATCAGAGGAGTGTTGCGCATACAGAATCCATTGCCGCGGGCTCTCCCACTGCACTGACAGGCTCAGACAATGCTCAGTGGCAGCGAAACGCTGGAATGCGCGTGAAGTCCCAAGAAATGGTCTGCGGCGACCCGAAGATCAACAGAGCGGAATGCGCTCGGGCGCCGTTTGAAAGTGGGCGGTACTGTGAATACGTCGATACGACTGTGAAGATGAAGCGAATACAGTCTGTACAATTCCGGATTGTAGCGAAGAACTATAGCATGCTGGCGCGCGAGCGAATGTGGGTGGAAGAGATTCTCGCACTGGAGCAGAAGCTGTATGGAGTACTGTTGATAACGCTGTGCGCAGCAACACCAGGTCGCGCCTGCTCCGCTTCGAAGAGTTGGCAGAATCGGTGGGGCCGTTCCCACAGCAACGAGCCTCAAGAATAGAGCACCTTCGATATGACATCTCGCAATTGCATGCTGCAGGACCATATCAATCTATAGATAATCCGTCTATGTGAGCAATCTGTATGGCATTGCTCGTCAAGCACAAGAGCCAGCCGTTCAGAAATCAATAATGTCGTCAAAAGGTGAGGAAACACGACGTCTTGGCGCGGTTGATAGCTCCCTGTCACCTCCGCCGTTTCGGCGCGCCGTGCCGTGGCGCGAAATGGAGATTCGCGAAAAGTCTAAGATCTGTGAACGAGCATGTGAAGTCACAGTATCACGATGCTACGCCTTTCGCCATCAGTGTGCCCATTCTGTGAGCTACGGTCACTAGCGAAGGCACTCAATCCATCATGGCAGTCTTCAAGAAATGCGGCGACGCTGCAAAAGCGCAAGCCATCGCGAATGGTCTTGTCCGAAAGGGTGGCTCGCGGCAGTCCATCGAAGACCGCTGCAGGACGACCAGCAGCTGCCAGATCGCGAAACAGTCCGTTTGGCGGGATGAATACGACTGAAGCTCCAAGAGCATTACAGTATCAGAAGAACGAAATATCAGCGGCCGAGCGCAAACGCCAGACCAGATTAGTGCCTGGCGCAAAGAACAAGAGAGAGGAGAAGCCCAAGGATCCTATGCGAGCGTTGAAGATGCAGCGCCGGCTGTCGAATGTGTCGTATGAGAAGCGCAATAGAATCAAGCAAGAGATCTTGGAGCGCGAGAGTTTCGATGATTTTGATCTCCTTCCTGTTGTAAAAGAGGCAGTAGCGAACCAGGTCCTCACAGGTTTAACGGAGATCGCGCCATCGCCAATTCAGCGTCTCGCGATACCCGCACTTCTGAATATGGAAGATAAGAAGCGACGGAAAAAGAGCAGATTCGAGGCAGAGCCGAAGCAGGGCATGCAGCAGTTTTTACTGGCAGCAGAAACTGGCTCTGGCAAGACGTTGGCATATTTGCTACCCATAGTTGATGCGTTGAAGAGGACGGAATACAAAGACAAGAAGCGAAAAGAGCAAGAGGAGGTCGAGAAGATGAAACGAAAGGAGCAGCAGGGTAGAATGTTGGAACTGGACGCACCTGAAGTTCCAGTCGATGCTGGCAGACCGAAAGCCATCATTCTCCTGCCCACTGCAGAGCTTGTGAATCAAGTTGGAGCTGTGGCAAAGAGTCTATCGCACACCATCAAGTTTCGAACTGCCATGATCAGTTCTTCTTTCACAAGCACTGTCATCCGCAACCGACTGTTTGCGCCTGGTGGCGTAGACGTTGTCATCTCGACTCCTCATCTACTCAGCAGTATCACCGAGAGCGATCCTCACATCCTCTCCCGCGTCACTCATCTGGTCTGCGACGAAGCGGACAGTCTACTCGACCGCTCTTTCAGCCCCATCACATCAGGTATCCTCGACCGAGCAACACCCTCTCTCGAGCAACTAGTATTCTGCTCCGCCACAATCCCCCGAAGCGTCGACTCCTACCTGAACAAACGCTACCCCGAAACGAAACGTCTCGTCACTCCCAACCTCCACGCCATCCCCCGCCGCGTCCAACTCAGCATAATCGACATCGGAAAAGTCCCCTACCAAGGAAACCGAGACCTAGCCTGCGCCCAAACACTCTGGGACATCGGCAAAGAAGCCGCAGAAGCAGGCGAAGAGCGGGGAGAAAAGAAAATCGTGGTCTTCGTAAACGAACGCGAGAAGACGATCGAACTCGCAAACTTCCTAAAAGCCAAAGGCATCGACGCCGTAGCTCTATCCCGAGACAGCGATGATCGCAAACAAGCCGAGACTTTAGCAGCTTTTACCGGAACACCAAACAAATCTCAAGCCAAACCAGACTCCCAAGCCGACGGCCTAGCATTCTCATCCACACCAAAAAAGCTCTCCAACACCCGTGTCCTCGTAACAACCGATATCGGATCGAGAGGAATTGATACACTTCTTGTAAAACACGTTATACTTTACGACGTACCACATACAAGCATAGACTTCATTCATCGGTTAGGTCGTGTAGGACGGATGGGTAGAAGAGGTAGAGGAATCGTGTTGGTGGGAAAGAACGATAGGAAGGACATTGTGAAGGAAGTCAGAGAAGGGATGTTTAAAGGACAAGCTCTGATATAGAAGGTAGATACCCTGTATAAGTATCCCTGTAGAGATATATGACTCGACTCTGCTGCAGTCTGCTCTGGCACACGTTCAATTGCAAGACCGCAAGGCAGAATGGCGAGGCTCCTGGGGTGCATCTCATGCCGACGCAGATGCCGATGTCGTCAACCATTAGCCGCTTCATCGAAGCAAATCTAGCGTCGAACATTGGAGACAAGTGAGATGGGACGTTGTACTATGTTTTAATGTCATGACATATAGGCCATAATGCTACCTAGCCGCCTGTCGTAAATGCTAACACAATGAGATTTGTGCCACCCTGCTAGGCGTCTAACCACACCGTCTTTCGGCGTTTGACCTATCTTCAATACAGTCTATGCAATGGCTCCCATTACAAAGAGTCGTCGTGTCAATTCGAGTATACAATCACCCAATCACGGGTATCAAGATTTATCCTGAGTCAGGACCTCCAATTTACTGGCTCTTGACCTGGCGGAGGAAGTCCTTTATGTCCTTCTCAAGCTTCTGCTCGAGCTCTTCAAACTTCTCGAGGTACTCGCTAGCCTTCTCCTTAAGATCGACTGGCTTGGACTCCTTTGGTGAGGAGACCTCGTAGGCACCCTTCTCGATGATATCGCTGTAGTTGGATGATCCACCACCGTTCCAGGCGAGGACGTTGGCGGTGTTGCTTGGGACATCGCTAAGAGCACCGAGAGTGCCGGTCTTGATGAGGTTTGCCTTGAGCTTCTTAGGCGTGATCTCGGCAACTGCGTAGGCAGAGTCGGAAGATGGCTGGAGGGAGAGCATGTAGGCAAGGAGACCAGCAATGTGTGGGGAAGCCATGGAGGTACCGGAGATGGTGTTGATGGCGTACTTGCTGCCAATCCAAGTAGACTGGATGTTAAGACCTGGCGCAAAGATGTCGTTGCACTTGCCGTAGTTGGAGAAGTAAGCACGCTCATCAGCCAGAGTGCTGGCACCAACGGTGACGGCTTGCTCGGCAGCAGCTGGAGAGTAGTTGCAGGAGTCGGCGTTGTCGTTGCCAGCGGCGACAGCAAAGTGGATACCGGCCTCCACAGCGGCGTTGACGGCCTGATCGAGGAGGGAGGACTTGCCACCACCCAAGCTCATGTTGGCGGCGGATCCCTTGAAACCCTTTCTCTTGCCCTTCTTGGCAATGGAGACCTGCTCAGCGTGTTGTGTAGCGGCATACTCAACACCCTTGACGACATCGGACATGGAGCCAGAACCGTTGGATCGCAAGACCTTGACAGCCTTGACGTGAGCCTTCTTGGCGACACCGTACTTCTTGCCAGCGACAGTGCCGGAGCAGTGAGTGCCGTGACCGTTGCCATCCTCATCAGCGTCACCAGCTGGGATGGTCTTGCCCCATGAGGCGCGGCCCTCGAAGTCGACGTGGTCAACGTTGGTGCCAGTGTCAATGACATAGACATCTACACCCTCACCACCGTCGGCGGAGTAGAGGTACTTGTTAAAGGTACCGAAGGAAAGGCTATCGCGGTGCGAAATACGGGCAAGGCCCCAAGGAGCATTCTTCTCCAGCTCGCCACTGTCGTCGCCCATAGTGCGGACCTCTTGGTCCTTCTCAATAAGCTCAACCTGTTACACGGACCATGTCAGCTGAGTGCTAATCACAACGATGATGACGATGAAGCTGTGAAAGCTTCCGACACATGTAGATAGCGTGCCAGATGATCAAAATGATTAATGTTGCACTGCGCGAAGCTTGGTAGAGCTCGGGATAGCGAAAGAGGTGCAACCTGAATTGATGCCTGGAGAAGACTCACATCTGGGTGGCGGCGAATCTGCTCAATGACATCCTCGTCGAAGTGGCCAGAGTAGCCCATCAGGCTACCGGCGATGTTGTATGTGTGCTTGAGGCCGTGGAAGAAATCGGCAACCATTGGCTCTTGCGATCTCTTCCTGAGCTCCGTCTTCGCCTTCTGCGTGTTGAGGTGCATGTCTTGGACCCAGTCGTGGTGCTGGGCGGCGAGATTCTGGGTGACATGCTTCTTGAACTTGACCATGTAGCTGCCAGGAATCTCCTTTGCGTTCATTGATGACACGACGGGAGCGGCTTCATGGTGGATGGACTGGTCGACCAGCACTGGCGATGCCGCCGCCAGCAGCGGCAGCGTTAAGCCGAGGAAGCCCTTCATGGCTGCGGCTGTGGGTATACTGGGATGGAAGAGAGTGCAGCTGCGTCTGTGTCGATGCGGCTACACTGATGCGATGCAGACAGAAAAGATGGGGGAGTGATGATAGAAGAAGGATGTTGAGGCGTGAGGCGTGAGGCGTGAGGGAGAGCTCGAGGTCGTGTGCCAGCTGCTGCGAGCTGATTGCGCGATAAGAGGACGCATCATGTGCTCTCTGGTCGTCACCCCGGGGAACTCACGCCTCCAACCTCCCATCGCGTACGTACGTCACTCATTGGCCCGCGCTCGACGCCTGCTCGCTGCCTGCTGCGCTTGTGTCTTAGCCCACCCTACCCTACGCCTTACTGCACTCGAGGCGCTGCACTACGAGACCGCAGTCAGGCGGAACTGTGCATTCCAGCGCTTCTTGAAGGAAGCCAACGCGTTGCTTTCTAGCAGACTCTCCGGAATCGTTTCGCTCCCATAGCAGGCTGGTTCTACTGCTCCGGATCCGTCCACACCAACCGACTCCGAAAATAGCACCCCAAACAGCGCTCAGACCCATCCTTCTTGGCATCTGGATCTCTTCTGCTCTGGACAAAGAAACACTCCATCAGCATATCTCCATATTCACCCCACGCCGCGGCCAAGTAGCCTGCTAATCGATCATCCTGCATGGCTCGATGTGTCCGCTTCGCATCGAAAGAATGAGCGAGCAGTGTGTCTCACTCCTGCTCAGCTCCGACTGTGGAAAGAATGGCCCTGCGCGTCGGTCATATCGGCCGGCTGAGGTCTTCTTCCAGAGGCATGAACCCAGATGAGCAAAGTACAGACACTGCTGCACTCATCCGAGAATTCTTCTGGCAGGCTGTTGATTCGAACAATGACGAGTTCGTGCATCTGTCAGAAACTGCGGAGAAACTGCGGCAAGACCTCTCTACTCAACCTTCATCCAAGGATACATTCCGGCACGGCGGCGGCTTCGAAAGAGTACTTGAAGTACTTCGCAATGTCAATCTTCGGCTATCCTCACCGCAAGACGGTGGCGATGTACCTGCAGCTTGCCACCAATTGCTCAGAAGTCTGCTTCAGTTGCTATCGGAAGCGCTCCGTCAGCATCATGGAAATGGGCGATATTTTAGCGACCATCTTGACGGATGGCAGTCATTGCAGGAGTCTTTCGGCAAGATTCACGTGAGTCTATGCAGTGTTGTCGACTCGAGTGCCAGACCGCGTGAGCTTGCAAGACTTTGCGAGATTATACTGGCATTTGCGCTGGATCGAAGTGACTTTGCTGAGCTCTCAAGTGAGCTGTTGGCTGGTGATGAGAAATCGAATGGTGCCACTACCAGTCCTGCTTCATCAAGTGCACCATCTGCTCGCTATCAAATCAAGCACCCAGAAGCTTTCTCGGCGACAATCAGGTTAGCGCTTCGAGCGTCCGAATCAGCTGGTGAAGGCGATGAGGGTCGCGCTGTTCACAGGCTATTACTGGCTCTACTCAATATCACTTTGGGTGCCACTAGCCGTGATACACGCAATGCATGGGCTCTTTGGCACACTGGCATCCTTTCAGATATTCTGAATAGTGCGTACTCCTCAGTACTGCCAGGACCACTGCGATCGTCACTTCAAGAGATTCTCTTGTCGATAGGACGGCATGGTTTGAACACGCTTGACGATGTGGCCACACTTTTCCAAAAAGCACATGAGTCCGAGAACGCTCGGGCTAATCTACTGCGGATGCTACAAAGCTCGAAAGAGCCGGCATTCATACAATTTGACCTTGAGCCTTGTGGCTTTTCTTCTATCGAGCTCCCCAGCTTACGCTCGAGCTTTCCTTCTTCTATTGGATATGCGCTCACCGCATGGATTCGTATTGATGAGTTCGACGCAAATTCGCATACGACTCTCTTTGGCGCCTTCGATCCAAGCCATACATGTTTTGTTCTGATGTACCTGGAGAAGGACACCCATCAACTCATTTTGCAGACCTCTGTCCGAAGCCCCAATCCAAGTGTGCGCTTCAAATCTACCTGTTTTGAAGCGGGAGTATGGTACCACATTGCCATTGTGCAGCGCAAGAGCTCATCAGATCCTACTCAGAGCATTTCCTCACTTTTCGTCAATGGAAATTTCGCAGAGCAGAGGAAATGCAACTACCCTGAAATGCCCGACGAGCCCGCTTCTTCAGCTAGCAATCAAAGGAGAGCGAAAACAGTCCAAGCATTTTTCGGTACAGGCGTCGGTGTCGCTGCCAATCCTGTACCACACAGGGTACACACAAGATGGTCATTGGCAAGTGCACACTTATACTCGGTACCACTCACCGACGAATTCGTGGCTGTGCACTATCGACTCGGGCCACGCTATCGTGGTAATCTGCAGGATTGTTTGGGACCACTACTCACATATCGAGCTTCATCTGAGCTGAACCGCTACAATGAGACCTTGCACCCTGAAAAGACTGATAAATCGGACATTGTTCTGGCCACAGAAGGAAGGGGCAGTGATGTGGTACCAGAGACTCGTCTGCTTCTTGGCATATGTCCTACTGCTGTTATCGAACTTGATGCGGCATCAAAGGCTCAGTCTTCAAAGTACGAGCTCGACAATCAGGCTTTGCAGAAGTGGAGTCGTCTGAGACAGAAGACCCGACACATCGCTCTGAATACTGCTGTGCCATCAATCAACGAAGCCATCAAACACTCGTATGGCACCGGAGTGATGACTGGGGATCCGATTGCTGTCGTTCCGCAGTCTTTGGATGATGCAACTTGGTGCCTGTCTGGTTCTTTGCCCATGCTGATGCAGCTTATGGAGACAGCTAATACCAAGCGTGCCTTTTTGCAAGCCTCCGAGATCTTCTTTGAATGTGTCAAGGACAATTGGCGAATCAGCGAGGCCATGGAGAAAGGCCAGGGATTTGGTATACTCTCCACAATTATACGAGAGAAACTAGGTCTTGATCTCGGCCATGTGCATGGCACTGCTCGCAAGCCTTCCTCCATGCTGAGTCTCGAAGATCGTCAAACACTTCCTCAGGCTCTGCTTGAGCTACTACTCGATTTTGTGGGCTACGACCAGTCGATGCCTGAAAACTCCATGCTAGTCAACCCAATGGCATATCGCGTGCTGCTCATCGACTTCGACACTTGGCGAAGGTGTGACATGGCGACGCAGAAGCTCTACTATGCGCAATTTGTGCATTTCGTGTCCGGCAATCGCAACGCGGCATTCAATCAAAGGCGTCTTTCGCGAATGAGGGTGACTAAAAGACTAATTGAAGCATTGAAATCAGAAGACGTCAGCGAGGAAGCAGCCGGCTTGATGATCGAATCATTGAGAGCACTACTGGACAGTAACGCCTCGAGCCATTCGTACCGAGATCTTGCAATGTACGTAGCCTGGGGCTTGCATGATGCCAGGGCAATGCCAACTACGACAACTCGTAGCTTTACCACTTTTGCGAGTACTGTTGCGTTACGCCAAAAGGTTGGTTCATGGCCCAGGAGCCAAGGCAACTCAAGACCATCGACGCCTGGTGGAGCTGGACAAACATCAACTCCAGGCTTGCCACGATTCGAACTTGCACTTATGGTACTAAAGCTGTTAGCTGGGACGGTAGAGGACGACAGATCCATTGCGATTCGTCGTTTGATTAAGGCTGTGTCGCCGAGATGGCTTCTGCATCTTCTGGCTGAAAACGATTCTCGCGTCGTGGAGCTCACGCTAGGCATCATCTCTAAGGCAATAAATTTGCTCGGAACAGAATTTAAGGCGCCATTTATTGACAAGAACGGCGGTTTCATCACGCTCAAGCATCGCCTGAAGCCGTTCTGGAAGTCTCCCGCAGTCTGGACTATGACTTTCGCCATGTTCTTCGGCCGCAACTTCCCTACGACCTGGCTTGATCAAGAATTCAGCGCGTTCCACCTGGTTGAGATCCTGGGCGTGAATGATTCGCTGCACATACAGAATCCCGAGACACTACCTGCCATTTTCTCAATGCTCGAGGCAGGGTTGCGCAAAGTCGCAGGAGACGATCCTCCTGCTGAGACAGAAACAAGGGTCCTGAAGAACATTATACAGTTTCTGGGCGAACTATACGACCGAAGTGGTGCGTTTAGAGAGTTTGCCGTCAATTCTCGGTACCTGCAAGAGCTGCTTTTCGTCCTGTTTCCACTTCTCGCCGGCACCGACAGGCTCTCTGCGGAGACTGAGCTGCAGACGGAAGCATTGTCGTTCAACGGCGAGGTGGTCAAGATGCGACCTCATTCTAATTCCCTCGGTGAACGACCACCATCAGTTCGCAGTCTTGACATGAACAGCAGCAAGTCGGGCAAACGGACCCCATCTCCTATGGCTGCGAATCGAGTTGCAGCTCCCAAGCGCATCTCGTCCTTCGTTCTCGTCAACGACCGCCTCAGTGCCACACCAGCTCAGTTCAAAGCACCCATGGCCCCGGAAGCAAAGGAGCCCGTGAAGATCAACATAGCCAACTCTTTGGTTGAGAGCCTGCTCGAGCTCTGTATCTCATTGTTCATTGATCAGATATGCTACAAGGACAAATTCAGTGGCATCGGACTGTTTCTGAAGGTGCCTCCAGGTTTCAAGGAACACCAAGCATATTTCGAGTCGTATGTGCTTGTTAATGCGCTGGCTCAACTTGGTGCACACCTCCGCCTGAACCAGCAACTGCTTGTGGAAACGAGAGTCCTGACCAACCTTGCTCGCTATGCCCAGCACATGGCGGAGGCTGTTTCAGAAGGCTGGTTCATTGACGGTGCGCAGCCGCTCCTCGACTTCACTGGCGAGATTTTGGATCATCTGCAGCAACCCGACATTGCCAACTTGAAGGCAGTCCGGCTTTGCAGTCAGTCTACGAACTCGATTCGCGTGGTGTTCTTGAAAGCCACGCTTTGGCGGCTGGCCGAGTTGAACGAAGACGCTGCGGAGGCAGATGTGGGTAACTTTCTCAACAAGATGACATATTGGCAGACCATCTTGTTCTCTCCAGAGAACCAGGAAACACTCTTCATCAAGCTCATCTGTTACTTGCTATACCACAAGCTATGTTCTGGCGTGCATTCCGTGAGACTTGCTGCTGCTCGCCTCTGGCGCATGGTTTTGGTTCAGAAGCCGACTGAGACAGCGACCATGCTCACAAATACGATGGGACCCGATCAGCGCCACCTCTCTACCGGTTTCATGAAGTTAATTGGCATGGACGATGACGATTTCTTGGCATGGGTAGATGGGAATCGGGACATTCTGGACACAGTCTTCCACACCTCGCTTAGCAAGCCGTGGGAAGACTTTGTACAGAATGAGAACCGGAGCTCCGACGAGACTGCCAAAACGCGATTGAGCAAGCGCAAGGAGAAGCTTCGACAGTGGCAGACGGAGGAGTCCACAGCGGACGATTTCATTCATCGTTACGAGATCTCCACGAATCACTGGCGATCGAATGTTCACGCTCAAGAACGAGTTAAGCTGCAGCGTGCACAACAAGATCACCAAGAAGTGGTGAATAATCTTTTCATCGCGCTTGCTAAGGTTGATAAGCAGATACGACAGCCTTGCGGTCTCGTTCCAGATTTCGTGGCAAAATGGCAATTGGACGAAACAGAAGCAGCTAATCGTATGCGAATGCGCTTGTTGCCTGACACCACCGAATTGAAAGAGGCAAATTATATGCCCAAGAGAAAGGCTTCGCAAAGGACAAGGAAAGACACAAAGCTGGCGGTCAACACTTCTGTGCCCCGGGTTGTGTCTGACGACATGGCCTCGATACCACCAACACCTGGCTCTCCGGCTCTCATGACATTGGACGGGACTGGAGAGGTGACGGAAGGCAATCGGGGAAGAAGCGACTCTGTGTCTAACTCACAACTTCTTGAAGGTGGATTTGAAATGGTTGACGATCCGCAAATGGACGAAGATGGCATCCTCGAAGACAAAAATCGCAAGGTCATGACGAGTCTTCAACGTGGAGACATGGTACAGCAGCTTTACAACATCTCGAGGATCGTAGGCCTCGAGGCATGCGAGGGCCTTTTGGTTGTTGGACAGAAATGTCTGTATATGCAGGACAACTTCTTCCAGCGATCAGATGGTGAGATTGTCAGCGTCTCGCAAGCGCCAGAGGATGAGCGAGACCCGTACGTGCAGCTTATCTCTGGCAAAGACGTTGGCGCTACAAGAACCAAACATAGTATCGGTGACCAGGAGACACGACATTGGACTTGGTTGGAGGTCCTTAGCGTTTCCAAAAGACGATTCCTGCTACGAGATGTTGCCATCGAGGTGTTCTTCACAGATGGTCGCAGCTACCTCATTACATGCATGTCCTCCAAGATACGAGATGATCTGCATAGCGCAATCGTCGGTAGAGCGCCGCAAGTTCACAGTGCGTCGAATGTTGCGAGTGAGGACGCATGGCGTTTAGATACGCTTCGCAACCCGGACGATATTCCCAAGAACCTCGGATCGAAGTTCAACAGCCTCTTCAATAATGGACCAACCCACACAGCAACGAAGAAATGGCAACGAGGTGAAATGTCGAACTTTCAATACCTCATGCTGGTCAACACAATGGCTGGTCGTACATTCAATGATCTTACACAGTATCCTGTCTTCCCGTGGGTACTCGCAGATTATACGAGTGAGGAACTGGATTTGGAGAATCCAAAGACATTCAGAAACTTCTCCAAGCCGATGGGCTGCCAAACGCCCGCGCGAGAGGCCGAATTTAAGGATCGCTTTAAGCAATTTGCCGAGATGGGCGATGATAATGCACCGCCTTTTCATTACGGCACTCACTACTCCTCGGCCATGATTGTCAGCTCGTATCTCATCCGATTGCAACCTTTCGTGCAGTCGTACCTGCTTCTTCAGGGCGGGGCATTTGATCACGCCGACAGGCTTTTCGATTCGATTGAGAGAGCTTGGCTTTCTGCTTCGAAGGACACCATGAGCGATGTCAGAGAACTGACGCCAGAGTTCTTCTACCTGCCGGAATTCCTCACCAATATCAACAAGTACGACTTTGGTACGAAGCAAGTGACCGGAGAATTAGTGAATGATGTCAAATTGCCTAGGTGGGCCAAAGGTGATCCTCAAACATTTGTTCAAAAGCATCGAGAGGCCTTGGAGAGTCCCTACGTCAGTCAGCGCCTTCCTGATTGGATAGATCTGGTCTTCGGATACAAGCAACGAGGAGAAGCGGCAGTCGAAGCTACTAATGTCTTCAACCACCTGTCCTACGCTGGAGCGAAAGACCTCGACAAAATCGACAACAAAGTGGAGCACATTGCGACTATTGGCATAATTCACTCCTTTGGACAGACACCTCATCAAGTCTTCCAGAAGCCTCATGCTTATCGTGAGCTCGAAAGACAAGCCGAACCAAAGTTGGACACGCTGGCTCAATCGCTTGTTCGCTTGCCAGATCCAGAGATGACCATTGGTGAGAAGGTCTCCGACTTTACCGTTGCCCCATGGCAAGGTCGGCTCCTAGCAAGTGGATCAGGCACATTGAATGTGCTTCCAGACTGCACTCGCATTCTTCGATGGGGATTCTCGGATCACAGTATACGGTTCTTTTCCTCGCATAGCAAGCGGGCCCTGGGCCTGTACGAGAACACACATGTAGGACCGATCACGGCTGCGACCTTTGCTGACAGCAAGACTCTCGTCACAGGAGGCCAGGACTGTACGATCGGGCTCTGGAAAGTGACGCCTAGCAGAGATCTTATCGAAATCACCCCGAGAACGTACCTATTCGGACATCGTACCGCAGTTGCTGTCCTTGCAGCAAGTCGTGTCTTCAGCACGCTGCTGTCTGCTTCGGCTGACGGTCAAGTCATTCTATGGGGTCTCAATCGATTCGATTGCATTCGGGTTCTAGTTCCAACCGGGCGTCCGCCAGTACAAGCAGCGCGGCTGAGCAATGTTTCTGGTCACATTATATTGTGTCGCGGCGCCAATATCTTGCTATATACCCTCAATGGTCAGCTTCTAGTCGAGCAGAAGTTGTGCGATCGCGAAGAAGAGGAGATACTGTGCTGTGCTTTCTATGAAGGCGCAGGCAGTGAATACTTGGAACGAGAACTGATTCTGACAGGCCATGCGCATGGAGTAGCAAATGTCTGGGCTCTCACGAACCTCAGTGATGGGAGCTGGTACCTACAACTTGTGAAGCGACTTCACCATAACGAGCATATGGACGGGAGTGGTAGGACTTCGCCAATCACTGCGGTACTGCCTGTAGCAAGGGAAGTCTATACAGGTGATGAGGAAGGAAATGTATTTAGGTGGGAGTGCGTCGTAAGGCATACTAGTGTGAGTGCGAGAGGTAGATGATGGCGGTTATGACTACACGAAAATATAGATGATTCGCAATGTATGTTGTAAAGATGCACTCAAAAGGTATGAAGAGGCAACATGCCAAGCCATTCAGGCTCTCTACCGAGATGGCTAGCGCAGTCGCACAAGGAAGGATGTACATCGATTGACCTTCTCAATCCCACACGCTACATGGCAAGATACATGTTTTGAACAAAGAGCGTGTCGAGTGACAAAATTCTGCTGCAGCGGCCAAGATACCAAGAAGGGAGGCGAGGCGCCTGCCAAGAGCGGGACCGCCATGTCTCACTTCCAACTGCCTAGTCTCAGAGCACAGACTGCCAAGGCAGCGCTAAACCCGTTCCGGAGCTGCTGCCTATAGCAGTCTAAGGGTCGTTATAGACCGTATAGGTAATATTGTAAAGCTATATTTTAGAATATATAAATTTAGGTATAAAAATTAGTCTAGTAGTAGTTTAAAGTATATAGATAATATCTAGAATATTACTTTTATTATTTATAAATATATAAGTATATAATTAGTCTATAAACGCTATATAAACCTAATAGACCCTTGTCGCTAATCTATATACTAGTAAATTAGTAGCTATACTATATATATTATAAAAATATAGCTATATACTACCTAAATAATATTAAAATAGTATTACTACTTATACTATATAGTATATTACTATACTACTAATTATCGTTATTATTATTATCTTCCTCGTTAGTTATATCCTAGTTATCCTTAAAATTAGAAATACTAATATCCTCCTACTTATTATCTAGATTATTAGAGTTACTAATATTAGACGCCTCTAGGTCCTTATCTAGGTTTAAGTAGATATTTATCTTCTTCTTAATATAGTAGTTAATCTACTTAACTAAGTACTATAGGTTGTCTATATAGTCCTAGAAATTACTATAGTTATTATATTCCTACTTAATCATAAGGAGACCCTTCTTAAAGTTCCTAGTAATAATATATAGGTTATAAACAACCTTATAGATATATCTAGCGATAGGGCGTTTAGTCGTATCTAGAGTTACTAGTCTAACATCTATAGTATCCTTATATAGTAAATCGATAGTATCCTCTATAAAGAGGTAGTTAGTTAGATACTTATTATCTTTAAGCTAAGTATCCTCTATTATCTTATCCTTATCTAGGTCCTAACTACTAGCCTTTCTATCCTTCTTAGGCTTATACTTATAAGCGACCTTCTATAGGCTAGCTATATACTAGTTCTAGTAGTTATTAAAGATATAGTTAGTATATATATCTCCTATATAGTACTACTTAGTATCTAGGTCCTTAGCTAGATCGTACTTAGGGTTAGGGAAGCGAACGTACTTATCGAATAGGCCCTTCTAGTTCTTTATCTCGTATAGGCTATAGTTAGAGTAGCGCTTATCCTTTAGCTATATTTTATTACTATTCTCGATATACTTAACCTAGTCTTTATCTATACTATAGAGGACCTTATACTTCCTAGTAATATATATTATTATAGCTAGGAGCTTAAGAGCCGAGCCCTATATATTAATAGTAATCTTCTTATTCTACGTAACTAGCGTTTATTATAGGCGTATACTTGCGCTTATAGTCGTCTAAGCTAAAGCGCTTATACTTACTATCCTTAAGAGCCTTTACTAGTATAATTATAGCCTTAATATAGAACTTACTATTTATATAGCTACGCGGGATAGTACTATTAATAGCCTTAACCTATATTATAGGCGTATTCTATAGGGTAAGTAGGATATTATAGAACTTAGTAAGAAAGTACTATAACTACTCGTTAGTCTGAACGAAGCTAGTAGACGAACTAGAGAACTAGATATTTTAGAAGGTTTTAGATATTCTCTTCTATTAATTAGGCCTTATATTAGATAGGTAGTAGCTAGCTATATCTAGACTAGATAGTCTAGGAGTAGGTAGCTTACTACTAGTCTTAGCTCTTATCTAAGCTAGCGTAGCTAGTATTACGAAGTAACTAGTAGATAAAGCGCCTAAGCTAGTAGTAGATACTAGACTCTTATTATTTATATTACTAAAATCGTTATTTAAGAAGTTAGTAAAAGACGCCTAGTTATCTTCGCTTAAGTCTTCCTTAGTATCTAGCTTATTCTTAGGATCTATAGTACGCTTATTACTATCTAAGCGCCTAGATATACCTTAAATATAGCGGACGACCTTATACTAGTTAGCCTAGAGTTAGTCTATATTACGCTAGCTATATAAGTCTCGCTTACTACTCTACTTTTATACTATAGATTTACTATATATATAGCGAAGCTATATATTTCCTATATAGAACGCTAGGTTAGTCTAGTAGTTATCTAATAGAGGATTAGTACTATATAGCGTACTACGTAGTATATAATTATAGTCGCGACTACTACGGCTATATTCGTCTAGCTACTCGTAGCTACGTCTACTACTACTAAGTATATATAAAATATTAGTATTTAGTCTCCTACTATATAAAGTTAGTATATAGGATATAGATA
>JAASFE010004784.1:273631-283735 GCA_013365205.1 Pseudocercospora cruenta
TAAATAGCCTATTAGTACGACTATAACGTAGATCTAAAGCCTCTTAAATAACTTGTCTAGAGATTATATTAGCGCGTACTATAGTACTCTAATTATCGGTTACCTAGTTTATAAGAGCCGAAAACTTTCTAGTATTACGAGATCTAATATTAGTATACTCTTAACTTATAGCTATTAATAGCGCCGGAGGCTTAGACCTATCCTAATTAAACTCGTTAAACTCTTAAATACTAGTATTACGAGTAGGAGGCGCTACTATTCTAGATAAAGATACTATTATAGTAAATTCTTAATAAGGGATTAAGGTAATAGTAGAATTATTAAAGGCTAGTATACTAAGCGCTTTATCTATATACTAATTAAGCGGTAGCTAGTAGCTAATCGGTTTAAACGCGCTAGGATAGTTATAATAGAAGTCTATAATAGAGGCGGAAGTACCCTCGAGATATCTAGCGGGCTCCTAAGTTAGCTATCTATAGCCTTACTATTTAACCTTATATATATATATCGGTATCGCCTTCTTTATACTATATTCCTTTAAGAACTTCTTCGCTAGTATACGTATCTTAGAAGCTAGAATCTCCTTAACCTACTACTCTTCCTCTTCCTCGTTATCTTCTTTATTAGCGGTAGGTACTCGTATTAGTATTAGATTATCGTACGGCGAGGGCTAACCTAGTAATAGGTTATTAGCTAATAGTTAGAATAGGGAGGAATAGAAGATATCGTAGACTTTAATATCTACTAGAAGTTGAACTTAGTATACGTTATATAGAAGGACTTTAGAGATTTTAAATAGTCCCTTAAATTTATAGTCTAACTTCTTAGTAGGGCGGTCCGTACTCTAATTCTTAGTATTTATATAAACGAGGTCTCCTTTATAGTACTAGTATATAGGAGCTACTTCTCTATATATATTCGTATTATCTTACTAAGTAGCTTAAGCGAGGTAGATATTCTATTAAATAAACTCGTAGATCTAGTTTATTTACTATTTAAACTAATTTATAGCTTATACTTTTAACTATTATAGTTAGGGTATAGCTTTTAATAGTAAGTTCGTATCTACGAGGAGAATACTAAGGTCTAGATTATTACTAGTATTTACGAAGAATAGGCTAACTCTTATAGTTTCCGAAATATAATTATTTAAGGTAAACTCTACTAGCGGGAGCTAGTTAACCTAGTTATCTTATATATACGAGTAAAAGGTACGAAGGTACTATTCTATTCCCTTATTTATATTCTCCGATTAACTATCGGTTTCTAAGTAATATACTAATAAAAGCTTCTAATCGCTTTTTAAAATAGTATATAGTCGTCTCTAGAAAGCGGAGACCTATTAAGATCCTCGATCTATAATAATTATACTAATCGGACTATATCTACTATATACGTACTTAATATAAATATAAGTAATATACTCTACTTTTATAAATAATATAGGTATTAAGTATCTCTCTTTCGTAAACTAATTAGTAACTATTAAGATATTCTTATACTTCTAATAGTTATAGGAGCTCTTACTCTCTAGTAGTTCTATTATAAAATCTATAGTAATATCTTTTAATAGTAAGTAGGGGGCTAGTAGTAATACTAAGAGGCCGCTATATAGATAGTAAGTTAATTTTAATATATAGTAGGGACGATAGTTTTAAATATAATACTTAATCGTCTTCTATATCTATAGCTAGTAGAAGTTACGGGAGATTATTTTATATATCTTTATAATACTAGGGTAACTAGCTAAAGGTATATCGTAGAAGGCGCGGAGTATACGTATTTATACCTTACTAGTCTCTTAAACTTTAAGTAGAATAAATAAGCTCTTATCGCTATATTAATTTAGTAACTAGATAAAGCCGTCTTTTAGTATCGCTTTACTAGCGTTAACTTTATTTAGGTATAATAAAGGAACGTTACCCCTCTTCTTAATTTACGCTATAGCTTCGATTACCTTAGAGTCTCGATAGAGTACTTTAATATTATTATAGATACTATTATCCGTATCTACTATTATCGTAGCTAATTTCGTATAACTAATAGACTCGTAAATCTACTCCGCTTTAGCTTATAGTTATTCGTTAGTAATAATCGTTTATCGCTAGTACGCGATCCGTAGGTTATTATCTAACTATAGAAGATCCTTCGATAGGCGTATTAAGCTATTAGGCTTAGTACCTTAGATACTAGGTTAGTATATAATCTTAAACTTAAATTATAATAAAAACTTAGCCTAGCGTACCTATCGGCGATTTAGCTACTTAGTAGTTATAAAGTATTCTAAGTTCTTATAATTAGAATAGATAGAGACGAAATTATTATTATTATCTTAAGTAAAGCGCTAGAAGTTAGTATTATTTTTAGTTCCCTTAAAGGCTATTAATTCGGGTTTCTATTCTTTAAACGCTTATATAATAGCTAATAGCTCTTTATCGTAAATTTTATAGTTATATTCTTATAGTAATATCTTCTTAGATATAAAGGTAACTAGGTACTAGACTCCGTTATTATCTACCTATTCGAGAATAGTAGATATAATATAGTCTAACGCGTCTATCTTAAGTCTAGTCTTACGTCCTAACTTAAATAAAGCTAAGATAGGCGCTTCTATAAAAGCTATCTTTAGTTACTAGAAAGCCGTTTTATAATCTAGGGTCTATTTAAATACTAGGTTCTCTTTAGTATAAGTAAGGTTAGTTAATAGGGTAGCTATTCTTCTAAATTTATAAATAAATTATTAGTAGAAGTTCGTAAACTCTAAGAAGGATAGTACGTCCTTTATATTACGTAGAGTTGTTTAATCCTAAATAGCTTATACCTTTTAAGTATCTATCTTAATCCTATTAGGAGTAATAATTAGTCTAAGGTATTTTATTTCTTATATATAGAATTCGTACTTATTAATATTAAGTTAGAGCCCTACCTCTTATAGTTTCTATAGGAACTTTTTAATATATTCGACGTATTCCTCTAATATATCGCTAAAGATTAAATAGTTATCGAGGTATATAGACGTAAAGTTATTTAAGAATTCCTATAGTACGTTATTAATATACGACTAGAAGGTACTAGGAGTATTATATAATCCGAACGGTATAACTATATATTCGAACTATCTATACTATATAGTAAAGGCGGTTTTCTATTCGTTACTAGCTACTATTCGTATCTAGTTAAATACCGTAATAACGTCGAGCTTAGTAAAGAATTTCTTCCTTATAATACGATTAAGTATTTCTTAAACTAGCGGGATTAGGTATCTAGACTTAACTATTAAGGCGTTAAGTCCTCGATAGTTAATATATACTCGTAGACTACTACTAGGCTTCTTAATAATAAGTACTAGTACTACTACTAGTAAAGAACTTAGGCGTATATTACCTTTAGCTATTTATTCGTTAATCTATTTCTTAACTACTTCGTTCTCTTAAGGGCTTATAGTAAACGGTTAATAGAAGGGAGGGTCTCCCTTTAGGTTAATTTTATAATCCTTTTCTAAGCGGTAAGGAGGTAGACTATTAGCTATATACCTACTAAATAGTTCTATATATAAGTAGTATATAAATAGAAGCTTCTCCTTTAGATCCGCGTCTTTATCTTTACTAGTTATAAACTTTTAAAAGTCCGCTATAGCTATAGCGCTATTATATACTTTCGCTATATAAGTATCTATAACTATTACGTAAGCGGTTTCTAAATTATTAGACTAGAGGGGTCTCTTAATATATATCGTATAAGCGGAAGGTCTATCTATTATAGAATATAACTTCGGATTATAGATCTATATAGCGTAGACTTTAGTACCTTTCTTTCTTCTTATAAGACGTCTTAAACTATTTACTAAGATCTCTTAAATATTAATACTATCGATTTCGTACCTTATAGGTTTATTCTATAGTAAAATCTTAGTACGTAGCCTACCTTCGATACTAATAGTAACTACTAGAATATACTTAAGTAGAATATAATAGTAGGTATATCGTTTATAATTAAAAGTAACTATTCCCGATAGCTAATTAATATTAGGTTAATACTCCGCGAACTAAGTCCTACCTAGCGAGATATTATATTCGTCTAATAATATCGTAACGAATACTATAATAAGCTCTTCGTATCCGCTAATATTTAGATAGAATTAAGCGATATATTCGATACTAGCTACTACTTCTATATTATTAGCGAGGCTAAGTACTAAGATATTCTATATAGGTATTAAGGGGATTTAGTTCTTACGCGTAAAAGAGATATAAATAAATTTTATATTAGTACCTAAGTTAATATACGACCTAGCTTTCTTATCCTAATTTACTATATAGTCTAGAACGATATAGTATAAGAGGTTAGGTATTATACCTAAAGCCTCTATTATATCTTCTCCCCGTATATTTATTAATAAAGTAAGGTCTCGAGTTATAATCGAATATACTCTAGGTATAGGTATTCTTATAGCTCGCTAACTACTACTTATCGCGCTTAAGTAGTAGTCTAGGTATTTCCCTCCTTAGTAGAAGAGTCCTTAGTTACTATTATAGTAGTATTACGACGAGGTAGAGGCTCGTATTAATTAAAGACATATATAGGGTCGGTACCTATATAGCCTAGTTTACGGTAGCGTAAGTAACTACCTATCTAAATTAGGCGAGCGCGCTCTAGGTCGTCCTTAGCGAGTAGCTTAAGGTCCTTATACTTCTATAGTAACTTAGACTATAGCTTCTTACTAGAGGTAGTATTATTCTAACGATTCTAAGGACGTCTACTACTATTATTACTTCTATTAGGCTTGTCCTTATTCTTATTAGGCTACTTATTACGCTTCTAGCGCGTAGACTTAGAGTTAAATTAAATAAACTAGTTCTCTAGCTTATAGTAATAGTCTACTAACTCGTTAATATCCTTAGGTTCGGATCTATTAGTAAGTCGGTTAGAATAGCGCTAGTTTAGGCGCTCGGTAAGTATAGAGAGCTCGGTCTAAGGTAGTATCTCGATATTTACTCGCTTAGTAGACTAGCGGAGGTAGAAGTTTATAAAGTTCTTACTATTATCTTATACTATACGCTCGAGCGTACTATATACCTTACTTAAGATATCCTTACCTATATACTTCTAAATTATAAATTCTAAGGCTTCGTCGAGATTCTTAAAAGGTACTACTCTATTCTTAGTCTTTCGGAACTAAGAAGGAATACGTAGGTTAAGGAGCTTTTAGACGGCTCTACTAGTTAAGCTATATAACTATCTAAGTACTATTAGTATATCTCGGAATATTATACTCTATAGCTTAATTTTAAGTTATCGGAGGAACTCTTTAAAAGTAGGAGAGCTAGTATTTAAGAACTTCTTAGGATTATTAATATCCTTACTACCCTTAATACTAATATTTAGCTTATTATTATAGTTAGTTAAGGTACTAACTCTAGTATTAGTAGTTACTAGCGTACTATCTCGATTAACTATAAGGGAGACCTTCTTAGTAGTCTTCTCCTTCTTAGATTTCTTCTTTAGTATCGGTAGCTTTAGAGTACTATCGTTCTTAGACTCGGAAGAGGATAAGCTATCGTTACTATCTAGGGCGCTAGCTACTTCCTTCTCGTTATTCTTCTAACTATTATTAGTATTCGAATCCTTTCTATTATCTTATAGAGGACGTCCTTTACGAATAGCGCGTAGTCGAGAAGCCTCGTATAAAGACTTAGATTAGTTATCTAACGTCTACTTATTATTAAGTTAGCCTTAGTTAGCCTCTTTAACCTATTACTTAAGTAAGGCGATTTTATCGCGTAATACTTATATATCCTTACTAGTAACGGAAGATTAGAGTCTTAGGACCTTTTAATTAAGTCCGTTAGCTTCCTTCTTAACTCGTCTAAGATTATCCTTTAGTTAGTTATATATAGCTTCTAACTTATAAATATCTAAAAGGAAGTCGTAGGATCGCTATTAATATTTCTCCGTTAACTTCTTATACTAAGCTACTAGGCCTTATAGGTCCTTAGCTTATATTATATTATCTAATTCCTTCTATAGTTAGTTCTTTTCCTTATCTACTACGCCTAGTAGGAGTATAGTATCTTAAATCTTCTTTTAATTAAGTATATTAGCCTCGTTAAGGATATTAATAACTCTACTAAGTTGCTTATAATCGTAGGTTCTAATACGTAGAACTATAAGCGTATAGTTAGGGTAGTTATATACTAAATCGGAGAGTACCTTACTATTAAAGTCTTTTAGTTCTTTAAGTAGGATTATAACTTCTAAGTTAAGCGACTTATTAGAAGGGCGGAATACTATGTTCTCGCCTCGAATATTATCTAGTCTAATAAAGATCGATAGGTTAGCGATCTTATTAGGTTTATTAGTCTTAATCTTATTAAGCTTAGTTGCGATTATATCTTCTTCTTACTAGTATATATTCTACGTCTACGTCTACGTCTATAATACGAGAGTCTATATCTATATATTAACTATTAGTATTACGCCGAATAGTAAGTTTCGTATAAGCTTACGGCCTCTAAAGGAGCCTCGAGTATTAACTTCTACTATATTAAAGGTAGTCGTTAGCCTAAAGAGGGCGCTTAATAGGGAAGGGGATTACTCTTCTTAAGTACTAGCGAAAGCTAAACTTAAACTTCTTAAAATCTATATACTTACTATAGCCTCTCTAGGCGGTACGCCGACTTTAAAGCGACTTATCTTAAGTCGTATTTATAGGTCGAGTCGGTACGTATAATAGGGCGCGTATTCTTATAGATTATTAAGTATTCTTATTTAAGCTTCCTATAGACTTATTACTTGCGATAGTATCTTAGGACGGTCTATCGAAGTATAATAAGAGGAAATAAGGGTCTTAATATAATATAAAAGTACTAAGTCGATAGACAATCTATCTAAAAGGAGCGTAAGGGAAGCGCGAAGGAAGTAGTCCTAGCGCTAACTAAGCGGATACTAAGCCTATACCTAAGGTATTAAGGGTCTTATATATAAAGGTACGTAGGGCGATAATAGTTACTAAAGGTATCTAGTAGGGATAGTAGATATTAGTATTAATATTTAGATTTAAACTAGAAGAACTATATTCTTTTATATAGCTAGTCGCGACTATATAATTAGGATCTATATATATATATATATATATTTATATATAATATATATCTAAGTTATACGTTTCTTTACTTCTACCTTCTATTATATATATACTTTAGTTTTACTTAGATAAGATCTATCGCTAGTTAGTTAGCTATTTATTTCTATTATTTACTTATAATACTTATAACTAGTATAAATAACTAGCTAACTAGACTATCTACTAACGTACTTAGAACCTTCGAAATTATATACTACTAAGTAGTATTATAGTTAGGCCTTATCCCTTATTATATAGGTAGCCTAGAAAGAGTCGATCCCCGAATATTAAGTAAAGGTATATATAAGAGATTACGTAAGGTCGTAACTAAATATAAGAAGTATTATTTAAGTTAAGTATAAAGCTCCTATCTACTAAGAAAAGAGCGTCGTCTATATAGTATTATATCTTAGCGTAATTACTCTAATTACTATAAGCGAAGTAATTATAACTAATTACTACTAATTAGACTAATTACTTACGTAACTTACTAAGCTCCGCTCTATTAAGTAGTAGCTAAGTACTTCCTATACCTTTAATTATTTTCCTTCCTTCTTATCTAACTATTCGTAATAAGTAGGTACCTTCTAAATCTAATAGTACCTCTAGTACTCTAGATAAAATAGATACTATAATATCCTAATTATAGTAGATAGTCTATACTATCTATACCGCCTAGGTCTACTAGGCTTAGACTACTTCTTCTTAGTAAATATACCGAATTTAAGATCTACGTAGCTAGAGTCTACTAGACTATTAAAGCTAATTTAGAGGAGGGAGGAGGAGATAGAGGTAGTTAACTAGACTATTAAACCCTATTTAGAGGAGGAGGAGATAGATATAGTTAATTAGACTATTAAAGCCTATATAGAGGAGGAGTATAGATATCTTATTAGTCGAGTTACGTTAAGCGCTACCTAGTCTATATATACTATACTATATATAGTGTCTCTAATCGCTATAGACTTTTAGCTAACTATAAGGGTAATTAACTAAACCTAGATCTACTATAAATACTCTATACTTATAATATAGATACTATACTAACTTCTAGACTCTAGTATATATATATTCCTTATATATTTAAGGCTACGAGGCCTAGTTAGAAATAGTAGAGTTAGAGGATAGCTAGACTACGCTAGGCTTCGTTATTAGATAGTCTACTTAGATTAGTCGTTTAAGAGTTAAGTTTAGTAGCTATTAGTCTAGGTACGTAATCGACTATAGGAAAGCGTTAGAGATATAGGTTAGTAGATAGGTCTAGGAGCTCTAAGTCGATAGGTATAAGTTTATTATCCTATATAACTACCTAATTAGGGATATAGACTATATTCTAATTAAATTTTTCGAGCTAACTAGAGCTACTACCTCGTTTGTCTAGGACTAGTAGGTTCTTCGCCCTAACTAATATAAGGTCTATAGTATAGAATATAATACTATTAATAGGCGTATAAGTCTTCCTATATAAGGTCTTATTCTTATATACTACTACTATATAATATATCTCCTCGATTAATTTAGAATATATATACTTAGTATCTATAAATTTCCTAAATACCGATTCTATCTTCTCCTTTAGTCTCTCTATATAAGTCGCTAGAAGGGTATATTTATCTAGTTATCGATATAAATTAAATATACTATTATATCTAGCGTATATAAGATCTTTAAGGAAAAGGTTTAGTTATTTATTCGCTCGATCGATTTTAAACTAGCTATTAGGCTAGCTAGATAGATTTACTAGGCCGTTCGCTAAAATAGCCTTCTATATCGCCTAGTAAATAGATTTTAGATAGCTATAGATATCTAGACTAAATAGGACTCTAATAGCTCGGCGCTTTACGCTAATACTCTATAGATATAGTCCTATTTAGAGATAGATTAGGTTAGCCTTCCGGGATATCTATATCCGTCTAAATATAGATACGATTAATACTACCTTATTCTAGAGCTATCTAGGTATATTTCTAATTATAGGTCGATTTAGTATTTAGTTAAGAAACTTTATAGTCTTTAGTACTCTCTTAGCTATCTTACTATATAAATTCCTAAGGTTAAGCTTCCCTAGGTCGACGATTTCGTTCTAGGCGCCGAACTCCTTCTAATTATTAGTATATATTATAAAGCTATTCTACTAACCTACCTTTATACTCCTAAGCTAGTCTATCTTCTATAATATATCCTATACTTATAATATAGTATAGAAATACCTATCTATATTCTATTTATATATAAGTTTATAATATAAGTCCTTTTCTACTAGTACTATTACTAGCTTTTCTAGACGAATCTTATATATCTTTATCTACCTCGTTATTATTTCCCCCTTCTCTATAGTTATATATATCTATATAAACTACTATATAGTTATACTAGTATCCTATATATAGCCTAGTATATAATCTATCTTCTTATAGTCTATCTAATAGTAGCTATATTAATTCTTCGTAAGCTTCTAAGTAGATAACTATAGCCTAGTAGATAGTATAATCTAAGGTATATAAGATACTACTAGGAACGGTATAACTAGCGCTTTTAATACTAATTTACGTCGCCTTAGCGTATCTATTAACTCTATACTATATAGGCTTCTATTCGCGCTTATATATTATATATAATATAAGAAGGTCGTAGCTACGGTCTAGATATTACTAATAATAGCGTCTTAGTATAGCTTTAAATTAATAAATAAATAAAGCGACTTTTAGATAATAATATATATCGTATTATATAGTATATAAGCTTATACGATACGTCGTATAGATACGAATAGTTAATATACTAGATTCTCTAATAAACTAAGTTATTCTACTACTAGATAACGCTATACTAGACGCCTAAAACTAGTAATATAAAATACTCCCTATACTATAGATAAGAGTAAAATACTTATATTATAATATAGTAGAAGAGTCTAGGGGGTATATTATATTTATAGGCTAGTCTATAATATTAGGGCTATATATACTAGATAGATATAT
>JAASFE010004784.1:293239-309751 GCA_013365205.1 Pseudocercospora cruenta
CGTAGCGTGAGGAACGAACCATTGGCTAGCTAAGCGAGTGGTCTGTGCACTGAGACTACCAACTGCCTACTTTTACATTTGCGCCTACAAGAACGACTCCTCCTTTTCAACATCGAGCAGACCTGACTTCAAAGCACATTCATCATGCCAGCACACGGCAATGGCGAGTCGGCACCTCTGCTGTCATCTCATAACCATCACAGTCCTCACACATTCGCAGATGGAATAGGCATGCTTTCCCAATGCCACGACTGTGAGATTTCCCACTAACACTCATGTTGCAGCTCACGAAGGCGAAAGCGGCCGCAGTGGCTTCCAAATCTCTCATTTCTTCAAAGTCGTAGCCCGATCCTCCAGTCATGTCTCAATGGCAGTCAACTTACTCTGGCCCTTCGCCATAATCGCCATAATCTTGAACTTCACCACGAATGCACCACTCTGGATTTTCGCAACAGCATACATCGGCATGGTCCCTGCAGCAAATCTTCTCGGCTTCGCTGGTCAAGAGTTTGCTCGCAAAATGCCGAAAGTTGCTGGGATCCTGATCGAGACGACTTTTGGCTCGATTGTGGAGATCATACTCTTCATTGTGCTGATTGTCAAGCATGAGCCTGATGATGGAGAAGGCGAGGGGAACGGAGATGAAGGGAACTTGATTCCTATCATCCAGGCTGCTATTCTCGGATCGATCTTGACGAATCTTTTGCTGTGCCTGGGACTCTGCTTTTTCGCTGCGGGTATTCGGAAGCACAAGGAGAACCAGAAATTCCATGCTGTTGTATCCGAGGTGGGAAGTGGATTGCTCTTGGTCGCGGCTTTCGGACTGCTTATTCCGAGTGCATTTTATTCCGCGTTGAAGAGTGAGACGATCTCGGTGCTGCACGAACATTTCACGAAGGGACAGCTACAGCAAGATATTCTGAGGATTAGCCAGGCCACGTCTATTGCTCTGATTGTGGCTTATATTCTCTATGTCATCTACAGCTGTACTTCGGCGCATTCGATATTCGACGAAGTCATTGAGATGGACGAACATCGGGACGCCGATCGAGCGGACGATATGGCTAAGCCGAAGCTAACACTCACTGAGACCGTGGTTGCCATTATAATCTCGATAGTCTTTGTGGCATTACTGCTCGTTATTCTGGTCGAACAGATTGAGGATGTGGTTGAAAGCGGTGTTCCCGACCAGTTTCTGGGCTTGATTCTGCTGCCACTCGTTGAAAAGGCCGCAGAGCACTTGACAGCGATCGATGAGGCCTGGGATGGAGTCATCAACGTTGCGTTGTATCATTGTATTGGTCCCTCAATTCAGACGGCGCTATTCAATGCTCCGCTCGTGGTGTTGGTTGGCTGGGCTCTCGGAAAACCAGTGAGTTGCAACGATGATGCTCGACTTTTCGATTGCTGACACGCCTTTCTAGATGGATCTCAACTTTGAGATCTTCATGATCGCATTGCTCGTCCTCTCAATCTTGGTCGTTGGCAACTTCCTCAGAGACCAGGAGTCCAATTGGCTGGAGGGAGCATTGCTGGTGGTAGGTCTCACGGTTTTGATTCAGTGTCGACAAACGACAGCTAAAATTGTGCAGATCGTCTACATCATCATCGCCATTGCCTCCTTTTACTACCCCAACCCAGACGTTGCCACATCGAACGGCCTCGAGGGCGTGGTCTCGCAGAATGTCACAATCTCTGCAGAGCTGTACAAGCAGCTTTTGGCTCTGCCAGTGGCATGAAGTACGCAAAGCGTGCTTACTCGTCATGGAGTCGAAAGCTCAGTGATGGAGGCCTGTCAAAGACTTTACAGCCTTGGCCTCGCGACATATTTGCTCAAGCTCTCTTCCACCAAATTCATGACCTTCCTCTGAGTTCCAATTGACGCCTGATACCCACCACCAGCATGCCCATAAGCATGCACAATCTTTCTCGTTCCGATTACCTCACTTTCCACTCTAGGTCCACCTTCCCTTCCAGGCCTTAGTCCACATTGAGTACTAATTACCTCAAACCCACCATCCTCAGCCGTCAAAAGCTCCGGAACCATCCAACTACACCTCTCCAGAATCGTCTTCTTAGTCTCCGCACTTGGCACCTCACTCCACTCTCCTTTCTCCTTCGTCCCACCAAGAATCGTCGTTCCCGACCCCGGTCTAGGTATACAATAACTCGTAACCCCCTCTCCGATAGCCCCAGCATGATATCTCGTCCTCGTAGCTTCAGCCTCACCCTTCACAAGCACAGTCTGTCCCCGGATCGGAAACATCTTCTCATCACCACAGAGCTTCATAGCCCCGAGTCCACTCGCATTAACAAAAATCTCAGGTTTTGGTACTTTAGGTCGAACAGCCCTCGCAATCCCTTCCGCAGTCTCCAAAGCTTTCTCAAATCCTCCATCCGTGGGAAGACGGGATTGGAATAGAATCGCTCCTGCCTTTCTCGCTCGTTCCTGCAAGTACAACAAGTAACGATTCACATCTAAAGACGGAGCTTTAGATGTTGCGGCCCATTTTACTTGCATATCAGAAGGCGAAGCCTTATTGATCGAGAGAACAGGATCGTGGAGTTCAGGGAGTTGAGCAAAATCTTGCACATGTCGAGCCCACCATAAAGATTCCGTGATATCGTTATCCCAAAAATGGTTAGAGATTTGCATTTTGACACCACATTTCGGTAATCTTGGGTTTTTGGATTCTTGGAGGAGGAGTTGCTCCCAGAATTTAAATGTTTGGACGTCCCAGTGGCAGAGTTCTGGATTTGAGTCTGAGGCGTGAGTTCGCCAGTGAGCTCCGGCCCTTGAGGAATCGTATCAGTTTTGAGGTCTTTTGATTGAATGGGGTGACTGATGATTACCATGGTGAGGTGTATTCTATACTTTCATCTCCAGGAACATGTGCTGCGATGATGGTCACAGTGTAGCCTGCCTCGGCAAGAAACACAGCATTCGTCAGACCGATCACCCCAGCTCCGATCACCATAACGTGCGATTTTGAAGCCATAGTGCGATCTAGGAAACAATTGCTGGACGTGTGTTGGAGCAGATGATGGCGACTTAATGGAATACATACAGACCTGAGGTCCGGCGAAAGGTTGTAGTCTGCCGAATGCCGAATTTACTCCGCATTCGGATTGCCCGAAGCTGGAATGATAGGCAAACTCTTGCCATGGTGTGAGAAGAACAATCCGTAATGCAAGCGGTCGTCACTACGGACAGACCCAGCAGTATGTTCGTTGGTATCTCATGCTCAGGGTATCTACAGAAATGCCAAATATGCGTCGCTTCATCGCTGTCGTAAGAGGGTATCTATTCGCACCCATTCCCAAAAACGCCGAGCTCAAACAAACCATTATTATTTCTATTCCGGCAACGTCCCTTCAGGCGCCGGACTAGCCGCCGAGAGCGCAGTCACTGCTTTCTGCACCTCGTCATTTGCTACGTTCTGTAGCTTCTCTCTTTCCGCTTGATCTGCAAGTGCTGTTGCGCTCGGAATGAGTTCATACAACTTTCTCGATACATCTCGGTTGATGTCCGTGTACTGATCTTTCGTAATCTGATTATCGCGATACCTGCTGCCTAGAGCAAGCTTCACCATCCTCTGGATTTCTTGCTTAGCCGGGTAAGAAAGACCTCGTGAAGGAGAATGCGATGATGCACGTTGATGATCTGAATCGTCGTCTCTGCCTTCGCGCTCATCCACTTCCCGACGACGACGTCCACGAGATCTAACAACATCATCGCGGGCTGTGGTGGGCGAGAAGGGTGAGAATGTGGCCGCAATGGGTGACGATGCTGGTACTACAGCTGATGAAAGCGGCGGCGATAGTGGTCGATGTGGTGGGGGCGTGACCGCCGTGGGCGTTCCGGGTTCTGATGATTTTGGCGAACGTGCTGGCGAGAATTGTTCGTAGACGTGATCTGAGGTTGCAGGAGAAGATGCCGACATTGGCTTGTTTTCGACTTCGCGGAGAAGCGAGGAGAGGAAAGTCGGCTCTTCCGCATTCCTTCTGGCCGCGGCGTTGGAAGACTCAGCTTGGTTCTCAGCTGGCGGTCGTCTTAATCTGGGCCTCTTCAGTTGAGGCTGCTCCGCCTGCTGCTCGGGCTCTGATGGAGATGCAGGAGATTGTGTGGCGCGTCGCTTCCGACGCCTAAGATTCGTGGGCGCATCTTGCGAGTCTCGTGCTTTGTCGAAAGCATTCCAAGCGCGGATCTCTTCTTGTGATTCGGGGTTAGGCTGCGGCGGAACATGACTGTTGTTCAGGCTGGCTTGCGCAATTCCTCGAAGTCTGTTCGTTGCTCCGACTCGGCTGGCAACCTCAAAGCGTTCCTGCCATCTTCGGAATTCACGCCGGTTCTCAGCAGTACGTCGAGGATCCTCAACCTCCTCGTCAAAAGGAAAGTCTAGGTCAAGGTCAAGCCGGCGTGATACTTCCTGCCACACTCGAGCCCAGATGGCATCGTTGTTGCGGCGTCGACGAGGAACGCCACGAGTGCCGTTGACGTTACCGTTGTTGTTTGCGCCGCGTTGTCTTCGGCGTCGACCGCGAGCAGCGGATGCAAGTCCTGGCAGATCTGCATCATTTTCCAGGTCTACCAGACATGTTTCACAGTACCACACATCCGGGGCGTCGTCGAAGCCTGCGCAGAATACGTGTACTGTCCGGTCGCAACCGTCGCAATACATTGCGCCATGGTCGTCGGATACACCACATACGATGCAGGGCTCCCATGCTTCGACTGCAAAGAGTTCATCCTCGACCACCATGCTGGCATCGATCTCCGCCTCTTGCGTTTTGTCTTTGACTGGATAGTTGTCAACCACAGTACCGCCAATTGTGCGACTGATTTCGACCATGTTGAAAGTTGTACGGCATATCGGGCAGCTGTTGGCTCGCTCGACCCATGGCTTGAGACATGAATTGTGCAGGTCATGCTTGCATGGGAGTAGATGTGCTATTGCTTCTTCGTCGGCATCGATACTAATAACGATCAAGTTAGCTTTGGTCTAGAACAAAGTCCGCTCGTTCAAAGCCTCCAGCAACTTTGCATGCAAAGCTAGGAATAACCTCACCTTCCAAGCTCATCCGGCGAATATCGTATCGATCTTCAAGCCGTCCAAGAGTGGAGGTCAGGTTTCGAGGTTTAGCGGTGTAGGAGTGCCGTGAAGGCCCCTAGTGGCGCGCACACTCGCAACAAAGCGGCGGCAGCATTCGTTCAGAAGATCGTAGGGTGGTACCTTTTGGCATTGGACACTGTGGTAGTCTTGGCATTAGCGCCCTTGCTGGCATCAGCACTTGGCGCAGCGGTTCCCGCTTCTGGTGGAGGATCTTCGTCGTAAGTGGTGCGAAGGTCACCGAGGCAGACGATGCATGTCTCTGCCATGCTTGAGTATTGACAATATGTTCTTGCGGGTTGTGTATGGAAGAGCGGACATGTGTATTGAAGTCGCGAGGATCTGGAGGTGTAGGATAGAGAAGCAAGCCCGCAAGCTAACTTATAGCAACCTGCGGGTAATCCCTTCACGCTAGTAAGTAAGCGGTAGGCGAATCAGCTTCGAGCAGGGTTGAATCACCTGCTGCCTCGTTTCGAACTCTGCCTTGTGATCGGAAAGCTAAGTCAGACAGGAATGTGAAGGATAATGTGTTCGTGGTAATTCGTACGACTGTGTGAGTCGACAGTAATGCCTCGTGAATGTCGCAAACTCAGGCAAACTGACCACGATCACGTGGACAGCGGCTCATCGATTGGTTCGGATCGACCTGCGCTCGGAGATGTGGAAGCAAGTACAAAGAGACAAGGAAAGTGACAGCCCGATGTGATGATGGCTTGAGAGGCGTTGACGTTCGCCGTTCGAAGAAATGTATGGGGAGAGGATGTGGTCGTTTCAGAGAGTTTCATTCCTTGAGTTTCGCTAGCAAACCGTGGCTCGTCTTGTCCATGGCGACGAGCATTTTAGCCCATGTAATAACTCCATTGTAGAACCTCCCAATGCACCGTGTCGAACATCTTAAACCTCGGCGATCTCACGCAGACGACGGATGGTCGAGCGGGTCGCGGCAGCAGCAGGTGTCCTGTTATTGCATTTCAGTCAGTGGCTGGTCTATACTCGTACCTTCTTCCTTCTTCTACACGTACGATACTGTGTATGCACCACCGGCGACAGTCTTTCCACAGGCGCGGCAGTTCCAGATTCCAGTTGCTTGGCGCTTGACAGTGACCTTTCCACAGAAAGTGCAGGTGTATCTGGCGTGCTGGCTGATTTCGATCTTCTTGACCTGCTTACGGAGGGAAGCACCGTAACTGTACGGAGTTGTCAGCAATTGTTCCATTTCTGCCTCCTCTACGCCCGCCCGCCATCATGTCCTGCTGCCTTTGCACTGCAATGCCTCTTCCTCGATCCCCTTCGGGCGCGCGTAGGGGTGTTTCGTGGGAGTGCGTACCGGGTACCGTATTTACCGGTGATGCCGACCTTCTTTGTGCGCTTCGTCATTTTTGCGGTTGTGTGGTATTGACGGAACTCGCTGGGTGCGCTGGGAGGATTAATCTGATGGAGTCGCAGTGCTTCAAAGTCGACGGTGGGCGAGAAATTGACTAGCGCAGCTTGGCACCCCTCACGTGATGTAGTTTTGTCATTCGAAGATCGCAGTCGCGCAACTGTGCATCCTTCCTCTTCACATTACACAAGTAACCTGCAATGCATTTTTGCTAGCTATGACTCGAATACTGGATCCTTATGCCACGAATATTCACGCGATAAACCTCGTAGCATCGTGCCATGAGTCGCAATACCAGTGTCGAGCTTCCGTGATGGCATGTGAAGTCATCGGAGCTGCCTGTTCTCAGTATCTGCACCGAACTGCCTAGGTACAACCATCGTGTCTTCCAACTTTTCAATACTTTCATTGTCCTTTTGTGCAACTCTTCAAGATGTCTCAGGGCGAGCGAAAGTACGAGTGTGTTGTATATGGAGCTACTGGTTATACAGGAAAATACGCTGCCGAGCACATTGCCACGAATCTTCCAACAGACTTCCGATGGGCCATCGCGGGTCGTTCGGAGAGCAAACTGAATGCTGTTGCGGACGAGATCTATGCGCTCAACAAAGATCGGCCACGTCCTGCCATTGAGGTAGCTCAGAACACCAAAGCGGAGATCCTACAGCTTGCAAAGCAGACGATAGTCCTAATCACAACCGTTGGTCCATACCACAAATATGGTAACACTTCATTCCACCATTGCTTTATGTGGTTGTGCTTCGCTGACTCCATCCAGGCTCCGCGGTCTTCGAAGCTTGTGCTGAGGCTGGTACGCACTACCTAGATGTGACTGGCGAAGTTCCTGTACGTGCCTTGATCAAGATGCTACTCTGATATCAAGCATCTGCTGACTATGTTACAGTGGGTCTATGATGTGGTCCAGAAATTCGATGCTGTGGCTAAAAGGACTGGCGCCATCATGATCCCACAGTGTGGTATCGAAAGTGCGCCAACCGATCTCACTGTCTGGCTTTTGGCCACTCATGTACGAAAGACTCTCAGTGTCGGCTTGAGCGAACTGCTGTACATCATGTGGGATCTCAACTCTGCTCCGAGCGGCGGTACTCTGGACACTGTCCTTACATTGTTCGACACGTACAGTATCACCCAGGTGGCCAAGGCAATGTCTCCATATTCGCTGTCAATAATCAAGCCATCTGTGAAGGCACCTGGGCGACCTCTCACCGAGAAGCTCACTGGTATCCGCCATGATCCTGACTTGGGCCTTCTCACAGACAGTCTCCAGGGACCAACTGATGCGCCAATCGTCAATCGCTCGTGGAGTCTGTACAACGCTGGAAAGCTCTACGGAAGTAACTTCAGGCTCAGCGGATACATGAAAGCCAAGAACTCGATACACGCTTTCCTGGTCCATCTTGCGCTCACGTTCGGCTTTGCTTCATTGCTCTTCCCGCCAGTCCGATGGCTGCTAAAGAAGTTTGTCTATCAGCCTGGCGAAGGTGTTTCAAGAGAGTAAGTCCAAGTGCGTATCAAAATTCTTCCATCTATTAATTCGTGCCAGGCAAGCCAGCAAAGAGCATTGCGAATGGCGCGCCATCGCAAATGCCGACGTCTCGGATCCTGCAGACCCAAAACGAGCTTTCGGGCGCTTCCGCTGGAACGGGAGTATGTACGCTTTTACAGGAGTGCTGGTTGCCGAAGCAGCGATAACACTCTCGCGCGACAAGACATTCGCGCACGAGTTAGGCGGAGGTGTCGTCACTCCCGCCACCTTAGGAGCACCGTATTTGGAGCGCCTGCAAAAGGCCGGCTTCATTACTGAAGTTAAGACGCTACCGTGATCGACAAACCGGAACGACTGCCGCGTTTGAGCGGTGTGCGCCAGTGACCTCACGACACTTTTTTTGCGCGCTTTGCGAACGAAATACATCTGGTTGTTGGCTGTTCACCGCTACTGAGCCCCAACTCCACAGAGCAGGCGAACCTGACTTGATATGCAGGGATCTCGTTGCTAGCGGATAGTGGAATAGTGGACGCTCATGGACCAGAGGACTTGCGAAAATTTGGACCAACCAATGCGGCTATGAGCATTCGTAAAGTAACAATTGGCAGAGTATCTCACGATGGAACGTCCCGGCAGTTCGACCTCGCCGGCTACTTACATTTTGGCCTCGTCGGTCTTGCTTTTGTGCGCCTCTTTCTGATTGAGTTTCACCCCTCCTCATCCTTCAGCCTTCTACCTCAATGGCGAAGATGCACACTAATGGCCGACAATCTGGTAACTTTTAAGCAACCAATCTTCATTTTCATGAACACCAATTGATCAATGTGCTACGGGACTTATGTAGTCTCTTACTCGTGCGGCCACGTGGTATCGACTCCAAATGTCTGCTTGCGGGACGTTGATGCACATTACTGCTGCGAGCCAAGAGGTACGTCGAACTCAAATGTGTGCTGCAGGCGGTGAACTATCGACATTGGTAAAAGCAATATCTGATCACTCCAAGCAGGAATGAAAATCACACAACCTCCCGGTCGCTGTATCGAATGCTATGCCAGAGAACTGGAACCCGGACAACTTCACCTTACCACCACCGCGAGGTTCAACCCAGATCTTGGTGCGGAGCAGAATGATTTGTCCAGTGGAGAGAGCAAAGAGGTGACGCCGAGGTCAAGTGCTGATTCGGAGCGTGCTGATGCTATCGTGAGGTGGTAAGATCGACCCACCCTATCAGTAAGGTCGGCCTGCTGATTTCACACAGGGTCATGACTTTACCATCGCCATCGACGATGGAAAGAAAGTCGTTCATGAGTTTTGAGCAGGCGATGGATGAAGTCGTCTTCAACAAGCGGCGGAGTCATGGGTCAAGTTTTGACATGCATTGAGCTTTTGTGTTCCTCGATGTGCTGTCCTTCTTTCGCGCGAGTCGCTTCATATGTCTCTCTAGGCAGGAAGAGAGAGCGTTGGGTAGACAAATGGGTCACCGAGTTAAACGCCCAGAGTCGCGTGGGTGATGCGCCATTCAAGAAGCCTTGGGGTATAGACAGCTGATCGGTCACAGAGCGGCAGCGACAGCGACGAGCACGAAGGCGTCATTCGTAAAAGCGTGGAAGTCTCCATCATAGCGGAAACGACTGGCAGCGAGCAACGCCAGCTCACTAACTCGCCAACATTTGTTTGGGAACGAGTCGCAAAGGACGATCTGCCATGGGCTGTTTCTCGATATCGCTGATTTCTGGACTATACCATCTATGAGCAGCGATAGATGTGCAAACGGGAACAAACACCTACAACCAAAGGTCCATGGCGATGTTCTCCGCCAGCGACATGAAGAAAGCCAGGCTGAGGAGGAAGCCGAGCTCCCAGCCAGCAGAAGACCGGAGGTGTCCGAAAAGCATCGGCATCGTGCCGGCAAAATCGCAAATACAACCTTGATGAATGAAAGCGTTGGTATGAGAAGGTGGCTCTTGACCTCGAGCATCAATTGGAAGCTGCTGGTACGAATCAGCGCCCTATCTATGGTAACTGGACCCAGGACTATGACGAGTACATCTACATAATCACCTAGCTGTGGAACTTCTACAGTCAGAAAGCCTGAGCTGCATATACGGGCTTCGGCAGACCTGATCTGCAAACATACTTCGAGCAACGAACGATGTATCGCCCAAGGCCCAACTCATTTCACTTCTTCGTCCAATGATTTGGACTACCATTACATGTCCGCAAAAGATGTACTGAAGCTTGGACTATATATAGCAGCCACATCAACCTTGACCTCCGCACGTGGAAGAAAGCTATCAAGCTTGCCTGTCGACAAGCAGCCTTGCTGCATTACCGATCATGAGGCGTACTTGGCAACTTCTGTACATCCAGACAGAAACCTCCCGGATTTTCAACCACTGTTTAGCCATTGAAGATGCCGCAGTCAACCTAGACGTGCAAACCACGGATACTACTATACTACCAATGTCTTGCCACGTCGCAATATGTCTCATGATCTCAGACACGAAAACTATTCACAAGCAACGTCTTTTCCAACAACGCTGTGAGCAGATTTCAGCAATTATGTGCATCTCCCTCGCGAGACAATACAGTTGCGGCCACACCGAGATCGAATACCTGAATCAACATTGCACTTGCTCGCTGGTGGTGGGCATCTCGTACTTTGAAGACAAGCCTTGTCCGGACAAATGCAGCAAATACGAACATCGGTCATCAGAGCAAACGTCGAGAATGCGGAGAGATCATGGGAGGAGGACGGCATATACGCGATCTTGTAGTGCTCCGGACTGATGAAGATAAGGGAGAAGGGTTTCCTTGACGAAGGCTCGCGATGTTTGGATACAGTCAATGAGTAAAAGGTTTTGTGGTAAGTGTGCTCAAGGTGTGCTCAAGTCTCTATGCACTGATACTGTCCTAGCATTCCGCAACTATTCCTTCAGACCGCCAGTCCTGAAACGGAGAATTACTGCTCGACATCTGAGTGGTGACAAGAGCGCAGTGTCCTTGCCCGCGATTGCACGCACTCTCCGCTGCTGTGGCAATCTGATTCCGAGCATTGGGTTTGACCAATTCGTGCTTGCCAGGGCGTGGTTGCTCCGGCAGTTGGCGAGATCCGGGATGTTGCAAAGCAAGATCTTCCAGGGATGTGGTGAACATGAGGAGGCTGTCGACGAATGATGTTCGAGCGGAGATGACTCCTTGGGACTTTGGCGTTACAGTAGCAGAAACCTTCACCACTTCAGAAGTTCCAAGGTGCTGCGTTTCAGCGTTGGCCAAAGATCTCCTCGAATCCACACATTGATCCCTCAAGGGTTTTGTACACTTCCTTCCCGAACCCTCTCATCTGCATCGCGGCGAGAGCTTGACGTTGCTGCTCGAGGACCGCGCAAGCGTACATTGCTGCGTGTACCGCCGCCCACTCAAGTCGAGCATGGCTGCGATCGATCAGGACCTTCTGAACTGGCGACTTGCTTACGGTAGCCACAAGACCCAGATCCCGCAACAGTTGCAAGGTCATACTTAATGTCTTCTCAGGAGCCTCGATCGCATAGGCCATGCACAACCACAGGGCGAGATTGTGTAGAGCGGTGCGTGGCAAATGCTCGCGTATCGCATCAGCGTCGGAAGGCGGAATGGCCAGCACGCTTTGAAATTCGAATTTTGCGCCCTCAAATTCTATAGTACCGTAAGCGGCGCGGCCACCGCGATAACGCGCCCTGATATTCAACGTCACAAGATGTGCTGCTTCGCCGCTCGAGTCGAGAATCGCAGCATTGCAATCGGCTCGTGCTGCTTCGTAGCGCTCTAGGCAGAGGTTGACCAGCGCTCGATTCCGATATGAGTCTGCTCTCAGCAACAATTGGCCGTCATCGCAAATCTCCAGGGCGTGTGTGTAATGGTCAAGCGCGTCCTGTGACTTTTTCTGCTTGAACGCAGCATTGCCCATGCCTTTCAATGCCGATGCCGTGAGGGCTTTGTGATCCTGCACAGAAGTTCTGAGCGGTGCGGGCACGTTGATGTCGTATGGTCTCAGCTTCACGAGATCGGAGGGATGGTCAACACGGATGGACGTGCCGCCATCAGCAGTGAGTTTATAGTAGGGCTCCTTGACCGCGAAAATGCCATGCTTTGGCAGCACCTGCTCTGGACTAAGGCTGTCCTCGAAGTTGTAGGCCGCCAATCGCTCGACATCGCCTGTGGAGTCTTCTACGACATTGTGCACAGCCTGCATGCGCGAAGGTGTCCCGAACGTTCGCAGAAATAGCACACAGCCTCGGTGATGTGTCTCCGGGAGTGGTGACCTGTGAACGTGATTTAGTGTCGACTCCTTTGTAAATCGCGTTGCAGCAAACGGCTGCAAGAAGCCGCAGCAACCCCTGCGCTTGTCTACAGCATTCACCTCGAATCTTTCGTCCAACAGAAGACTATGATTCACCCACCTCGTACAGCTACTGCTGAACTCCTCTCAATCTGGCAGTCACCTTGTCCCACCTGACGCAATACCGCTGTGCCAACCCAGTATTTCCATTTCAGGCACAGTCTTCTTCAAGCTCGTGCCCGGATGTATGCCGGAGAGATGGTTCGGAGAGGTTCTAAAGGAAACAGGCCCCGATCAAAAGCCGGGAGGTCGTGCTACTTTGATAGTCGACATGGCGAGATCGAGCTCTACTCTCGCCAGATCAACTCCATGGTTGCTACTGCGTGCAAATGAGCATCGTGGTCGCGCTCTCGGCTACATAGAGCAAGAGCGCCAGGTGTTCGGTGAGATGAGAAGAAAGCGAGCCCCAAACTTTGCGTGCAAGCACCATTGGCTGCACCAGCGTCGGGGGCCATGGATAGCGGGTTTAGTTGACTTGGTCGCCAGAAATATACTCCGACTAAGGTGGACCGAGGCGCGTTCCTCCTTGATCCATACGAGCGTCAATTTGTCCTTCACAAAGACCACAGTCTTGTAATGCCTTTTGCCGTCGAGATCTTGGTTCAGAGATAAAGGAGCTTCCAGTGTGCGAAGTATGTCAGTATGATGATGTCTCCTGTCGTCGTACCCATGCCAGCGTGCTGGGTCTCCAGCCGTGTAAGCGGTCCAGCCGTTAAAGACTCCACTTTCTTCAGACATCGCATGCATCAAGTGATGTCTGACATAAAGACGAGTACAGGGAGAAACGAATAGTCTCACACTACGAACTCGACTTGACCAAACCATCCGGCGATACCACCTTCTCGGAAAAAGACCGAAGAAAATCGCGACTGCAGGCGGTTCAGACCACCACGAGCTTGAACAAGCATCTGCTGGGGTGAGGGTTGAGGACAAGATGGAGCTTCACATGGCATTACGACTGGCACAGTGGCATGCTTTTGACCGTCAGCTCTGTGCTGACCATCAGTGTCATGGAATGGGCGCCTCACGGCTATCGCGTGTGCCACCGACTTAGCTTGGCGAATATGAACTGGAGGGCGCAAGGCAGGTGCACGCTTTTCATCGAAGAATGAATATGCGAATCTTCATTCTCAAGGTGCCTAGCTTCGTCTGGTTCTTTTAAATTCCCCTAGCGACGAATGCAAAGCGACTCCTCGATATGGCATCATGCGAATATGCGATGGGTGCAGAGCCAAGACATTGACGACGACGTTCCATCTTCATTCAGCGCAGCTCGCAGCCAAGAGGCATGTATTTTCGACTGCTCTGGTTCGGTGCCTTCTGGCAACGGAAAGGAAGAATATCGCTCCAGAAACTCGACTCGTCTAAGTTGTCACACAGCGACTCAAAAATCAGCTTCCAGCTGATGCTCAATGTTCTCCTGTCAAGACATACCGGCCTCGCGACCCACATAACCCATAGGAACCGCTGTCCTGCTCTGACGCCTGTACAGTGATGAGAAGGTGTGAGGTCTGCGCCGAACTAGACTGGGGGACTGGCTGAGCTGTCTTTATGACCTTGATCGACATCGCAGCCGGAGCAGAGCCCGACGCCGACGACATCTCGATCGCATTGACAGCCGGCAGTTCCAGCCCGCTCCATCAACGTATGTTGCATAAAAAGATGGAAAGTCATTGTCTGGGCTTCTGGCAACGATCGTGGCCCGCTGCTTCATGCTTCACGTTTGTGAGTGGCTGTTTGGCCCAAATTCTGGCAGTGGGCGGAATCGAGAGTGTCCAAGACGAGAAGGTCAATATCGACCCTCGCATACCAGCTGAATATTTCATCCTCTTGTCCGACACTCATCGGCGCATGGTGTCTTCAGATCCATGTTCAGTGCCCCACTGATGACGATCTGATGTTTTCTCGATGAGATTATCTTCTTTGCCGAAGCGTACAGCTCAAGGCATGAAACGCCATCATGGATTTGGCTCAGATGGCTCAGAGCTGGGCGTGAAGAGCTCGAGTGGCATGATCTCATTGCGTTGAAATGCCATTGGGTCCAGCGGTTGTGCGCTTAGCATGTCGAGTACAGTCTCAATGCTCTCGCCAATACGAAGTCGCGCTAAAGCTTCGGCCGCCTGCTTGTCTGTACCATTTTGAAAGATGTCCATAATCGCAGAAACGCGGTCCAGCCTCTCTGTCTGTTCGGCAAACTGATATCTGAGGTGCTGCGTCTTCGTGACTCCTTCTATGGGCACATCGTATGAACACGAGAGGGATCGAGCTATGCATCGCGAGCACTCGGGATGTGCTCCAGAGCACTGTGCCGTTCATTAGCAGGATGTCTTTGCTCATAGCAGCAGAAGCAGTATGTACTTTGACCTTGTCATTTCGACAGTGCAAGCAGGCATGCCTCACCTGTGCTCTCTTCTTGACACTGGAGGACGACGCGGCGACCTGCGGCTCTGGTCTGTTGCTGGACGGGCCTTCTGAGCTGCTTCGTCTTGTTGTACTGATGGCAGAGCTGGTCTGGGGACCAGTGCCAGCGGCGGTCCCGGATTTCTTTCGAGCAGAGCCCGTGGCCGTGCCGGCCTTCTTGGAACGCACCATACTGGAACCCACCACCAGGAATGCAACGCGAAACGAACGTTCGGAGTTCTTTTTGAAAGTCTATAGATGGCAGCCAGGGTTCCCGCTGCCTGGGAGGGGAAGGAGAGTGGTTGGACAGGAGTGAAACCTCTTCGGAACCTTCTCCGGAGAGTGAGAGGTTGACTGTCACGCTTCACAGAGCATCACCTCCACCTCGCTTCGCAATGCAGATCACATGGGGTTCCGCGTATTGAAGATCAAGTACGACGGTAGCTGACATGAATATCAACAGAGGTATGATGCTGCCTGGCATTGACAAACACAATGGTTGCCCTTGGAATTGATTGATGATGTCTTTGCCGGTCTAGGCAAAGACGACTAGTCTTAACGAACGACTTTGACCATGGCGTGCGATATGGGCGGAATCACCGAATCGTCATCCGAGCCTATGATCGCTACGGAATATCACATCATCAAGCCTGACCACAAAGAAGATCAATATAGAAACCACGAGGCTATTCCACTATGCCGTCACAAGGCTTGACATACTAACATAGTATTTACAAACCGGGTAAATACTCAAATAGTACATATTAGTATAGTAATTACTCGGATAGTACTATATTAATAACATTAGCTAGTATTTCTTAAATAGTAATTTTTCGGGATATTAGTATATATATTAGTATAGTAATTACTCGGATAGTAAATATTAGTATAGTATTTACTTAGATAGTAATATACTATTTCTATATTTATAGAGTTATACTTAGTATATAGAAAAGTAAAAAAAAGAATAAATACTATAGCTATTTTATAATAATTAGTTTAATTCCTATATAGTATAAATAGACTTATATAGATAGAGGTAAGAATTAGATATAAATATAGTAGATTTATCTATAGTACGTAGCGTACTATATTATAGCTAAATATCGATATCTTAATTATAGGGAGTAGGTAGGTAGAGTAATAGAGTAATAGAGGGATATAGTATTAGAGGGAGTAAGTAGATTTAGCTATAGTACGTAGTATAACGTACTATAGCTAAATCCTATATATTTCGATCGGAACGGGAGGTATATTATATATACGGATTAGGTCTACGTTCGGTAAAGGCGGCTAATATTTATATCGTATCGTATTAGCGTTTCGTATACGTATATATATATTAAAGTAGTATCTAAGAGCGCCGAGATAGAGGCATTTACCTATAGTACGTATTTTACTATACTATAGGTAAATACCTCTATCTTAGCGCTCTTAGATTAATATTATTTCCTCTTCTACTCGTACCTTAATTTATTTATTATATATCGACCTTTAAGATAATATTAGTTAGCTTTTTAGCGCGCTATTATTACTAGTAGTAATATTATTATTAATCTCTTACGTTCCGCTACCTCTATCTTTACCCTCTTTATTAAAGGCGCTATATTTAAATATATTTACTACTACTACTATATTTACTAATATTATAGTATTAATATAACGATAGATAAATAGTAGAATATAGTATCTTTATAGTAAAGGCGGCTATTAAAAAGCGGTATATATATACTAA
>JAASFE010004784.1:325204-359430 GCA_013365205.1 Pseudocercospora cruenta
GTACTAGGTCTTAAGGAATAGCTTAAGTAGCGATCGAGCGAGAGGCTACTAGTATAGTAAGAGAGAAGTTTAAGGTAGTATAGGGATATTATTTAAGGTAGATACCTCTACTAATATCGCCTAAATCCGTAGGAGGTAAGAAGGATAGTAAGAAGGGCTAAGTATAGCGTATTTCTAGCTTTAATCTTAATAGTTTAAATAGACTTAGCTTTAATCTTAATAGTTTAAATAGTTTAAATACTTCTAACTTTAATAGTTTATATAGCTCTTAGTATAATAGTTTAAGTAGCTTCTAGTTTAAACTCGATATATACGAATAAAATATATATTATAACGAAAGCTTCTTAGATATTCTTAACTTCTCGATTAGAAGTTTAATACTAAGCTTACGTAACTTTAAGAGTAATATAATACGGTAGCGAGGCGTATCTTAGGCGCTAAGCCGTCGTTATCGTATTAAATACTTTTACTAGCGTAGTTTAATAGAAAGTAGCTTAATCGACTTAACTCGACTAAATTATACTAGGCTAAAATACCGATACCTATTTAAGCTACCTATAATAGCTTAGATAATAGCTATTAAAAGATAGACTATAGAGCCTTACTATTATCTAATTAGGCTCTAGCCTTACTATTATTAATCGGGCTCTTTAGTATAGTAGTTTAGTACGCTCTATAGTATAGTAACGGGGCGTAGCTACTCGAGGACCGTCTTATAGGCTTGCCTCTTAAGGCCCGGGGCTTCGCTTATCTACCTAACGAGGCGGATAAGAGCCTTAAGCTTATAATACGTAAGAATAGCTATAATCTATATACTTATATTATACTCGATTAAGAATATCTCTTTTATACTAGAGTAACCCGAGTTTAAATCTTAGAAGGGCTATATTCTTTTACTAATAGTCTAATTCTTTTACCCTTTCCGTATAGTACGTACGCTATATACTATAGCTAAATAGATCGAGATTACGGAGATCTTTCGTAAAATTAAGTCCTTACCTACGTATACTTTAGGATTTAGATTAGCTTTAAGTATAGATTATTCTTCTATTTTGCTATAGTACGCCTAATATATACTATAGTAAAATACGCCGCCGCCGTAATATTCGCCCTCTTATTAACTACTATATAGTAGTATATAGATACTCTAGTAAGGTATAGATCTATTTTTCTAAGTCTTAAGGACTTAGAGACCTCTAGTATTTCGCTATAGTATACAATCGACGTACTATAGATAAATAGAAGGCTATTAATACTTATCTTAGTATATAGGACTATAGCGATTATCTAATATTAGGCTTAAAGGATCGAAGTATCTATTTTAATTAATATCTTATAGAAGTTCTAGATATCTAAACTAGGCTATATCTTATCTATCTCGAGAACTTTAGCTATAGTACGCTTACTATATACTATATAGAAATCGGAATAAATCTCGGTAGCTAATATTAATACTTAGTTTAAATATTAATAGCTAATATTAATATTTATTACTACTAAATATTACGATATCGGCGAGGCGGAGGTAACGGAATACGCGCAATTATATATAGTATACTAAATTGTATACTATAGTTAAATACTAATACTAAGAAGCGCTAAATACTTAGAAACGCGATATACTTAGTAAAGCGAGATACTTAGAAATACTAGATACGGAGATACTATACGTATAAGAAAGTATACCAATGTCTACTATCCGAGTAATTACTATGCTAATGTGTACTATTTGAGTAAGGCTCTTACTATTTCAGTAATTACTATGCCAATGTGTACTATTTCAGTATTTACCCGATTTACAAACTTTACGATTGTCTCTCGCTACACCACGAGCTGTTGCCCAACGAGCCGAACAAATGGCAAGGGGACTCGACCGACTGTCATTCACACCAGCGACCACAGGCGATGCTCAACCAGATTGTCAGTCTTGACCTATCACTACGAGGCTTTTCTCCGTGGAATTTGAGAGACACAACAGGTTTCTCGAACCCAATCCTCACTTTCTCACTTCCTCACTTTGTCATTGATACTACTAATACTCTGCATGACTTGGATATCGACAAAAGAAAAAGATCTGAGCGATCGACTACACTGACGCTAATGGCAGCAAAATATCCTTGTAGGCGTGGCGACTTGTATTACCGCCATGAGCATCGGGCAACTCAGATCACCTTGGCGCACTACGATGAACTGTAATCATTTCTAGTTCTATTCTGCTGTGATTTCTGCTCCTACACGCAGGTAAAGCTTTCCTCCTTATCGCGATCACCACCAATATACTTCTGCTTCTTGGGCCAAAGACACAATCGTCGCTTTGTCCTTCCACCGTTCTGATCAACCGCCAACAGAGTCTCCGGGACTTCTTCCTCTTCGACCCATTTGATCAAATCAGAAAGCGCGTCACTCGGTGCAGGGCCGATTCCGCCAGAACAGTGCTCAACGCCAGGTGCTTCGAAAAATCGATAGAAGTCCTTTGCAGCGGGATCTAATTTTTGAACCTTTTCATAGTACTCAACAGTTCCATCGGGGAATATCAATTGATCACTGAGCCCATGCCAAGTTATCATTTTACCACCTCGATTTTTGAAAGGAGAGAGATCTGGATCTGCAGCACTGATGATGCTGTCGTATTCTTGGACAGATTTATGCATGGTGGCGAAGAATTCCGCATCAGTCATGTTTTCAAGCGGGTAATCAGGGTCTTTGTAGACGAAGTATCTGATCCAGTCACGGGAAATTGGGAACGGGGCTCCGCTGCAGGAAGCAGCACTACTGTCAGTGCAATTTGTGCCGACGAGGCCATCGGAAGTGGAAGCATTGTAGAAGAGCGTGCCTTTCGCCAGGCCATACCAATGATATCTCCCAGAAGGATCTCGAGCACCGGTCCACGTGGCATTGGCGATGATTGCGGCTTCTTTGCTGATTGATACTTGTGTTCCGTTGCAGTCGACAGACTTTCCGACTACAGTGGTAGCGTCGAAATCGCAGATTCTTGGATCGGAGATAATGCCATCGACAACACTGTCGAGACTATCGCAAGCCTCGATGGTAGCTTGATTGATCGCCTCGAGCACGCAAGGCGGCGGGTAGTACCCCAGCCGATTCATGACTTGCTGCGGCCAGTACTCTGCGACAAGGAAGTGCGCCCAGTTGATGGCAGGAGCTATTGCCAATATCCCATCAAAAGCATCAGGATATCTCTGTGCAAGCATAAGACCCTGCCTCCCACCTGTGCTACAGCCATTCCAGTAGGACTTCTTGGCGGGAGTGCCATAGAAGTTATCCGTGATCTGCTTCCCGATGTTGGCAAGATCATATAGTGCTAGCGAAGCAAAGTCCTGGAGGAGATTGAGATTCACGTTTCCTGGGCTGTCCAATGCCCAAAATTCGGGATCAGATCTGGTCGGGAGCTCATGATCATGACCACCGTGTGTTCGAGCGACTGAGAAGCCTTGGGAAGCAGCAGAAGCGAGCATGTCGATATAAGGTCCCGTGCGCCAGCCACCTCCACCAGCACCTTGAAAACGCCCATTCCAGTCTTCCAGTGGAAGCCATACGTCGACATGAATCGTGTCATCTCTTCCCGGATGCGTGTATGTGACGGTGACATTGCAAATGTTGAGGTCCGACCAGACGCCAGAATCCGTGTCCAGAGAGTAGTTTTGCAGCGGAGAGGCATCCACGGCTAGAATCTTGGCACCGAATATATCGAGTTTTGAGAGTCGAGTGCTTGCACATTGGGATAAAAGAGACCCATCTACCAGGTTCGAAGCTGTTAGAACAGCCGCAGAAGATCCTGCCAGCCTCATGGCTCCAAGTGCGATTTGAGACTCGGCCATTCTCGCTGCGATCCACCTTTTATATGCAAATATCGGCTGACGATTTCCCTCACTCGTTCCTGGCGTAGTCTTGCAATGCCTTTGGCACACCCGGAGGTGCAGCCAAGGCAGCGCTAAGCCCTGCACTCCGCAGCCAGACCCCGCAAACTGAATCTTGCGTGGGTTTCATTTGCTCGAAGATCTCGAAGTCGCTGTAATTATCGTCCAGGTGCGGGCGTTATGGCAGGTCTTGAGCACCGGATACTTCTCCGCTTAGCTTCAGACCTGCCGACTCCAGCAGCCGGAGAAAGTGCTTATGGTATCCATGTCTTGTTTCTGCGGTGTCCATTACTTTTCAGCCTGTGACACTGTCATGAATTTTGTGGGTATCATAATCATAGCATGCCTCCAACTCCTCGCTATCTCAAAGCAGACCCGTTTATCGTCCATTGCTTTTACTTGCTCGAAAACTTGGCACCAATCTCTTCCATCTGCTTTCTCCTCTCCTCCGCTTTGCGCTTTTCCTCGTTCAGCATATCATCCAGCGTCTTCTTGCTCTGCTCCAGCTGCTTACAAAGCTGGTTCTCGTACTGTACGCTCCAAGCTCCGCCACTTCCTAGTCCTCCACCATTGGCATCTGCCCTCTCAGGCAGCTGGGCCGTAGGCTCAACGTCACCCTCGAAAACGAAGTCTGGCTTCTTTCCCTTCCCTCTGCCCTTCTTCACCTTCAGCCAATTGAATTGCTCTTCAGCCGTAAGAGACTTGAAGAAGTCTGCGGTAGGGTCGTTGAACTCGATCGTTTCGAGCTTTTCGGCAACGATTTTGTTCTCCCGCTTCTGCCGCTCTTGCTGTTCTTCACTACCATACGGCTGTAGCACAAGAATGTGATCTCTGTAGACTGCTTTCTCAATTGATTCCGGTGCAAAGTACAAGCGCAGTTCTACTATGAACTCGCCGTACCCAGTCTCCTTCACCTCGAATGGTCCTGGTGCTTCGATCGTGCGACTCGCTTCGGCATACGTGTTATGCAGCTTAAATTGCACTTTTTTCAGCCATGTCGTAATGTCTGGGCCATTTGGCAGTGGGCGGATGTAGACTTTCCAGCCTTTGGTATGCCCGTCTGGAGGCGGGTCGGGGTAGTCTGGATGTGGGAGAAAATGCGCCTCGTTGCCGATGATAAAGTGACGCGTGACCTTGAGGCCTCTGATGCGTTTCGATGAGGCGGCGGGCATCTCGAATGTGTGATTACGATACGTTCATTGGTGTCGCAAAGCCAGCATCGAGGAAGACGCGATGCGGAGTTCTAGGGTTAGGGTTTCTCGGTACTCTCGGCATCACATGCTCAGCACAAAGTTTTATGATTTATGCATGAGTCATATGCATCAGGCTGGTCAAGTTGAGTCTCCGTGTCCGAACAACGTGATGTCAATTGTCACCAACGACATGAATCAGGCCTGAGTTCTGCCGCCTTGATCTCAAAGCGATCATATTTTGCAAGAAAGCAGCAATCGAGCCCTCGGACCTCTTTGCCCTGAACCTGGGCAGTCCAGGAACATTGCGCAAGTTATTGAGCATAAAGATCTCACGTCACTTGTGAACCTGCATAGTATCCTGTAGACTGTAATGTCTCTCTGTACACCATATAATAGTAGAAGGGTCGGCCTTCCATCCCGTCTCAAGTAGTTCTAAATTTTCCTTTTAATCGATCAAGATGACCAGATTTCCTACCAATGACAAAAGCTGCCAACTCAAGTACACCAACAAGCTCCAATCCAATTGCATTTTGATCTTTGGTGGTAGCTCAGGCTTTGGATATGCAGTCGCAGAAGCCTGCATCGAACATGGAGCCGACGTGGTCATCTCCGGCTCGAATCCAGAGCGTCTCGCCAAAGCCGTACAACGACTGCAGACAACGTACAAAGACCAAATCCGATATGAAAACCAGATCACGAGCGCCCTGTGCGATTTATCAGACCTAGAAAGCCTCTCTTCCAACCTCGAGGTCCTGCTCAGCGACGTCACCTCCAACGGTGCCAAAAAGATCGACCACATTGTCTTCACAGCCGACAACGCATATCCGGTGCCAGACTTCAAGGACACGACAGTCGAAGACATCACCGGATCCTTGAAGCTTCGGATCTATGCTTCGACGATTCTGGCCTCCATTCTAGCCCGCGATCCAGGAACATATCTCTACAACTCTAGCTCATCGTCCTTGACCTTCACAAATGGCATCTCAGGCCATCGTCCAGTCAAGGGGTGGCCAGTCCCCGCAATGGCTGCCACGGCGCTCGAAGGCCTGGTGAGAGGGTTGGCAGTCGATCTTGCGCCAGTGCGGGTGAATTTGGTCTCTGCTGGTCCAGTGAAGACCGACATGCTTCTGAAGGTCCTGCCGGAAGAGCACGTAAAAATGTATGAAGAAGAGACATTGACAAAGCAATTGGGTAAAGTCGAGGATGTCGCTGAAGCGTATCTCTACATCATGAAAGATGGAGGAATTACGGGAAGTATTTTGGCGACTGATGGAGGGAGGAGGATTGCTTGAAGAGCGATGAGCATCAGCACTTCATAAAAAGCCGGAGATTGGGACTGCAGTAAGGAATTCTCCTACATTTGTGACGCCCACCAAGTGGCGTCGTCGCTATGTGAAGTTGAGTCTGGAGTGAGATTGGCGTGGTGACATTTGGGAAAGTGGGAGTGGAATGGCAGACGACGGAACATTACCGCTGGTGATGCACAATCGCTTGCCTCGCACGCCGACTTCATCTTTCTTCGGTGGTGCAAGTATTTGCTGGCGAAGGTGTGTTGGAGATCGTTGTCCCTCGTAAGTCGTACTCGTTCGTGGATCTATAGATCATCTCGAATTCAAGCTCTCTTCCGCATCGTGGAGGCATTGGTCGAATATTGAAACAATCGGACTCGTGTCCCATGGGTAGCCATAATCATCATCCAGCTTCCAATTGTTCTCGCTTAGACGTTCGAGTGCTGCTTCTTGATCCATGAACAGCTCGTGATGGCCTTCGCCATCAGCGGCTCCAGAGATCCATTTCACGCCAAGAGCGTGCTCGATTTTCCCCAGATCGCGGTCGTATTTGGCCAACATTGCGGAGCGTACGTCTTCGTTCCATACTGAAGCATGCTCTAATGATTCCAAAAGTCTGTCCGCCACTCTCGTCTTCAGTGTGCGAAACTCTATGCCTGTGTCTTTGAGGATTTGCCAAGCTTTTGACATGTCTCCTGCATAACTCATTTGCTCGAGGAACCAGTATGAGCCGCGTGACTTGTTGGTCATTGGGGTATCACGAGAGTCGGCGACGTCTTTGCGCTCATTCATGATCAACAACTTCGGGCTTTTGTAAGCGTCCGTCTCTTTCCACAAAAGCCACTCTTTCCAGACCTCTTCACTTTCCTTACAGCGTGCAAGTACTGCGACCCATCCGTGAAGATACTGCCAGTCGTCTCGGACCAGGAATGTACCAAAGTGATACTGCTCTTCGGGAGGCAGATCTTTGCAGTCATCGAAACCAAGTAAGACTTGACGAAGCTCCGATCTTCGCCATCTGCCATTTCGTATCTCACCAAGACCGCGATGTCCAATGCTGAATTTTGCAATGACGCTCCGATAGACGTTGCTTGTCATCCCCAGGCCTTGCTCTCTTATCAACTTCAGGTATTTCTGCATTGATAAAAGACTCCGTGCTCTGGCGGCAAATTTCAGCGCCATGAAAAGCAGATTCGGCTCGACACGCAGGTTAGACATGCGAAATCGCGCGACAATAGTACCGAGAGTCTTCAGCACTTCGGGGTCGGATGCTTTCGCTCGACAGCGATACAGTGCTCTCATGATCGGCTCGTAAAGGTGAACCAAGCTTTGAGCGACTTGCGGAGTTTGCATTGCAACGGCGACGATTTTCAGTATATCTCTAGGCGTCTCACATATGAGCAGACGTGCTCGCAGAATAGCACGGACGACTTTCCATCCTCTACCTCTAGTTGCCTCCTGGAGTCGTTCTCGAAATTCTGCATGTGAGATAGGCGTCTCCGGTGCTTCATACAGTCTCGGATGACCTCTAGTGAATCTTTGACGTCCTGATGGAGGATCCGGATAGGGATTCCCAAGCTGGCGTATGGTATGTAATCTTGCTTCACGGCTCTCAAACAACTCGTCCAGGTCTTCCTTCGGGTCGCCTGTTGACGCTGCCTTGGTCTGCCTGGCCGCCCTCATCTGAGCCTTGATGGCCAGTAGATGGCTCTGTTGCGAAGCCAGCCGTTCTTCTTTGGCATTTTGCGAATCTTCTGATTCAAATCGTTCTCTTGCCCTAGCAACAGCTGCCTGTGCAGCCCTCAACTTCTTCCGTTCTCTGAGTTCTACCAATCTTTGTCTTATCTTCTCTTCCATAAATCTCGCTTCCTGTCGGTCCGCCTCTGCGTCATCATGTACGAAGCCATTCTGTTCAGGGCGAATGGCAATTGTTTCGAGGTGGGGAGCATATTTTCTGGAGCTATTGCTGAAGGGTCGCGCTCTTGATCCAAGTCTACGAGCTTGGCAAAATACGCATATTGACGACGATCGTCCGGCGGCCACACTCATCGCCTTCCAACACGTGAATTGCGTCTGCTACATCGCATTGGATGTCGATGATTGTTCTAGGGCGGCTCTGCGGTGTCGAGACGGGTGGCGCGTGCACTTGCATCTGCAAGGGTCCCCACGTTGTGGCGTCCACTGGCGTCAGTGCTGTGGAATATTTCTGTGCCTGACGATCTCGAGTCCTACTTGACATCCTTCTTCTTTCTCAACTTGTAGGGGAAAGTCTCCATTCGACAACCATGGAGCACCCTACAGCCCCACATCAGCCTCCGAGGCAGTATGTTGAGAATCAAGGATATGTGGGAGATAGAACAGCCATGCCTGGCAGTGCACACGACCATACAGTATCTCAAGAAGCTCTAGACGAGTACGACCAAGATGAAGACTACGATGACCTTTTCGAGCCTTCTGAGGAAGAGTTGTCGGAGACAGAGATCTCAGCAGCAAATCCCGGTGACTATACGAAAGCATACAATCGACAGAGAAAATTGAACGACAATTCGATACCCGAATCACAGAAGCCAAAGACGAATCCACAGCTCAACACTAGAGCAGCAATAGACGACCAGATCAAGAGTTTGGCCAAGCATACATCGAAGCTCAGAATGACAGATCTGGAAGCGGGAGTAGCTTCTAAACAGCAGCGCGGCGCAGAGAAGAGCGATCGAGCAACTTCGGAACAAGTGCTCGACCCGAGGACGAAGATGATTCTTCTGCAGATGCTGAATCGGAACATTGTTTCAGAAATCAACGGTGTGCTAAGCACAGGCAAGGAGGCAAATGTCTATCATGCTGCAACAACACCACAAGAAGAAGTCGAGGACGAAGCACCAGCAACAAAGCTGAACAGGGCTGTCAAAATATACAAGACCAGCATATTGGTCTTCAAAGACCGAGATAAGTACGTCTCCGGCGACCACAGGTTCAACAAGGGCTACAACAGAAGCTCCAATCGAGCTATGGTGAAAGTCTGGGCAGAGAAAGAATTCCGTAACCTGAAGATTCTGCATGCTGCTGGAATACCGTGTCCGGAGCCTGTTTACCTGAAAGCACACGTCTTGGTCATGGGCTTCATTGGAAGCTCCCGAGGTTTGCCTGCCCCTCGACTCCGCGACGTCAGATTCGACGAGTCTGTTGATGCGGCATCAAAATGGCACTCGATATATCTGGATATGATGTGTTACATGCGAAAAATCTATCAGCAATGTCGACTCGTCCATGCTGATTTGTCCGAGTACAACACTCTTTATTATAAGGACCAGCTGTACGTGATTGATGTATCGCAAAGTGTGGAGCATGATCATCCGCGATCGCTGGAATTCCTGCGCATGGATATCAAGAATGTCAGTGACTTCTTTAAGCGTAAGGGTGTGGATGCGCTATCAGAACGGGTTGCCTTTGGCTTTGTGACTGCGAACACGGGAGGTAAAGAGATGGACGAGATGAAGGAGAGTCTTGAAAAGTTGCTCGAAGCAAAGGCGCAAGCCGGAGATGAGGAGGACGAGGAGGATGAAGTCTTCAGACAGCAATACATCCCACAAAACTTGCGCGAAGTTTACGATATCGAGCGCGACGGAGAGAAGCTGAAGCGTGGCGAGGGTGAGGACTTACCTTACCAAGAGCTTCTGGCGAATGGCGCATCGAGATCGGTTGAGGATGATGCCACTGGAGAGGGCGAGGAAGGTGATGAGTCGAGCGAGGAGGACAGTGGCGAAGAAGAGCGGAATTTCGAAGACAAGAAACCTCGCGGAAAGCGATTTGAAGATAAGGAAGAGAAGAAGGCACACAAACAAGCAGTAAAGGAGGAGAAGCGCGAAAAGAGGAAGGAGAAGATGCCCAAACATCTCAAGAAAAAGCTCGTCAACCAAGGTTCACGTGGCAAGCATTAGCGAAGCAGATCACCGGGCTGTGATACGAATGCAATGAAGTGATGAGGCGTTCCTCATGGTCATGAGGATCGCATAAGCTACGAGGACGAACGTACTTGCTGTGGATATTGATGCTCGAGAGCGACCTTTTGTGATACCTGAAGCGGTTCTGTTGCGGCTGAAATCAGCAAGGCGCCTTGCATGCATCGAGATGGCTGCCCTGACACCTGCCCTTTTGTAGGAGTCGGGTGAGGGTCAGGGATTCGCATTTCAGCCCTCCCAATTGTCTAAGAGCAGAGTCTCGGGCGAGAAAATACTGCGTTATGGTACCGATGATCGGAAACCCAATTCGGGAACTCTTGGTACGAGTCCTGCGTGTTGTTCTGCAGTAGTTTGATGACCTTGATACATATCTGGACGACTTCAACATGCGTACCACTTTTTCGAATGCCGCACCGACAGCGTCTTGCTGTTCAATCGGAACCTGGAAGCCAAGAACGCGGGCAATTTGTGGATCTCTCGGGCCTTGCGACTGAAGTCGGCCACCATTGATAGCGATCGGCTCCATGGCCGGTCGCATGAAGGTCATTAGTTCACCGGTCGCCCGCATTATCAGGCGACTCACTACATATTTTTATGCTTGAACTCGTCTAGGCGTTGCTGGGCATGGGTCCAAAAGAGTACTGTAACTCTGTTGTTGCTCGCTTACATGCGATCCGTGCTCTACATCGCCAGTTGATGCATTGCTTCGACAGCATGTGAACAATAATCAGTAAGGCTGAATGGCACATAAAAGAAGATGGCACCGACTCATGGTCGATTGCTGGACTGCTTTTCCTACCAGGATGCTGGGTCGGATTTACTTTGGAAGTCTGATTCCAAACGCTCATCATGAAGTGGAATTCTAGAGAGCCCTTCTGGTTCGACGATAAGCAGTATGAAGAACGTGCCAGGAACATGACCCCACACGCTCTGTGGCTGCGTGAAATTGGAAAGCATAGAAGCAAAGTCGGGTCAGGATGGGGTGTCGGCACTTCCAGCATTGCAACAGGTGCTACACTCGGTCTTGCCACGCCGGTCCTTTGGGCCAGCGGGAGAGCTCTCGATCTCGCAAGAAGAAAAGAGCGAATTGTCAAGAAAGAAGTTGAGCGCCGAAACCTGCCGCATGCTCAGAAACGCAAAAGAGACACTCTAATTCCGCTTGGTATTGCGGCAACAGTCACCACCACCATGGGTGCTATCGATGTCTTCTGCTTCATGGACACCAGTGCAGGAGCTTTGCCGACCTTCACTGCTAGCGAGCAGATGAATTACCTCACCAACAACCCAGGAGAATTCTTCAGCGGCATTGGCGATGGCGCGATGCTTCAGCCACAACAGCTGTTTCATCTGCCAGACCAAGCGATTGCATGTGGTGCTGAGGTATATCAAGCACATGTTGATCCCAACGGAATGTGCCAACCTGGAGTCGGTGCGGTCCCGCCACCATCAACAGGAATAAGCACGGATGCCGCAGTTGCAGAAGCCTCGAGGTCGTTTAAAGCCGAGCTCGCTAGTGTACTGCACCAAGTGAATGCAACACCTGGCGATGCACATGCTGCAAATGTCTTAGCTATGGACAATGGCTTTGCTAATGGAACACCTGCTCACGATGCTGGTGGTAAGCTTGGCACGACTCTTGCACAAGCTGTGGAGAAACATGTGGTCAGCGACTTGATGGCAAACACAGGGCTGCAAGGCGTCTCCACCAAAGTCATCGTGGACGCACCAACGAAGGCAGAAATCACGGGTGGTGGACCAGCTCATAACGCTGAGGGGCATGGAGATCAAGCAAGGCCTGGAACTCCTGCAAGACCTGAAGATCAAGCACACCTCGACTTCCTGCAGGCCTTGACGGGGGCCAGTGAGCGACTCTTTGTCTTCGTCAGCAGAACCTCTAAGCCAGTGCCAATATCGCAACGCATTCTGACGTCGAAAGCGACGCAGTCTTGCAGACACAGCGGCGTTACCACAAGTGGACCACTCTCTTGCTCCTCCTGTTCAGCGGCGATTGACACGACCCACAGCTCATGGTACCACTGCTGCTCCTGCAGTCAATGCCTAAGTGTTCCGGTCGACTGGTGTGAGGTATGTGTTGCGGGGCGCGGATGCAGCTGCAAGGAGCGTCAAAACCACATCCTGTACCGGCGTGGTGCTTGTAGCGATGTGATTGACTATGGCGAGCTGGAGACAGCCAGTGCCGAAGACTTTGCCAAGGAGGATGAGCTGGAAGACGACGCACAGGCGGGCGCCGAGGAAGAGAAGGTGAGGGTATCAGAAGAAAAGGGAAAAGCAGCGAAAGAGAAGAAAAGCAAAAAAGAAAAGAAGACGAAGATGAAAGCACCGAGCAAGAAGAAGTAGGCTGCGCTGAATACTGGAGCGAAGCTCGTTACTTTGCTCTACAGGACTTTGCACTATCCGTGCTTGAATCAAACCTTGCAGCGGTCTATACCATCGCATTATCTGAATATAGGCCTTGTTTGACGGCCAGGGTCCACGAGCGTGACGCTCCCGGCCTGGTCTAAGGTGCAGGTCTGGGGTCGCTGGCCACAGCCTGGGGCAGTGGAAAGGCTTCTGATGCTTAGACATCATGCATGGTGCCTTTGATCATACAATCTCTCTCTCAGCATGCCAAACTTTCCACTGCGCAGAGCCGCCACAGTAGGGGCAACAAAACTCTTCGCGAGAGTTTTCCACCACATCCTGCATCACGAAATTTTCCTCGCATTCTGCACACTCATATCGTTTCTCGCCTGAGCGGGGAGCCCTACTGTCAGATTCCTGCGTCCGTAGGAGGCACTGCGCCAGGTCCGCGCCTAAGTCTGGAATGGCTCTTATCGCTCCTAGCATATCTTTGACTTTATTGCCATCTGCGTTCACGGAGAAGATGTTACTCGCATTTTCGACGCAGACCTGGATTACGCTGCTGCGAAATGCCGTGGCAATGCCCATTTCCATGTTGTAAATGGTGCGCACAGCCGTCGCGAATTTTTGCGACCGCCACTCAGTCTGGGCTCGATCTGTGAACTTCTTGCATGCCAGCGAGGAGAGCTCTGCAAGATTGTACTTGTCGGCAATGACGGCGACTCCAACATTGACCAAGATTGGTGGCATGTCCTCGCCACGGCTGGTCTCTGGGTCCGCATCGTTGTAGTCGCACCGGTAGATGAAAGACAGCATAGCATGCACAGCGTGCGGATCGTCTGCTGGCAGCAACAACTTGCCTTCCGGACCTTCCTTCATCGGCTGTCAGTGCACGTCCAGGAAGCTGTTGCCAGCCGCTTACCTTGAAACGGCCGTCGCAGGCTTTGGCGAAGAAAGCGCATCGCGAAGAGATGATCGACTTGTGGACGTTCCACTGGCGATCTTGGCATTCGATGATCAAGTCTGAATATTGAGGATCATGGAAGAGTCTGTCGAGTTGTCAGTCGCGATTCGCTATCTGCCGCGCAAAGTGTCACTCACTTGGAGATGTGCGCGAGATGCGTCTTCTCCGGCGTAGTTGATGCATCGTTGGCAGTAATCCGATCTCTCGATGCCATGCTGCGCTTCAATGCAGACTGCACTGAGGTGGAGTTTCCAGAGTTGACCGATGCTCAGAGGCTGACAAGCTTTAAGCTGGCAGCGGCTCGGATAGTGAAGCCGTGTAAGTGAAGGCAATCGCGGCGTCAACAGGCGTCTGCCTGAAACGGATTTCTCAATTTGACAACAGACGTCTCAGCATAGCCAACTTGATCGCCTCGAATTCCAGTCAATCAGCGTGTCTTGAAGTGAACAACAGACACTCTCACTTGGGCGACTCGACTCCAACAGCAAAGCTCCGGTGCCACACAAGCAACCATCATACGACTGCAGGTCCTCCTCTCTTGAGTCGTTCTCTTGATCTTTCCCACAACATCGATTCGCATTGCCGCCCAGGACATGACGAAGCCAAAGAACCCTCGAGGCAAGCGCCCACGATCACCGGCGCCGGAAAAGGCCAACAAGAAGAAAGCCACCCGAGAAGCTGATATTCCCGCTCGTAACGCTGTTTTTGCAACAACAGAGCTGTTGGATAACATCCTTCAACACCTGCCATCGAAAGCGATCGCCAAGTCCCAAATGGTCAGTCGAAAGTTCCGGAACGTCGTGCAAGAGTCGTCTACTCTACAGATTCAGCTCTTCAATCAGCCTGATCCTGACACGAGCCACAGTCAGACTCTATGGGCAGTGCGACAGCCGCGTATGGGCGTTCGCTCGCAGGGGTGCATATCCCGCGCACCGAGTGATCGCGGTCTGAAGCTTGTCCTCGTGCATGAAAAACCTCTGTTGGGCAATGGTATCAATTACTTGTGTTTCAAAGAGGTGGAACTGAACTGGGCTGTCTTTGACGAGAGAAAGTGGCCACTCCATTCATCGCGCGCATCTGACAGCCGTCTTCATGACCTTGTTAGCAGGCGAGGTGAACGGCTCGCCTTCACACCGGAGTCGACCTACACACTCATTAGATCAATGCACGGCGAGGCTCAGTCGTGGGAACGCAGCTATATTTCCAATCCTCCATGCACCAGAGCCATGATTGTCATCAACATCAACTTTGGTCCGAGAAAACGCCCAGAGCCTATCGAGCTCTACATTGATGCTCTGGCGGAGAAAACTGAGGGCCTTATTCTTGGAGATCTTCTCGAGAAAGTGCTGAGCAAGAAAGCCCCTACTGAAGAATACGAATACAATATTGTGTTGATCGAGAACCTCGAGGCAGATTACGAGCCGAAATTTGATGGCTGCGTTCGCGACCTGGTCTGCTCTCTTGAGACCAAACACAAGGCTAAGGTATGGATCTCTGCAGAAGAATGCTCGGTCACACTGTGTCGACTCATTGTGCCCACAGATGAGGATAGAAAGAATGTGGTTGAGATTGGTGCAGATCAAAGCGACGGAGGCGCTGAAGGGGAGACAAGGTGGTGGCAAGGGCAGATGGAGGAGACGCTTAAGATCGATCCTTGAGAGTTCCGAGGACATGTTAGCAGGTGAGATCGATTGATACCGCTGGAGCTGGAACACCACATCTAGATGCTGAGACAGCAGCAAGGGCTTACGCTCGGTGAAGGTAGGTCCGCTGCCAAGAAATTCGCTTAAGATAAGGCTGAGTGCGAGCCTTTTGGAGCAGCCGGCCGACAGATCCAGTTGACACTTCGCACTCAGATGCCGATGCTAGTGAGAAAAGCCAAGAGATCATCGTGCTATGGAAGCAGGCACAACTTCGTTCGTTTTATGTCTCGCGCGAAGCGACACCGGAAACCATTGCTTGATTCACGGCGCGACTCCGGAAAGGGCAACGTCGGTCCTTCTCTCGGGAGGAGCGAAATTCTCTCAAAACAACACCTACCACTCTTCTATGCAACAACAAACACGAGCAAATAATGGTTGCAAAGCATTACAATTCCGTAAATCATAGAACACAAGCGAAGAAAAATCGTTCCCGCCAAGCCATAGGCCACAGATCGGGGCCAGCTCCACAATTTTATAGAGAACTTCGCACGTCCCATTCTTCGACCCGTTGGTAGCCGAGCTCATCAGATATGGAAGCCTTCCCCATGGGCTTTCACAAAATTATCATGTAACAGAAATCATCATAGTGTGTTCGAACCTCGTGGGTTCTATAAAAGTCTCCGCAATTTTTGTACTCCCAACAGAACTGACTTTCGCACTGTCGTTCGACTTTCCAGAGCCAACCAACGTTGGCCAGCTTTCCACAGATCGCGATGTTCAGGGAAAAGAAGCAACAGCAATCTGACGACCTCGCCCCAGTGCCGACGAGTGATCTGGGCGAGGTAGAGGACTGTGTCAAGCCGAATGATGTTGCTCCTCAAGATGCTGTGTTTGGTGAGCTCAGTAAGGATGGACCGAATTATCGAAATGTAAGTGCATCGAAGGTGGCTTTTGGAAGACATTGCTAACCATTGAGTAGGTCGGATGGATGGGCACAGTCGTCTTGCTCTTCAAGACACAAGTTGGTCTAGGAGTTCTTGGAATTCCTGGCGCTTTCGATCACCTTGGCATGGTGCCTGGAGTTATCATCATTCTTGTCATTGCCGTCATGACTACCTGGGCTGCTTGGATGGTCGGTCAGTTCAAGTTGACGCATGCTCATGTCTATGGAATCGATGATGCTGGACGTATCATGGCCGGCAAAGTTGGTCGGGAGTTCTTCTTTTGGGCTTTTGTTCTTCGTAAGCTTGACCTACATGTACGAACGGACATGTATGCTGACTGTGGACAGATTTCACGTTCCTCGCCGCATCCGCCATGCTGAGCATCTCCATCGCACTGAACTCGCTATCGGAACATGGTGCCTGCACAGCCATCTTCGTGGTCGTTGCTTGCTTGATCGGATTTCTGTTCGGCAGTATACAGACCTTGGGCAAGGTCTCTTGGATCGCTTGGGCCGGAGTGGCCGGAATTTTGACTGCCATCTTCACCCTCACCATTGCTGTCGGAGTGAACGGCAAGCCTGCAGACGCTCCTGCTGGTGTTACGGAGTCCGATTTCAAGGTCTTTGGCTCTTCGACCTTTCCTGAGGCCATCTCGGCTGTCTCAACGATCGTGTTCGCATTCTCTTGCCTGCCGGCCTTCTTCTCCGTCAATTCCGAGATGCGAGACCCACAACACTACACGAGATCGCTCCTTATCGCTCAAGGCGCCATCACTGTCGTCTATCTCGTCATTGGAATCGTCGTTTACTACTACTGTGGCTCTTACGTGGCCTCACCAGCACTCGGATCTGCTGGCTCCCTCATGAAGAAGATCTGCTATGGCATTGCGCTCCCTGGGCTGACAGCTAGCTGCATGCTGTTCGTGCACATGCCTGCCAAGACCATTTTCATGCGATTTATGCGAGGCACAAAACACTTGACAACCAATACGCCCATTCACTGGGTGGCTTGGCTTTCTTGCACTGCGACCATCGCTGTGGTTGCATACCTCATCGGATCCGGAATCCCGGTCTTCGATCAGCTTTTGTCGCTTGTTGGCGCATTGCTTGCTACAGTGACGTGCTTCCAGCCTTCGGGAATGATGTGGCTTTTTGACAACTTCAAGAGGTCAGACAGGAGCTGGAAGTGGTACTTTGGTCTTTGCATGTCCGTTTTCATGATCGGTGCTGGCACTTTCATTACTATTGGCGGGACCTACGGTGCCATTTTGGGGATCGTGAACTCGTCCGATCGCACGAGTCCTTGGAGTTGCGCGGACAACAGTAACTCGACCTAGCGGCTGATCGTGTCGCGAGTGCCTCGAGCCTACAGAACTACATAGACATCAGTGAATAAGCACACGTTGCAACACTTCAATTCGAACCAGAGAACTCAAGATGACATGGCGGTTTCCATTGCAATTGACAGGGCGTGATGCCGCTCTGCGAAAACTTGGTAGACATCTACTGCTGGTTGCTTTGTTGTAGCTTCAGCTGCTATCAAACGGCGTGAGTGGTCATCGTGAGGTGAGCCAGAATACGCTTTGACTCACTTCTGTCTCTCTCGCAGTCAATGCAGGTCAATGACTCGTCCAGCGACCATGATTGTAACCATAAAACCACGGTAGCTTGTTCATTGGCGTCCAAGCCTCCTTTGTGACTTCATTGATGCTTGGCTCTGGAGACTCCCGAACGTTACCCTGACTGTCCACGTAACCTGACAGATAGGTCTCTGGATTCTTTTCGAAGAGTCGAAGAACATGCCGAGTCGGCGGCCTTTCACTGTAGTCGATCAGGAAACCATGGCCTTGCATCTCCTTGGTTGTTCTAGACACGCCTAGAAAGGTCTTGAAAGCTTCTGCTATCCATGAACCAGTAAGTCGGTTCCCGTTGGACATTGTGAATGGACAGACAATGATGACTTGATCTTTCAGCTCTGCTGCATAGCCACTGCAGAACTGAGAGAACATTTTCTGAAGTCGTTCGAAAACCATATCTCTGAGCTCTTCACCTTGTGTTACGGTCGGTGTCCAACTGATCAGTCTAGGGTCATCGACTTCCAATGGTTGAGGATTAGACGATGTGGACTTGAAAGAATTTGAGTGAACCATCATCCGGGACTGTACCTCCCAGCTGGCCATCTATGTGGGCAGCGAAACAGGTTGAATCGTTAATCGGGAAGTACACACCCACACAGGTGCGGCATTCGGTTGTGCCAATGGCGAGTGACTGTGTGACCTCCCCAGCCGGCTGACCGTGTTGAAAAGGAGGGCAGTAGATGCCACCACGGCTCTGTCTGATGTGGAAGTAGTATTTCCGAGGAGCCATGTTGTTGATGCTGTTTGACAGTGAGCGATCTCTGATTGAGCTGTTCGTTTGGACAGGAGGACAGGACCGTTCAGCTCCCATTTAAAGAAGGCCAATGGACTTCAAAGCACAAGAGCTCTTTGGGACATGTTTGCACAAACCATGCAGATATTATGCTCGAGTGCCTTCTGGGCGTGGCGAGCTTGTTTGAGAGTGCTCCATACTGCTCACACGTTTTCTCTCGACATCGACGAGACAAAGCTCATGCGAAGTCGCATCTGCGCGCAAGGTCGTTCAAGCCTCGCTGGCCTTACATGCACAGGTCTATTCGAAGTCAGGAGCATCGAAGTGCCTGATCACACCATCAGTACGTTTCAACTCCACAGGAGTAAATCACTCACCATGCAGGTAGATCAGCACTGAGTGCCATCGCATCATCTTCGCAGTCGAGTGCTTTGCCATATCCTTCCAGCTGCACGTTATCTTCCAAGAACTTCCAAGATCTTGCACCTTTGATCACAGCGATCTTGCGACTCGAGAAGACTTGACGCTGAGCCTTCATCATAAGTCTTCCGTGCTCATCTCGTGGTCGATATTCCTTCTCCAGCGACCAGACGAGAAGACCGGCCAAGCAAGACTTCCACGTCTGGATTGGTAGTCTCTTGTCGATGACGTTCTCAATCCCAAAGCGCGGACATAGATTGATCATTTGAATCTCTCCCTCGAAAGGCGGCTGTGTCAATAGCATACGCCTCCAAGAGGCTTCCTTACGCCACCATGTTGGTGGAAACCGCATCATGTAGCGTGGGTTGACGGGCGAACCTTTGACGAATGACTGGTAGTGTGGTGGATCCTGCATGAGGCGGAATATCAATGCAAGAAGCGGATTCTTATACACCTGAATCGGCTTATCGTCCGAATCTGGAAGCGCCCAGTACAAAGACCACTGCTCTTGCGTGGTGTCAAATACCTCCTGATACTGCAAAGGTGTTGTATCGAGAGGTCGAAAGAAAAGCGCTTTTTGCAACTTAGGAGAAGCTGCGATGTTGTCTTTCCATGTCTTGCTGACGCGCTGCGCGAAGAGGAGATCGCACATTGGCAATTGCCAAAGAATGTTCTCCAGGAGCTCAGGCGTGTTGAGAGCGCAATGGGTTGCAGACATGATTGCAGTTGGCCGCTTGTATTTTCGAGTGCACTTGTGTGAGCTCAATCCAGGTGATAGGCTTATGGGGAGATGGAAATCGCGCTCCTCAAAGGCAAGGGCACAGGGTCCTTCACTCGTGCAAGAGTATGTCTGTGCGGCACTCAATCAACAAGCGAGCACATCGATTCACTTACATGCCAAGACAAATCTTGCGTTTGCAGCGCTTCAACCTACATCTTTCGTCCACCGCAATAAGCTCCTGCCGTGACCACACAAGCTTGACGCGCGCGCAACATTATGAACTCGCTCGCCGCACAGAACCAGCATTTGACACCAGGAGACGATCCAAGATGCAAGCACCACACCGCTTGTGACGAAGAGTCATCGCGGACTGTCACCGCCGAGATCGAAGCGCCAGAAACATCCAGGAACAACGATACCGCAGAGTGTCGACTTCTCGCCCTCGCCCCGGAGCTTCGCAACCGCATTTGCGAATATGCTATTATCGAAGATGATACCATAAAAGTGCAGTTTGACTGCCGGCAGAGACTAGTCCAGCCGCCCTTGACGAGGGTCAACCGCCAGATCCGTCAGGAGACACTCGCGATGTTCTATGGACAGAACGATTTTGAGATCAGACCACTCTTCGCTCAATACGTCAAGATGTCTTGCGATTCATACTTTAAGTCCAGGGATAAATGGTGGCTTGGGGACGCTTTTGTTCTTGGACAACAGAATCATAGAAGCATGGCGAGCATGATGGAACTGGCGCGGAAGTGGTTGCGAGGGATTGGAAAGGAGAACCAGAAACTCGTCGGCGAGCTGTTTGTCTCCTGTCCTGTTCAAAATAGGGCGGTCAATGGCAAAGTGTTGCATGTCATGGCATCGGTGCGATTTAATTACCAAAGCGGCCGGGTTCTAGAGACAGATGCTGATCCTTTGGTCGAGGGATGGGGATGGCATGGGGAGCTTCCAGATATTCCTTCCGGGGAGATACCTGTGGGAAGCCGGGAACTGCGCAAGTTGGTGTTCAAGGCGAAGTAATGCATAGCTTGGGAGGGCATCGACAAGGCCTCGGGCAAGCCGAGCCCAGAATTGAGCTTTGGATCTTTATGCGTAGCATCCTTAGGAATGAGACACGGCGGTGCGCTCTGCGCTAACGCCAATGTTACGGTCGTCCATAGTCAAGCAGCATCCGGCGGGTCGCATAGAGGAGAGGGATGGTGTGGGGCACGCAGCGGTTGCCTCAGCCCAGCTCATTAATCATTACAATTCATCAAAATCATAGCTCTTCATCCAGTGTTTTCCACCTTCACATCCTGCCCAGCAGCCCTCAGTTCCTGCTCTTCCTCCACCGGTCTGCAGAACCCGTCAGGCACACCAACAGCCGACCTGCCGATACTACCATATCTTGGCCCAGCCCAGCATCCTAACAGACTCGACCACTGACATCCGTCATTCAAGATCCGCTGTATGTTCTTGTATTGCAGCATATCCGCATAGGGCAAGCCAGTCTTCGGATCTCTAAATTTAGCTGGGAATGGCGTGAAAGCACAGCTCTGCTTGACAGGTGCGTTCGGCAAGAGGCTCATGTCTGGAGCTTTATTCGTGGTCGTGGGCTTCTTCAATTTGCCTGTGAGATAGCGAGTCTGTTCTTGGTTGAATGAGGGGTATGAGTCTGGCAAGAGCGTGGATGCAGTCTGTGATGGCTCAAGAGAGGCATCCTTGGATTTCGACGCCGACTTCTTGCCTTTGTCGGTTGTTTGGAGGTTTTCAAACTGCTCAAGGATGATCAAAGAACGTCTGGCTTGTTCCTTGATTGGCGGTGGAGGAGGAGCTGGCGGAAGTGGTTGTTGATATGGTGTGGGAATCTGGAACTGACCATAGCCCGTACTCGCCGGCCAGCCATGGTATACTGAGGGTTGTGAGGGGGTTGAATATGGCCCTGGAATAGGTTGTGGAGCTAGAGGAGGAAGTCTTGGTGCAGGTTGATCTGGTGGAGCATTGATTGAGGGCGCGCTCGGCGTGTATGGACTTGCCGTAACGGCAGGGTGTGAAGGAGGAACGGTCGAGGAAGATGCAACAGGATCTGGCTGATTTGCGTAGGCATGTATACCATCAAGCCAAGACGGCTGGGATGGCGTCTCTGTCTTGGGTTCTTGTGGTTGTGGAGCAGACATTGCTGGTCTCAAAGGTTGACTACCAGCAAATCCGGGCGTTGCCACGCTCATAGCGACAGGAGTGGACGGAGCATTTGTTGGAGCCGCGGATGAAGCGTTCGAGGGCTTCTCGGTGCTAACTTCAGCCGTGGAATCGATCATGCTCGCATCCCCATCTGCACCATCGGCAGTGCTTTCTGCTTCTTTCGGCTTGTCCTCAATCTCGTCGACGTTTGTGCTGCCATGTAGTCGCTTGTTCTTGATCTTGTCGCCCTCCCATAGCACACTGCCACTCCAATGTCTGATCACAGGCCCGTCGATACCTCTTTTCCTCTTTGCCGCCAGCTGCTCTTCTCGAATGCGCTGCCTCTCGGCCTCTTCCCTCTCCCATCGTCCAAATTCTCGCGCGGTCTCCTTCTCGATTCTTGCTGCCTTGGCAAATCTCTCCTCCTGTGATATTGGAGCTCGCTGACTAGCTTTCAGCCTCTCCTTGTGCTTGCTCATGACTGTCTTCTGCTTTTCACTCCGCTCGTTCGACTCCTTCAGATTCGTGTGCACCATCTCACGATTTGCCACAGCTGAAGCACGAGAAGATTGTCGCGTCGGCGCATCAGCAGCAGTTGGAAGCCAGTTGGACCTTTCACTCTTCTTTTTGGGCTTCGCAGGCTGGCCATCTTCCGCCTTCGCATCGTCTGCCAGCTTAACTCTCTTCTTCTGCCAGTTTGGTATGCGCTTCTTGGCCTCTTCCAGCTTCCGCTTCTGCTTGTTCTGTGCTCGTTCAGCCTTCTTCAGCTCCTTCTCTCCTTCTAAATCCTCCTTGTCGCCTTCTGCTGGTGGTCCTTGGTCGTCTTCATCACCAGACGAGCTCATCGCATCGTCGTCGTCCTTGTCAGAGCCTTCATATTCGCCGACGTCATCCTCATCTTCAGCCAGTAACTCCTTCTGCAATTCCTCATCGTCGAGATTTTGTCGCAAAGTCGCATATAGGTTTCCTGCCGTGGCTCGCTTTGCGCGCGTTGCAATGAGACCTGTCGTTGACACATCTTCGCCCTCCGAGCCCGAGCTGTCATCGTCCGAAGACATTGTGGTTGATGATTCAATAATCTTTCGTGTCGCGAAGACGCGAATGCAGTGGTTGTTCTGAAGAGCGGAGATCTCGGCCGCAAAATCGGCCGCAGCTTCCAGACAACTTCACGCTTCACCTTTCACAACACGTCCTGTACTTTCACCATTCCAACGTAATCATTATTAGATTTTGGCCTCCGAATTGGGAGTCGTCGACCTAATTTGCCAGAGTGCGCTGTCTTTCGAGCCTTTCACGACCCCGGTCCACGAATATCGACAATAAATGCGCCCGGTAAAGCTGCCAAAATTCGACAAATAAGTATGTGGCTGTGACGCTCAATGCACACGGATATCAACTGTCCAACCAAGTGCAATGAGCATGCAATTCTAGTGACCTTGATTCGATCAAAATCGCAAAATGGAGAAAGGAGACCGGCAGGGACTCTGGCAGGCCGCGTATATGGCACATCTGGCGCATGCAGTGGGCATATCATAAACCGGCAAGCAAAAAGTTTTCCTGGTCTTCGAACTTCGAACCTCGCATCCTCTACTACAACATCTACCCGTGGACCTACCATTGGACGAGATCGGCCGAACAGCACGATCATACATTCGTTTATAGGCACTGAGCTTCACGGCTCGCTCGCCGATAAGATACAATGCAACCAATCGAGACTGGAAACATCAACATCCAAGCTTCACTTTCGAGCTTCGAAAGTTGTACATTATCATGGCAAATGAACGCTTTGGGCGGAAAGCAAAAGCACATGTGTCGTTGCTGACGAGCGGGATCGGATGGCCAAACCATGAGCACCAGAGCGCAAAAGGTTCGAAAACACCAAAAAGGATGGCCAACCCAGAGATTCGAACTCTGATCCCGTGAGCGCGGAAATGCGACAAAGCGCTGCAGCCCATCAGACGCGCTGTGACACGTGGCCGAAACCTCTGAGACTGCTTTCTGCACTGGCCTCACGGATCTCACCATTGGACCAAATTGACCGATAGGACTGAATTTTACTGAACATTTATAGCTGCTTGAACGGTACGAGAAAGTGATATATCTCGCTTTGACCATGGTCATGCATTGACAGAACCTACGAGCGATCAGGTTGAGGCTACGGGCATTTTCAGGAGAATGGGAGCTATAGTATGCAAACAATTGGACGCGAGGAGAGCAAAAGGAGAAAAAGAAATTTAAGTACATGGTTGGCCGTGAGGATCGAAATCACATCCCGCAAGAGTCAGAATGCGACTGTACGCGACAGGCTTTCCTCGTCAACACAGACCTCGCCGCCTTGAGTGTAGGGGGCTGTGAAATTCAAGACTCTGCGGATCTTAACAATGGACCAGATGAACCGGACGGACTGGCAATAATGCGTCTCTAAACCTTCTCTTCCCTTCTGGGCCAAGCGGGAGCATGTGAAAGGTGAAGTGAGAGCAGGAGCATCGTTTGCGCGCCAAGACTGACCTGGCCATAGCTTCATTAGTTGGTGCCCTCAACTTGGCCGAGCACAAAACAAACATCAGCACATAACCAACACCTTCGACTTCTCGTGCTGACCCGTCGGCTTCCAAGGCTAGACTCGCGACGGTGGTGCCAGATATGGAGGCCGCGACACCACGTGCCAGCGATCTAGAGGAGCTTCGGCAGCAGCGCGCAGACTTGCTGTCCCAGCTTCGCCGACTAGATATCAGGATAGAGCGACAAGAAAGTGAGTTAATTCCTCAAGATCCTTTCGACAAGCCGAATGCTCACTGTTGCAGGAAATGAGCCAGTCACCTTCGAAAGTCTGCCAGCCGAGCTTCGCAACCGCATTTACGATTTGAGCGGCTGCCTGAAGATCTATCAATGTCGCATATGCAGCACGACCGCTTTTGGTGATGGCGACGCAATCAGGTACGAGCATCTGTCGGAGGGAACTACCAACGACCCATTTCGGAAACTCTACAGATGGCCGTACATCGCGCGCGATTGCTGCAAGCGGAAGAAAGGCAAGGCTGAATGTGGCCACGCGCATCGCTCGACTCTTCTCTGGGTGAACAGACATGGCAAGACTGGTTCGCATCACGACTGCAAGTGCCGCAACACAGATCACTCCCATCAGCGCGTTGTTAGCGCCGGCCAGCTTGCGATTGCCCAGGTTTCGAAATCGGTCAGAGTTGAGACTCTAGGCATCTTCTACGCGAGCAACTACTTCTTCGCCACCCTGTTCGACACGTCCAAAGACAGAGGTGCCATCATGAAGTGGCTGAAAGCCATCGGTCCTGCGAACGCTTCCCAGATCACGTCCTTCGAGATCGTGTACAGTCGCAATGAGCAACTACGCTTTCTGAAGAAGAAGCTTGTGAAGAAGATGAAGGAGATGGGACTTCGCGTGGATGTGGGAGTCCTAGAGGCTACCAAGTTGAGGGCACCTTTCTGCCGATGCGAGCACTGTGTCATGCAGACGCTGCGGGACAAGAGCCGTCGACTCCATCACAATCAACCCTCTCCGCAGACCTACAAGTTCAGCGCATACGACTGCTGATCCAGAAGGCTTGTGGCAATTCCGAAGTCTGAGCGTGGTTCGAGGCAGAACCTGGAAGAGCACGTGCTCAAGGAAAAGACTACCTGTTCGAGAATAGCGCCATTCATCATGCAAAGGCGCGGCCCAGCTGTCAGTACGGCAATACCCCAGAGATTGCTTGCAGACACAGATAGCATGCGGGCGTCACTTATCAAGGTGTAGACGCAGCTGATTGGATATCTGCAGAACTGGCGGCGAGTACATCAAAGATGAGGAGTAGAAGATACAAGTCATTAAGCTTCAGCCTTCTCACTATCCTGCCTAGGCAGGTCTGTCCTCTCACCTGACTTACAATTTGTTTTACGCGGTATGGGTTGCTGACCATTTGGCTTCCTATATGTGACTCTGACAAGGTCGTCAGTAGAATACTAATCAAACCACCGAATGGCTGATGCATGACCCTGCAAAGTGCAAACATCGTGAGCCTAGCCATTACTTCGCGAGGCAGGCAATACATTAAGCAACATGTTCCAGCTTGCTCTTTACTTATTGCCGGCTGCGATCATCGGCTCAATAGTCTATCTCACATTGAACACAAAGGCACGGAATGCGTTCCTCTCCAAGTTGGGTGTACAAGCGCGAAGGCCTTCTACAGCGTTCACTCCACCTCGCGGACTATCGCCTGAGAAGCAGGGCCTTCCTCCGAATCGGACGACAACAAACACATCAAGCCCACCATATGAAGATGCTTTTCCTCCGAGCCGAAGGCATGCTCTCGCAGAGCTGAAGGGCGATGCTCTAAAGGAACCAGGAAGATCAGCCAAAGAGCTGGCTCAGCAGGCAGCCGACTACAGCCGACTTACTCCTGATAAAGCAACACCAACGGCAGCTGACTTTTCCAGTCATGTCACCGCCACAGGCTTCACTGTGGATGAGATTTGTAGACTCGGCGATTTTCCCGACTATGCAACCTTGAGCGGAGCGCCTCTTCCAGAGCCGTGGAAGGAGTTCCAGATCGAGACTGCGTTGCCTCGACCATATAGGCCATTCCGATGGGCGTATCACCAAACCATGTGTAAGTGCAGTGCCAACGTGGCTTGGAATCGTACTGACCTGACCATAGCGCTCACCAAGATGGAATATGACTGGTGGCTCGAACTTGACAGGAACTACAAGGAGACGATCCGCCTCCGAGAAGAGCTCTTCGAGAAGCATGGTCCAGCTGTAATCCAAACTCTTCCAGGATCCGAGATCGCAGCTAAAGAACTCATGGAAATGTGTCTCCAGTTCCTCTGCGCTCGCTATCCTCATTACTTCTCTTTGGAGCGGTTCGACCTCGTCTTCCACAATCACATCCTCAACACCCAGACCGATCTTAAGTCAACACCACCAATGCAAGTCCTCCTGCACAACATCCCAGAAGACTTCGCAATCATGATCCGAGATCCAGAATCCGGCATCTACTCCTTCCGTGGCGGAATCATCATGTCCTCTTTGGGTTGGAGTCTTGGAAGCAAAATCGGTCTGAAGCTACATGAAATCCATGCTCCAATTCCAGACTACAGGGAGAAGATGCAATTCTCCATGGATCGATATTTCTCCAAGAAGCCCACGGATAAGCCTATCCAGCGCGGATCCTGGGGTTTAGAAATCGATAAGCCTTTATTCATGCCGCCTGGAGATCCTCATGAACTGCACCGGGGAAATCAAAATCCTGAACATGGAATCGATCGCATTCATCTTAGAGTTGACTGGCAGACTCTAAGAAGACTGCCGCTTTCTGGCGCTGTTGTGTTCAACTTCAAGGGACTTTTTACGCCTGTTACTGAATTTAGAGATGAACCATATATCCCGAGTTTGGTGCTGAAAGTGCTGAGGGAGGGTAAGAAGAATATCATGGAGTACAAGGGCACGTGGCATACAGAGCATGTCGTGATTCCGTATCTAGAGATGTGTGAGCGCGAGCAACGGGAGAAGGGATTGATTGAGGAGAACTGGGAGCATAGGACTTTGGATGAAGCTCCTTTCTATCCTGGGTGGAAAGAGAAGTGGCATAGACAGCAAGGATTTTGATACTGTGGCAGCATCACAATCGACGTGGTCGACTTTCGTACTTCTCCGGATTTTCCTGTTCGCGCGCGTGAGATTGCGGCCGCGATGAGCGCTTGGAGTTCCAGGATCGGTGCATTCTCACTTGGGCTTGTGATGTAAAAAGGCAGATGTGTTGTGAAGATAACACAATTAATATCGCGTGGTGATGACAGCGGCCGCTCTTTACTCTCGATCCGATCCGGTCTCCGCATTTCTCCAACAACCTGGCAGCCACATCTTCGCCTCCTCAATTCTCTTCCAACCAAGGTAATCCGCCAACCCGCACAGGTCATGCTTCCCCATCCGGCAGCTGTTGTGTACATCATGGACGGAGGAGCTGTGTCGCGATACGCGAGTAGCCCTGTTCACCCGAGGATACGATCCTGAGGGCTGGTAAGTGGCACTTCTTCTCTACCATTGCTATTGAGCTTCATATACACTCTCTCCATCGTACACTTTCTTTATAAAGGTCTTCAGTAGCAGAGTGCCACTGCAGGCTTAAGTTCGTGGAGCTATCGAGCTTATCGTTCGAGAGGAAGAGCAAGCGGCGATGACTGGAGACGTCCCGTGGCCAGAGGTGCCCATCGGTAACCAGAATCATGCGAACGCGGCTGTTGTGATCATAGGAGGAGGCATCAGTGGCATGTGCGTTGCCATTGACCTCCTCAGAAGGAACAAGTGCCGTAACTTCATCATTCTAGAGAAGAGTGCATCTCTGGGTGGGACATGGTGAGCTGCCATCACAAATGTCGACAAGCATAACATCACGCTGACCTGCATTTCCAGGTACGACAACAAGTACCCAGGCTGCTGCTGTGATGTCTGGTCGCAGCTCTACAGCTTTAGCTTCGCCCAGAACCCGTCCTGGACTCGCGAATATCCAGGCCAGGAAGAGATCTTACAATACTTGCTAGGTGTCGCTCAAGAGTACAAGCTTCTACAACATTTCAGATTCAACTCTATGGTCCAGGATGCGAAATGGGACGATAGCCTGAAGAAGTGGAAGGTCAGTGTCAAGACCTCGCCAGGTTCGAAAGAGGCAGAGTACAACCCAGAGTACGAAATCAAGGCCGACTTCGTGGTCAGTGCTGTGGGACAATTGAACGTGCCTCAGTGGCCGTCTATACAGGGCTTGGACAGTTTCGAGGGCAAGAAGATGCATTCTGCCAGATGGGATTGGTCGTACGACCTGAAGGACAAGAAGATTGCTCTGATTGGCAATGGTATGGCAGAGACACACCGCGCGCGCACATGTACTCTCACTGACCATGCCTGACTTTTAGGTTGTACCGCTGTGCAGATACTGCCAGAGATCGCTAAAGTCGCAAAGCAAGTCACAGTCTTCCAGCGCACACCGAACTGGGTCGTGCCTCGTCAAGATGGCCCAGTGTCGCCTCTATGGAGATCGATATACAAATACGTGCCAGGTGTCATGGCACGAAAGCGAGCGTCTTTGATGGACTTCCGTGAGTGGACACACGGCTTCGTCGGTCAGCCTGATGGTGAAGTCGGCCAGATGTTCCAGCAGCTATCAGAGCAAATGATGCAAGCTCAGCTCCCAGACAGACCAGATCTGTGGGAGAAACTCACGCCAAAGTACAAGCTTGGCTGCAAGCGCATCATCATCAGCGACGACTATTTCCCAGCTATCAACCAGTCCAACGTCGTGCTTGAGACCCGGCCAATCTCCAGCATTGAGGGTCGAGCGGTCAAGGTCGTTGACTCTTCGTCTGGAGCTGAGCAAATCGTCGATGCCGAGAGTGATTACGATCTTGTCGTCTGTGCGACTGGCTTCAAGACGGTCGACTTCATGCATCCGATCAAGCTCACTGGGAAGAATGGTCGCGAGATCTCCGAGATCTGGAAGGAAGGCGCTCAGGCACTATACGGCATGGTTGTCGAAGATATGCCGAACTTTGGAATGCTGTACGGGCCGAATACCAACCTGGGCCACAATAGCATCATTCTCATGATCGAAGCTCAAAGTCGATACATCAATGGCCTGATCAAGCCCGTGCTCGATGCAAGAAAGAATGGCAAGGCGCTATCCTTGCGTCCGAAGAAGGACGTCTTGGAAGAGTTTAACAAGCAGATCCAGAAAGAACTACAGAGCAGCTCTTTCAACGATCCAAACTGCAATAGCTGGTACAAGAACGAGGCGGGCCTAATCACGAACAATTGGAGTAGAACTGTCGTGGAGTATCAGAAGATGGTTGAAAATGTGAACTATGACGACTTTGAGGCAGATGGAGCCACAGACATTGTCAGCAAGAAGAAGTCGCTGCATGTTGGAAGAGTCAAGGAGGAGACGAGTGTGAGCGACCGAACCTTGATCATGGGCGCTGTTGCTTCAGCTGCCGTTGTGGGCGGATGGCTGCTGCGGAATTCGAGGTATTTGCAGCGCGTGAGGGCAAGATAATTAGTCTCGTATACACCTATTGAGGGAAGTGATATAATCGTCTCCTTGAAACAAACTCATATAACGAGCAGCTCCAAATATTATTGATGACATATGCAGTGGGTGGACCTCGGCATCTTTCCACAAGTGCGCACTCTTCAAGAGGCTTCCACCTCGCCCTCTTGTCATCACCTTGTCTCTTTTCCTGATACCTTTACGATCACGCCCATGACATACATTGATGCATGCGAAGCCTTGATTCTGTCCTTGGCTGTCGATTCAGGCTGCGGGGCTTCTTGTGAAAGACCTCTAAGCGTCAATTTGCGAAGAGGCAAGAGGAGGCCTTCCAGCTGTACCTCTTGTGCAGCCTACGAGCACAAGACATTCGCAGTGCATGAGACATGAAGTCGAATACTTACTTGCATCATTGTAGTGCTGTCGGAGTGCTTGTACCTATCTTGATCAGCAGCAACGATGAAGATTGGCTGGGGGCTTGATCCGCCGGAGGCAAGAAACTGTGCCTGCGCATTTGGTATTCAGCTCTACAATTTTGAAAGGCACTGCTGAACAGCACCAGACCGAGTTCGCAATGCTCCGCGGCAAAATTTTTAGACGATAGAGAAAGCGCTGAACAACCAACGGTGTCGACCAAACTCGCAAAGCCACCTATGGCAACTCATTTCCTCGCCCAAACAAACAAATATGCCAGGACCTTCGACATACTATAGCAGCGCACTGAAGCTCGAGCAGATTCAGTCTCAGCACATCCTCTTCAATGGCCATCGACAGCGACCTCGTCACCTTGATCATTGGTGAGGAAGGCGAGGTGCTCTTCGAATTACCACGCAAAGTACTTTGCTCGAAGTCACTATACCTGGCTCGATTACTTCGTCCCTCGCCTGATCAATTCAAAAGAGGTATTGGCCTCGCATCTGGAAATAGCACATTTGAGCTACCACTGGAGATACGCTCTTGCGACTTTCACGATTTCACACAGTGGCTCCAAACTGGCCGTATTCTTCACATCCCACATCGTGGGGCTGAATATGCCATCGAGTACTCGGCTCGCAAGCTAATAGATGCTCTTCGCCTGGCTCATGTCCTTGTCAGCGACGACTATCAGGTTGCCGCTCTTCAAGAGTTTCACTGCCTAGGCCAAGCTTTACCCTGGCCCGAGGATTTCGTCAACCCGATCTTCGAACTACCCAATGTTTCGAACCCCGCAAAGCGGCTGATTGCTACTATCGTCGCCGCGCGTACGTATGGAAAGGGTAAGCGCAGAGTCAGGCTTGGACCAAGAGAACCAGGCTTCGATCGCGGAGACAGCATAAAAGGCAACGCTTTCTGGGAGATGTACAGAGCGGTTTGTCGAGAGGGAAGAGGCAAATACTCCAACCATCCTCCACCAGTCGAACTGGCCATCCAGGTCTAGCTGGTCATGGACGCGGGGACCGCGTGCGGACGCTTCTGGGCGGTCCACAGATGGCATCCTGAACATCCTTCCCAGAACATCGACATCTTCCGAGCTACATTCGAAATGATGACTGTCGGCCGGTCGGTTCCTAATAATCCGGTTCGTCCGTCCGACTATCGTCTTGTTCAGCTTCTCCTCCACGGATTGTGCCCATGCTTGTCGGTTGGAGAAGGTTTGCAAGTGTCGCTTATTGTTGCACGTCGCTATCCCTGCTCGGAACCAGTCTCAATTGTGCATCACCAACAGTGCGAGAAGGCTCTTCAATAATGAAAGCGAAGTGTTCGAAGTTCTGTCTGGTACGGTCAAGTCACTTCTTGCACTCTGGACAGCATCGATGGCCGCCGCTTCCGGTCTGCAACTTCAGGATCCGCTGCACAGGGTACTCAAACTGCCATTCCCAGGCTATTTGACAGGGATATCTATTGAGGAAACTTTGCAAACCCCAACACTGCCGCCCTTGCAAGAACGGCATCAGCCTGTACAGGGTTACGCTTCTACTTCTTGCCTCTGAAGTAGAGTCACATGTCCTGATCTTGTACCATATGGGCAACGGTAACGCTCATCGGCGATGCTCCGCTACGCCATTTACTACCACAAGGCTCATTGAGCATATATGCAGCCTGACAACACCGCGTCTAATTGAGTATGTGCAAGGTGTTATCTTGCCGACAAAGACTACCGTATACGTCGTGCGACCAACACAGCGACCAGTCCATTATTGCGGAACGGCGGCAGAGAGGAGAACCGCATAAAATCGCCTGCAGACGCAGCTTTCACAGGCCGCAGAGTCATCAATTCCCCTGAGATTGGAATTGCCCGCCGTGGACCTTCCGTGCAACGAATGCTTGCGCAAAATCCAGACATCGGCCTTTGTCCTATCAAGACCACCTTAAGCATCTTTGCAGATTCGCCAAGCGTCTGCGCTACGATTCAGAATACGTGATGTGCCAAGCTTATTCGGCTGTCGACCGCTATTCCTTTGAAGAGCGGCACCGATCACTGAAGCTGCTCCAAACTGCGCCGCAGAACAAGATAGAATTCTTTGACCATGAGAGCACGTCTGCCGCCTCGGACATTGGCGACTACTTGCTTGGACTGATCCGCGGCTTTGTACATGCCATCAACTCACGCACGTGGAGACTTCCGCCAGAGTTTACGTACAATGTCCATCCAGAATTTGAAGTCGGATGTACGTTTGGTGGCAGACTTTGCAGGAGCTTTCACGAATACCTTGATGTTTTTAGGAAGGTCGCAGACGAAGTGCCCAATCTGGAAGTTGAGATAGTGTTTGAGACTGCGGAGGTGGACGAAGTGCAAGGGTATGGCGTTTGCTATGTACTCACCGAGACAACTGGCACAACGCATGGGTGGAGAGACGGCACGCCCATCAAAACGAAGTCACATGCGATCAATGTTGTCGAATTCGTGAGAGAGAATGGGGTATGGTTATTTCGGAATCAGACGTGGGCGAGAGGAATGAAATGGTGAGATGCCTGGAGAGCTAGCATGCCTGGTAATGATAATAGCTTCGTCTATTGAAGCGGAATTGCAAGAGGTGTCGTAATTCGTCCTTCAGCGGCACTTCGAACAGCCCTAATGATTCCAGGCGTCGACTCAAACATGGCGGAGGTCCTTTCAAGCGGTGTTGCGGCCTAGCGGCACTTCGATGCCATCCGCATCGGTCAGAACAACCACATACGAACGAATGTAGATGAGCAAGTCTTGCCGACCGGTCCGGTTCCCATCGATGCGCAACGCCTGATCCCGGCCTGGCACAACCCTCGGAAATACAAATATCAATCAGACTCTCTGCGAACTAGTAGGAGACTCATCATAGCATCTGGACCTTGCAGGTTGCATTGTCCGGAGAAGGCGGCTGCGTGGAAGCATGAGCTTGGCTGGAAGGAGATCTCGAGTTCATCCACAACGTTCCGTGAAAGGTGTTTATCCATGACTGCAATAGAGAGCCGTAGCTGTGTATTGTGAAGAACTGATGATGATGGAAGGTGGACTCTGAAATGTGCACAAAGTGTATAATACCTAGCTGCGTTTTCATGAACTTGATGGATCTACTTCGGCTTGAAGTTCCCTTCATTGGCAGTATTGAAGCAGTTCGTCGAGTGGCCAAGGGCTTAGCAGAGGGCGGCTAGCTAATGTCTGATCATGTACATATGATCTTTTATAGCACATCAAGCCGATAATGTTTCCTTCAATGATGAAAAGGGCGAGGTGATACAGATTGCTGTCAAATATTGATGACACTCGGCTGGTCCCGACGCATGCAATGATCTGCCGCTTCCGCATGGCAGCTGCAGGGTACGTCAGTGTTGTTCCCATCTCGTCTGCATTTCCAATCGCAAGCCTCTCGCGGACGGAGCTCCAGATTGACTAAGTAGACAATAGCACTTCTAAGTCGCTCTTTCCTATTATAATACTTTACTTTTAATAATATTAATCTTAATAATAGCCGCGAAGCTTACCTAAACTCGCTATATCTTCGACCTTAGACTCGCTATACTTTCTACTAACTATATTATACTTTAAGAGCTACTTAAACGCTAGTATACTCTACTATAACTTTAAATAATTATAATAGTATCTAGCGCGTAGATATTCTTATAGTAGCTTTAAGCGCTACTAAGGCGACTATTAAGGAGACTAGCGAGATAGTTTCGCTATATTTATAAGCTTATTTATAGTATATCGCTAAGGACTTATAGCTAATTTCTATAGTTTTAGAACTCTCTACTATCTATAAACTACGAATACTTAAGACTTCTAGTATTATAGCGAGAAGATATAGTAAGATCTATTA